>JAJLRJ010000006.1:4413614-4953614 GCA_024195265.1 Dendrophyllia cribrosa | reverse complement strand
CTTTACACTTTTTCACGTAACTACAATTAACGCTGCGCAGGATACATATTTATTTATGCTAAATACTGCACCTGCTGTCTGGTTATTTTTAACTTTTCTTTCGGCTATACTTTTGGCAAATATTCATAGCTTAATTGTTTTTACAAAACAGATCATCATAACACACCTCTAACAGTTTAGTTTGATCAGAACGTTGCGAGGAATATCGCCGGGAGTGCGAGGAACAAGCCTAAAATGATTTGGTCTCTGATCCTATTTCAAGAGCTTCTTGTGTACTTCACAGTTTTCGCTTCTGAAGAAGATTCTATGTCTCGATCTGCATACTTCCTAACTCGGGAAAATAAACACCTAGCTGGTCACATTGTCCAACGACTTAAATCTTCTAGTTTAATGTCGTGTAATCACATTTGTATGACAACCTCGTGGTGTACCTCCACAAATTTCAAACAGTCTTGCAAAAGAAACGACAAAGGAATTTGTGAGCTCAACATGCACGATATCTCTCCTATCGACGATGACACCAAACTTATTGATCAGCTAGGAGTTACCTTTTCAATGTTTTTTTAAGGTGAGTAAAATATTAGCAACCGAGCGAACTTTGGAGGCAAAACGAGGAAATAAAATTGAAATGTAGGGGCTGACCCAACGACTAGGAGAGTTATTTATTGCATCATTTGTTTTTTTAAGGAAAACTTGTGCAAGCTAAAAACACAGTTTCAGGATTTGTTTGATTCTTTAGCTATAAATGTTCCAATAGCAAAAGGGATTTTATCCTTTTAATTTCGAGATACCGTGTAAAGTCAGTGTGTTTCGGAAAGTTCAAGCTCGTATAGTTACATCAGTGCTTTTATATCAATTCTTATACATACTTCAGAACTACGTACAGACCGTACACACGGATAACGTTCTCCTTATGAGTTCTAAAAAAGATACAGCAATTAAAGCTTCAGAATTTATTGCAACGGTCAATTTGTCCTTTTGTGGTAGAAGACATTTATCGTACATGTATGTTCCTCACTCGACCAAACATTTTAATGTTTTATTCGTATCACAAATGAGGGTACCTGTAGTCTTCTGAACAAATATTCTACCCAAATATTGTTGGCTGCAATTAATAATTTAGTACGTGAGGTTTATATTTCTAGTTTACGTTTTTCTCTTGTTTAATAAAGAACATAGGAAAATGTTGTGTCCCATAGAATTAAAATCCAAATAATGCAATTACTGTACATTATATATGCTCCAAGTATAATATATTTTTTATATTATTGCCTTACATTTCTACAGGGTTGTCTCCAGACCGGATGCCTCAATGGAGGTTCTTGTTTGTTTAACGAGAAGCAGAAAAGTTTTACTTGTTCATGCAAACAGTAGTGGATTGGAGACAAATGCGAAGTTAGAATGGGTAAGCAGTGACTTCTTTTCAGTTGATAACGAAACAAAGCTGTGTAATTTCTTATTTGATCGAAAAATGCACATCATTCGTTTTCCCTTTAGGCCAATCATATCATAGAACAGGAGTTTGACGCCACAGCTGCGAACAATTGTCTGATGCCTTCTAGTCTGATCACAGGCTTACCATCCTCTGTTTAAAAACCAATCATATGTACTTATTGAGTGAGTGGGAGGGCCAGATGGGAAAATATTTGGCTCGATCGAAGTCATGGCGTACGGACTAAGAGTAGCGAGGTAAGCGCGCTTTGACCGAAAGCCAAATATTTTCCCATCCGGTCAGAACTACTTAGGCAATTGATAAGTTTTTCCTCATATGACCAATTTGGAGACAAAACACGCGAGGCCTCACGCTTTTGAATGTAGTAGGGCCGAACGCCTTTTCCGGCCCCGCTCGCGCAAATGCGTACGGGACTTTTATCGATGGTTTTGCAGGGAAAAGGCTCGCAGGTCCGATATTTTCCAAGTATCACACTGGGTAATTTCCCGATCATGGGTCATGGGATTTTTTCAAATTTTTCAGTCGTGTAACAAATTTCTTATTAACCAAGCTTGCTTGGGACGTACTGGAATAATATCGGCCCTCGGCCCTCATCAACCTGATGAAGGGCCAAGCCCGAAACGTCGTTGTTAGAAATTAACTTGACACTTTCTCAAAACATTTTATTTTATTTTTCGAATATGTTTATTTCTATTTCAAATTCTTATGATAAATAAGCCTAACAAAACTGATTACAGAATCAGTATGTGTAGTCTTATCTCTACAACAAGAGCTGTATAATAAATAAAATTAATTAATTAATTAATTACTGTACAGTTTAGTATTTTCTTGTAATATAAATTTGCATTCTCAAAGTCAAACTCCTTAGTTAAAATGTTTATCATAACTTAACTGTAACCCACATATAAGAACCTGCTTGATATTGCTTGGATAAACAGGTTCTTATATTTTTGGGTACTAAAATGGCAAATTTCTGCCAGCGGGTTCTTAAACCACTAGGTTCTTACAGGCGGGTCAGTTTACTGTAGTAGCGGTTCGTTTTTCCTTGACATGCATTTTGATAAAGCTTATATGGAATAGGTTGCTACCATGACGAATATGACGTCATAAATGGTTTGAGAACAAGCCATTTTTAGTGAAAATGCCTGTTTTTTTGCCTTTTATCGGTGAAAAGAAAAACGTATAAAACCAAATGCATCAAAATGTTTAATTATATCATATTTTACAACTCCAGCAAAAAATGTTTTCAATTTCCTCATTTTCTGAAAACTTTGGCCTCCCCCTAGCCTAATTTCCAGCCATCCTGGCGAGTAATCGAATGTGACGTCATCCATCGATCGCGAGGACCCATGATTCGGAAGATACCCAGCACGCGTCGCGCTATCGCGTTCGGTCCCAAGTTACCTTCGATCGTTTAGCGCGTCTAGCCCTGGCTACGAGCCTGCCTTTTTCCTACACCCGCCATGTTTTGATCCCACTGAAAACAAAACAGGAGAAATCAGTTTCCAATACAACAAGTTCATCTCCCGCAAAAATTTCAACAGACCTGGCCCCGGGTTGTTCAAAAGGTGGATAGCGCTATCCACCGGATAAATCGCTATCCAGTGGATAACACAATCGGTTTTGTTAATACTTGTCCATTGGATAGTGATTTATCCGGTGGATAGCGTTATCCACCTTTTGAACAACCGGGGCCAGGTTTAGTTTCCTTGATTTATATTCTGTGATAGTTTCTTCTTCCAATTTTGGTTTTTAAGGTTGTCCCAGTGGTTGGGTTGCACACGAATCTTCATGTTATTACATCGGGAAAACTCGATTCCTGAAATGGAGTGATGCTCGATCCACTTGCCAAAACATGGGAGGAGACCTCGTCATAATCAAATCAGCTGAGGAAAACGACTTCATTTTCAATCTGGTGAAGAACGCAAAGCTCACGCGGAGTTATGGCGCCTGGATTGGTCTTTCCCTAAAGCTCGTCACTAAGACGTTCTATTGGATTGACGGCGCTCCAGCAGGATATACTGCGTGGGCTAGAGGGGAACCGAACAATGGTGTTTCGCAAGCTACCTGTGGTGTCATGAAGAGGTTGGACAGTGGAAGGTGGAATGACGAATACTGTGAAATAATGAGCATATATGAGATTTACGCCCCAGTAGCTCTTTGCCAGAAAGCGGCCGCCATTTATAGTTAATGGTATCGAGGCAGTATTTAGCTATTACCCTGACTCGTATAGCATATGTAGGACTATAGCAGGTGAAATTTAAAAGTGACAATGTGAAAGTTGGTTAGTTACTTTGTATAAACTGATATATCCCAGGTACTTGTAAGAACGTAAGATTTGCTCGATACATAGTTATTTTGTCATCCAGTACTGTATGCTGTTAGTGGCGGGAAATACCGAGTCAGATGAAAAATAAAAGTTCTGTTGGCAACTTTAATATAGCGTAGCTCTTGCGGGCTGAAGGCCCGCTCCGGCACGGAGCTCCATACTCGTAGAACCTATGCACGTCATTTTCCGTGGTCATGGCTAGCGGAATGTTTCGCGGGCGCGCGTCCGTATATGTGTGTCCGTCCGTCCGTGTGTCCGTTGTGCAGGGCTAGCTCGCGGGCGCGTATGACGTCACAAAACATGCGCGTATGACGTCATGCAACATCCGGGATCTTAGCAATTTTAAAACCAAAGCGAGGCTTTGTTTATCGCGCGGCTAAACGGTCGATGTCACGTCAGCTGCAATAAACACTCTTGTTGAGTTTAGCCGAGAAAACCGTTTGCAAAGTCGTTTTCCCTGAATTTTTTCGCGGTTTGCTACTCAAGACAGGGATACTAATTAAGGGATACTCAGAAGCCACTATAGTGGAAAAAGAAGAGCTTTTAGGGATAAAATCTTGCTTCGAGGAACTTCATACGTTTTTATCAATGCGGGGCAATATTTCCTATTCGGATTTCAGAACCGAAGAGGCGGAGTTTTAAAGAATTTCATTCCAAGCAGCTGAGTTACTTAAAGGTAAAAGAAATCACATTTTTCGATGGGAATTTATGTTGATATCAATTTGTGATTGACTTTTTCTTTGTGTTCTCGTTAGTTTTGGAGAAATGTTTATGACACGTGCTCAAATTCAGTCATGTTGTTATCTTGAATTTCATCGAGGACAGCTCGGCCTCGATGCGCTATCTGTAAATGGTAAGCGTTTTGCTTTTAAACATAAACTAACTGTATTTGTATAAAATATAGACGGCAATACTGATCCTAACGGCAAGAAGAAAACGATAAAAAACAGAAAAAGATATATATATATATATATATATCTTTTTCTGAAATGTGAAATATGAAATCCATGATTATGATAGGTCAAGAGCGTGTCAGATTATAAGTGTCATGAATGAAGCTCATCGCGTCCCCATATGGCTCCAGTGTCTTTGCCTTGTCAATATGGTGTGCCTCACGAGCCTTCCGAACAGAGTCACGGCTATTATGTATAAGTTCCAAAGGAATGAGTTTTGTCGCTGTGGTCTTGCCGTATTTAAAGTCTTGTATTTGTATAGGTGATCATACGGTTTCGAGTTCAATTTGGGATTAAGGCGGGAGTCTACCTGAATTTTAATGAAATTTTAAGAGGTTTTAAGAAGGGATAGGAGAAAGAAAATGAGTTTTGGAACACCAACAGACAGTCGATACCCACGCAAGAGCACCCCAGGTTGCTAGTGGACTAACTTGGTATCCGTCTATTAATTATTAACTACAAATTCTAATTTTAAAACTTCACTAAATCTTCAACATTTCTTATTTCTCTAAATTTTACCAATCCTTTGCGAAAAACTATTTCCTCCCAAACATACCCAAAAATCACCCAAAAATTTACAAAACACCCCATAACATAGGTTTATGTTTTAAGCATAGAGGTTTTCGATTGCTTGAAACGTGAACGAGATATTTTCATTAAAGCCATGTCAAGTGGCGGAAAAGTGGCGTTTAGGTTAACTCCCGCCTTAATTTGTTGCAAATTAATCCCAAATTGAACGAGAAAATCGTATAATTACTTATTAATAATTATTCATGAAAAAATTGACATCAATTTTTTTTTTTACAAAAAGTTTTTCTTTTGCAAACAATTTTTTTTGCAAAACATTTTTGCATCAATTTTTTTTCGCAATTTTTTTTTTGCAAAAATGTTTTGCGAAAAAACATTTTTGCATCAATTTTTTTTATTTGTAATTTGCACTGGTGTTACACTTTTTGTACTGGTGTTACACTTGAACTGCACTGCTCTTAGCCAATCAGAATTGAGTATTTTTTCATGTATATTATTAGTATAGGTAATCATACGGTTTCGAGTTTAATTTGGGATTAATTTGCACGAGTGAGTTTTTCAAAAAGCTCAAATTGCACGATCCGCTTACCGTATGATTGCTTATTAATAATTATACATGAAAAAATTTGCATCAATTTTTTTTGGATTTTTTTTGAATTTTTATTTTTTTTGCAAACAATTTTTTTTGCAAAACATTTTTGCGTCAATTTTTTTTTCGCAGTTTTTTTTTTGCAAATTTTTTTTTTGCAAAACATTTTTGCATCAATTTTTTCTTATTTGTAATTTGCACTGGTGTTACACTTGAACTGCACTGCTCTTAGCCAATCAGAATTGAGTAATTTTTTCATGTATATTATTAGATGAGGTAAATTTCTGTTCATGACAAACACAACTTTCATTGTCGACCTTTTGTCAAGCGGTCAAAAGAAAGAAGACCAAGAGCTCTGAGGTCGAGAATGAAACACAACTATTCTCTATCTGGCTTAAGATTCGCATGCGTGTCTTTCTGCTCTTGTCCTTCCCTTCACTTCATTATGAAATAGTCGGCATGTGAAACCTGACGGCCCCCTGGGGCTTATATATTTTCAGCTCCTTTAGTGGGGTGGGGAGGTCTTGTTGAAAACTCTCCAGGAATTAAATAGTAAAATGGAGGTACAGTCGAACCTCTCCTTACGGACATCTCTCCAATACGGACACCTTTCTATTACGGACAGTTTCTTATGTCCTGACAAAATTCTCACATATTTTCTTTAAAAAAGACCTCTATAATACGGACCCTCTATAATACGGACAACGGACACTAAATCTCGGCCCCAGAGGTTAACCTCTTTATTACGGACACTCCGGTGATCAGGTGATGATAGTTTGAGTAAATAATAGAATTTCCTGTTTGTGGTTACAAACATATATCGAAAGACGGTCTAGACAAAGCATTCTCGGCCGCAAAGCTCTCGGTCTTTTTTTTTTTTTGGGGGGGGGGGAGCAAAAGAGAAGAGCTCTGGGGTCGAGAATGATAGACAGAGCAAAGACGTTAGAACCACTTGGAATCAACAGACGCGACGAACCTCATTGACCGTTCTCATCACTAGTCAGTTTAGTTTATCACCCGTCAAACCCTTCACCAATCATATTCATCGTTTTTGTTATTCTTTAGTTTTTTCAAAACCACTTGTAAAACGTTTTTACCGCGGTTGTAATCATTTATAATATTAGCCCCTGAAGAAGCTTTGTTTTGCAAAACGAAATATTGGGCACTATTATGTTCCACTTTTATTTTATTTTATCTTATTTTATTTTATTTGCTTCTGCTTCTGTTTTTCTGCCGTTTGCCGTTTCTTTTATTTCACTTCAAGTATAAATACTGATTCAAGTCTGGAAACCCAGATCCGGCCATTCTCAACGGTTTGTTGCAGTGATCGTGCATTCTATGTTTCTTAATTATTAAACGGTCAACTTCTGTTAATCGATTAGTTAGCCATTCCCCAAGAGTGACCGCTTAATATAGGTTTCACATATGAACAGATGAAAAGCGTTTATCCCGAGCGTAGCGTACTTACGTTTAGCGACATTTTGACATTAGGTGACGTCAATGGCTGTTGAATGACGTCAATAGCGGTAACGCAAGTAAGCAAAATACATGTAGGTAGAACATCATCATGATGGAAGAACAAACTTTTGATAGCTCAAAACTCCACGAATATCTGAAACAAAACTTGGCGGACTTTCCATCAGAAGACGGAGAGCTGAAGATTTTCAAGTTCAGGTAAGAGATGGGCAAGTCACGCTAAACGTGTAACGAGAAACTTCTATTATTGTTGTATGATTTTCTCTTGTTGAATCCTGTTCACTTGCATTAAACTAAACGCAGACACGCGAGTCGGGTAGTAACATTTCCTTGATCAATAGTGTCTTGAACTGGTAGATTTGATAAGACATATTGTTTTTAGATCAGTCCCAGAGGATTAACATACAGCAGGTCATACACGGTACATGGAAAGACGTTTATGCGCGGGTTTATGCACGGCGCGCGGGTATAAACTGATACCTAATTATAATTATATCGTACATATTAATATTGGCTCGCGGCATGCAAATTGGTGAACATCATTGTTTTCAATACGACGGTTGAGTTTATCAAAAAAGAGTAAATAAAACTTTTCGCTACGGACACGAGTACCCCATACCCTGGGTGCAAGAGGCTTTCCTCACGTTCTCGTCTCTCTCATATTCAGCCATATTACACACTCGACCGCTCCGGCTACGGACGGTCACGAACGCTCAAGAAAGCGTGCCACGAGTAAACTTCTGGTGTCCAGCGTAGTACGGACACCACAATTGGTCCGGTGAACACTAAAATTCATATGAATACGGATCGATACGGACACCTGATTTTTAGGGGATAAATGTGCTCGAAACTACAGTTTTGGTTGGGCAACAACACTTGAGATCATTTGGCAACGACATTCACTCAAGCGGAGTTGAATGTTACTTGCGGCATCAGTGCGAGGTTTTGAGAGATTGATTATACTTTAGCATTGCGGTTGTCTTTCCCCTGTCTTCGTTATGCGCCGATCAATTCCAAACTTCAACATTCCCCTGTGCATTTGAACTTTTTAAGATTATCTCGTTCAACCTCCCTCCTCCGCATAGGCCTCTTTGTGCCACTAGGAGGCTGGGGAGAGGGGAAAAGAAAGCGCTCGGGGGGCTCACTTATTATTATTGTTATCTTTTTTACATTTCCTTTTGGAATACCGGTGGAAGCCTCAGCGGAGGAGAGAGTCGTTCAACTGATTCCTGCCGCCCCTGGGCCAAAATTGCGTTCAAATGTCCCACCCTAGTACCGGATTTTGAAATACTACTCCACAGGAGCAAATGTAAAGTGGGAAGAAAACCAAATTACATTTTGGAAGGGGCGACTTAAGAAGAAACTAATGAAGGGTAGTGTTGATGAGAACGCTTCGTTTATTTTTCACTTTCCATTAGCGGCGGCACTTTTTTGAAACGGAACTTGAAAGGAATTAATGACATAAACTCATACTGCTTACATAAAATTTTTCTACTTTACAAAAGACTCGGTCTATACTTGTCAATTTTCCTACAACTGAAGTCCTGAGTGTCAGTCGCTTTCTCGCCCTAACCCCTATGGGCGACGGCGAAAGCTCTTTCACCGGCGCTCACAAGGGTAAGGGCGAGAAAGCGACTGACACTTCAGACTACCCGAAACTCAATTAGAGAGTAGTGTGCCCGTTTTAAAAAAAAAGGGCCACAACTTTGCTTATTTACTGATTAAAATACTACCTTAGAATTTTCAATAATAGGACAACACCTCATCTATATATTATCTGGTTAAACCTGCAATCAGGGGACGACTCCTTCTTGTCCCGAGGGTGTTTCCTTGACGGAGGTTCCACTGTAGTCACCAGGGCGTTCTCCGCTTTCAAAGATGGAAGACCAGACGTAAAAACCGCTTAACAAGGCTGCCAAAGTATTTGGTCACGTGACACGATGAAACAGCATTTCTTTGGGGGGGGGGGGGGGGGGGGGGGGGGGGGGGGGGGGGGGGGGGGGGGGGGGGGGGGGGGGTTCGTTTCAGCGATTGGCAGCCGTGTTTGTTTTCTGGAAAGCTGAAATTGTTGTTCAAACGAAACGAAGACATTTCGTCACGTTTCACGCGACAAAATACCCAGGATTTTTGTAGTATTTTGGAAGCGTTGTCCAGTGATTTTACTTTTACCCATGGTGTTATATATGGGCTGAACTCTTATAAATCGGGGTCACGAAAAAAAGTCTCTTGTCTTAAACAGGGTAGCGAAAGGTAGGGTCTGAAGGCCTTGACGGCACACCCCACCCAAACTTCCCTTAAGTGTCCCCCCCCCCCCCCCCCTCCCCTGGCTTTGATCACAACTGCACCATTGTTAAGGTTTTAGTTTTTTGACCAAACTGATACCAAAATTAGCTGATATATAGGTCTCCGATTGCCTTTCGTCCGCCACATGTACGGTACATTAACAAGAACTCCGACCGAACAACTATACACAATGCATAGTCAACCAAAGCATCGTTAAAGAGGTCTTTAAACATTCTCTTGGAACTTCATTTTTTAATTTGCAGTGCTGGAACTTCAAATCCAACTTTTCTGCTTCGAAAAAATGGCAAAGAATTCGTGTTGCGGCACAAATCACCAGTGGAGATGTACGTTGGATACCACAAGGTCAGCTAATTAAAGCTAATCAACGGTTTATTCATTAGGTGTGAATATTCCATGGGACGACAAACAAATTAAAAAGGAAAAATTTTTCAAACGGCCGAAAATTCGATGGATGAAAGTCGGGCATTTTTTATTTTTCTAATATGCTCTAATAAGGTATCTGTATAGGGAAGATATCAATGACGTCACCAATTGTTATTTTATGTGCCAACCAGAGCCTTATTGGCTGCCGAAACAAAGGGTTCTTTTGTTCCAGTGGCTGGCACATTTGAATAACAAAAAGAATGTCTGTAAACAGATATCATCCCTATACCTCCTTTGCTTTCCTACAAAGATTTGGCAAGTTGTTGATCATGAACATTCACCGTTCTGCGATCCTCTTTTAGCCTGCAAATGCAGCCGCCTTTCATTACTCCCGGATGCTGGGGTCCGGATATTCACAGCCGGGGTTAGATTTCAGTAGGTGTTAACAGCCGAAGCTAAAGGCTGTAGCTGATAACACTTCTAAGATCTGATTTTTCTTAGCATTACAGAAACCTCATCCAGTAAGTGTTTTAGTATACATTATGAAAGAGCATATAATGAAACTGTAAGCTTATTGACATTTTTTATTCGTGCATCGACTTGAAATAATTGAAAACATTGGCTATTTCGTCTTTCTATTCATTTTTCTTCTCCTGAAATTAAATGGGCATTCATGCTAAGTGATGTAAGGTAAAAAGATGAATTTTAAAATAGTTTAAATTTGTCAATTTAACAGGTCGATCTGGAATACAAAATCATGTCTGCTCTTGGTAAAGCCTTATTTCCGGTGCCTAAAATGTATCTCTTCTGCGAGGACAAGGAGATTATGGGCCAAGAGTTTTATGTGATGGAATATATCAAGGTATGAAGTCCATATATAATAATTATGCGCAAATAGACCAAGTCCTTTGGTGAATAACCACTAAAGTAATATTCTTGTTTTACACAAGGCAGGAAATTCAATTTATATGGATATTTAAGAAGAATTTGCCCGCTAAACACCGATTCTGATCAAATTTAATGTGTATCCCTTTAGAATATAAATAAAATTATGAAATATATGAATACTGAACTGCATCGCACAGTAACTTAAACAGTGAAATATGTTTGAATATGAATGAGTGTGGAGAGAAAAGTTATTATTCATATTCATATGTTTCATTGTTTACGTGACAGCGCGATCAGGGCAGTTATTCATATAATGACCGTGAAATAGTTAGTACACTAGAGTGGTTTTAGTTAACCCGTGAAACACTATCTAACAATAGGCCATTTCCGAGTTGCTTTTGGTCTCGTTATCAAAGCAAGGCTTGGTGCACAACCTTTCATATGAAAATTAGTTTTCATTCACATGTAAATAAAACCAATTTTCACATGAAAGGTTGTGCACCAAGCCTCACTCTGATAACGAGACAAAAAGCAACTCGGAAATGGCCTATTAGTGTGTGATAATCCAAATTAAACAAAAGAAAACAATGGAATTATAGTGTAATAGTGCGTACTATTATACTAACTATTTCACGGGTTCCAGTAACTGTAATCACTCTAATAGAGGTTAGTAGATTTGTCTATTTGATTATTATACACTAATATTTCTGATATCTGAAATATTTCTGAGTTCCTTATCTCTCCACACTCATTATTCATATTCATATATATTTCAAATAAATAATTGATTAATTATTATTATTGAAAGTACTTTATTCGCCCCCGGTGAGAGTTTATAGCACAAGTTCATTCATGCAAACAGTCAGGCATGTTCACTCCTCCACCCCACCCCCCCCCCCCCCCCCCCCCCCCCTGACGATGGAGTTTGGATTCCCGTCACTGCTTGTAGTCCTAAATGAAAGGATATTTTTCAAAAGGATAGAGTTTGATTGCTTTTTGCTTAAACTGCTTTTTTCAAAACCATTATTTACCAGAGATTTCAGTCGATTTTAAAACAAGCTTTCATTCGGTGGCATTGCCGGGAGGGAGGGGGAAAAAGGGAAAGGGGGGAAAGGGGACCGCAACTTATAGGTAGCCGCTACTTTCGGGCACCTAAAATACGCGAGAAATTGAAAAAAAAGAATTAATGGTGATAAACACAACCGCGGAATAGGCATGGTAGCCTTTAATTCTCTCCTTCTCATTAATTCTTCGGCATTTCTCGGCATTATTGCACAGTTAAACGTTAACCTATTCCATCTGCAGGAGTCGTTAGACCTCAGTATGCTATTTTCGATTGAACCGTTACGTTCGGGGACCGTTACTTTCGGGTGGGCCGTTACTTTCGGGTAGCCCGTGACTTTCGTGTAGGCCGTTACTTTTGGGTGGGCCGTTACTTTTGGGAATCACTAGCAAGGTCCGAAAATTAACGTTACTTTCGGGGGTGGGGCTACTTTCAGAACTCCTCGGTAGTTTCGTTGGTTTCCTTCAACGCTTCAAATTTGACTTAAAAACAGACGTTTAGTTCGAATTATAAAACTTCAACAACATGGGCTCCCCCAATACTACACACACACAAAAAAAAAAAATTAACCAAACAAAAACAGCTGATCCCAAATAAAATGACCTCGTTGTTATTTTGTGTTTTTGACATCCGGGTTAATGCAATCTTCTTTCAGGGTCGTCAGTTCCCGGATGCAAACTTGCCAGGCGTCCCTCCTGATCAAACCAAGGCAATATTTCAGGATGCTATTAGAACTTTGGTACAACTTCAGTCTGTGGACACAGACAGGATTCAACTGGAGGGCATGGGTGATAAGGAAAACTATTTTCAAAAAAGGGTAAAATGTTTTTTTACAGATTTGAATTTCATTTTGTTTATCACACTAAAAAACACAGTACCTCAAGGGCTTTTATTTAAATAGTCACACTGTGGGATTTCATTCACAGGCTTAAAAAGTTACTGAATCACAATAAACGGCTCATGATTCTCTGACGGCCCGAATTCGCTCACACTCAACCCCCTCCTCCCCCCGTCAGATGCCCTTTGTTCATAGGGAGCTTCAGTAGCCGCGACGACAACGGCAAGGAAAACGTGATTGAAAAAAAGAATTCGCGCTCATTAAAATTACTTTGCAATTGTTCCAACTTGTTGGATTTGTCTGATTTGACTGAATTGTCCAGGAGCTGAATTTATAGTGATGTCCTTCAAGTTCAAATAGAGAAAGGAAAATTGACCATCGTGTGTTCACGTTCTCCACAAGACCTATAATTTGATCATTTGACGTTGTTGTTTATCTGGGAACTGCTAAAGCCTGCCGCACACTTGAGGAAAGTGCTGAGCAAAATTCCTCGCGAGGCAGTTAGCTCAGCTGTTTCCGCAAGTGTGCGCTGGATTTTTGGTGAGTTTTTCGCCTCGCGAGGTCGTGAGGCAAATATCTGTTATGTTTGATAATTTTGGCCTCGTGAGACAAATTCCTCATCGTGTGCGGGCGCCGCGAGAATCTGGCTGAGCCAAATTAATCGATTAGCCAATAAAATTGCATGGCGAGCTCACGTGATTTCAAGCTCAACATTCAAGATCGCGGACAGGAGTGTGGTTAACGAAGTTATCCTAAAGGATAAACTTGTCGAGTTTTATGCAGCCTTGTATGTTGCATGTTTACTGTATAAGCTAATTCGGAGTTCTAAAAAACATGTGCGCGCGTCGGGATAAAAACAAGCATTATTAATCAAAAAATACAATATAATTCAAATTCAACTATTTTAAATAACAAAAGAAGAGAATAATCTCGGGATAAAAACGCATGCCCACTGAACCTATTCTTCAAACTCCGAACTCGCTTATTAAAATCTAATAAAATGCTAAATTTAAATTACACCTAATTACAATAACGTTGTCATAGAAAAATGAAAAATGGAAAAAAGGCCAATAGGAATTAATTAGACACACAAATAACAATAGCCGCTGCACGCTTAATTTAAATTAACAATAGCCGCTGCCACTTAATCGTGCCGCGTGTCGCTGTGAATGATGATTAAGCTAATTAATTCCTATTTGGCTTTTTTCATTTTTCATTTTCCTATGACAACATTACTGCAATTAGGTGTACATCCTAAGAATATTGTAAAAAAGTGGATATTAAAACTTTGTTTCAATATCAATTACAGGAATTGCAGTTATACAAATGTAATATTACATTTTGTATACTCTGAGTGGACCACAAACAAACAGATAAGAAGAGCTACGAGAGTTTTAACATCTCGTCGTCCGCCATCTTGAATGTCGAGCTTGAAATCACGTGAGCTTGCCATGCAATTTTATTGGCTAATCGATTAATTTGGCTCAGCCAGATTCTTGCGGCGCCCGCACACGATGAGGAATTTGTCTCGTGAGGCAAAAAATATCAAACACGTCAGATATTTGCCTCACGACCTCGCGAGGCGAAAAACTCACCAAAAATCCAGCGCACACTTGCGGAAACAGCTGAGCTAGCTGCCTCGCGAGGAATTTTGCTCAGCACTTTCCTCAAGTGTGCGGCAGGCTTAAGACTGCGCCAAATGTGAAACGCACGTGCAGAGACGTTGTTTTCACTCATCAAACCCATTGTTTTGTGCCGTTCTCGCTGCCATTGCCCGTTTACACAGGCGATTTTTTGTTCAATTTTTGTCGCTCGCAAGTTGCATCTTCAAATCGTATGTTTAAACGGGCGGCGATTTCAGTGCGATTTGGGCGCGATTTGTCGCGCGATGTCGCAGAGGTTTCGAACATGTTCGAAACCTAACGCAACTTGGCGGCGATTTTTGGGAAATCACAGCAAATCAAACCAAATGTCGCACTCGAATCACACAGGAAATCGCCGCTAGTTTACGCTGGCGACAAAAGTTGCATTGGAGAGCGCGACAAAAATCGCATCACAAATTGCATGTGTCAAAACCCGTTTACACATGCGATTTTTTATGCAATTTTTGTGGCGCTTTCCAATGCAATTTTTGTCGCATGTGTAAACGGGCGGCGATTTCAGTGCGACTCGGGTGCGATATTTGCTGCGATTTCCCCAAAATCGCCGCCAAGTTGCATCATGTTTCGAACATGTTCGAAACCTCTACAGGCCCGTTTACACATGCGATTTTTGATGCGATTTTTGTCGCGCTCTCCAATGCAACTTTTGTCGCAAGTGTAAACTAGCGGCGATTTCCTGTGCGATTCGGATGCGCCATTTGCTGAGATTTCCCCAAAATCGCCGCCAAGTTGCATTAGGTTTCGAACATGTTTGAAACCTCCGCGAAATCGCGCGACAAATCGCGCCTAAATCGCACTGAAATCGCGCTAGTTTACACATGCGATTTGAAGATGCAACTTAAGAGCGACAAAACTTGCACCGAAAAGTGCGATAAAAATTGCACAAAAAATCGCCTGTGTAAACGGGCCTTACGACATCGCGCGACAAATCGCGCCCAAATCGCACTGAAATCGCCGCCCGTTTACACATGCGATTTGAAGATGCAACTTGCGCGCGACAAAATTTGCATCGACAAGTGCGACAAACATTGCACGAAAAATTGCAGTGTAAACGGTCCTTAAACTGGCCTTAAATATAAAGCTCCCTATTGACGTCTGACCGTTGAGTATTTTCACCAATCAGAGTGGCCCTTAGACGGCTTTTTTCTCCATCAGGAATTTAAGAATGGGACTGAACGTACTCTGATTGGTGGAAATATTCAACAGTCAGATGACGTCATGAACAAGCCCACAAACGAAGGATGACATTAGGCGGGAAGAAGAGGAAGTTGAGTGCGAGCGATCTTGGACCTTCCTCTAAGAATTAGGCTAGGTTTGGCTCTGCTCTGGGATTGAAAAGGTTAGGGAAAGGTTATTTTAAATCCCCGCACTCTTATTTTGTTATGATACAAAGAGGTATATATATATATATATATATATATATATATAGAATTTTCACTTGTAAAACAATAAGCTCCGACTCCAGTCAAGACTTTTGACAGATTTATTCTCAACGTTTCGGCCTCACGGCCTTCTTCAGGAGAATTATTGCATTATGAGAATAAATCTGTCAAAAGTCTTGACTGGAGTCGGAGCTTATTGTTTTACAAGTGAAAATTCTACAAATACTTTCAATACTCCAAGATCGCGCAAGTGATCCTCCATTCCAGGGCTCAGAGGAGCATTGTTTGAGGGACCAATCACAAGTCTTCAAAAAAAAAAAAAAAATATATATATATATATATATAGAATGAGTTGTAATATCAAGCTTCCAACTCCATATCTTGACTTGATTGTGCTTTATTGACCCTACGTTTCGGCCATCACGGCCTTCTTCAGGGGAGTTACCGAGAGTTATATATATATATATATATATATATAACTGGACTTTTCTTTCATTTCTTCAAGCTTGACATGCTCTATGAAGCTTTCAAACGAACAGAGAGGAAGGCAGTTCCTAAAGCTCATCGATTAATGGAATGGTTAAAAGAGAACATACCCAAACATGACAAGAAAGCTGGTACATAATATAAACAGAGATCTACAGGAAAAAGATTCTTTTTATGACAGAAATAAATAAAGAAAATCTCAATGTTTTTAGAACAATCTAACAGAGTGAAACAAATACCATGCAACACTAATTCAAACCATTCTCAGGGCCACCGAGGAGAACAAACAAAGCAAAGCTTCGAAATCCGCAATGGTGCTAATTTTATAGATGTATAAATATTTTTAATTTCCTCTTGCTTGCCAGATATCAGCCATTTTGATTGTTTGCTGTTGCCATCAGAAAAATTCACTATACAACGTGATTAAAGGCCCGGACACACAATGCAACATCGCGCGCTTCGAAGTCCTGCAACACACCGCGCAAACCTCTCATCGTGCGTTCAGCATCTATTCTTAAATACTCCTTATATCCTTAAACGAACTGTTTCATCGTGTTTCTACCTCGTCTACCTCGATCGCAAAAGTTACGTTCGATGTTGCAGCGTGCGTCAAGTCCTTAAAGGCCAATTAACACGACTTTTGTTGCGCTCTCCATTGTAACTTTCGTCGAAAGTGTAAACTAGATGCAATTTGCTATGATTTCCCAAAACTCGCCGCCAAGTTGCACTGGGTTTCGAACATGTTCAAAACCTCTGCGACATCACGCGATAAATTGCAACCCGCAAATCGCACTGAATTCGAAGTCACCTTTAGTTTATACACGCAATTTGAAGATGCAACTTGCAGGCAACAATGCGTCCAAAAGAGCTCAAAAGTACGACAATAATTGCACAAAAAATTATCTGTGTAAATGGGTCTTAAGGTATAAAATCGCTCGGAAAACTAGGCCAGACGAAGACTGATTTCTTAGAATTGTTTCTTGGAAAGCACCTTACCAATCATTTGTAACGGCTTATATAACGACTAACGACCACAGAAAGTAGCAATATTACGGTGTTGCCTAACCATGAGTCTAAATGTGTTCCAATTTCAGTTATTTACCACGCTGATTACAGGATTGCTAACTTACTGTTGAAGGCAGACGAGGTAGGTTTGAGATTTATCCGCTTTATTCAGTGAGGAATAACCATTCTAATGGTTAGGGTTAAGTAATGCTTCACATAAGAACTATAGTTAACTTCATTGTTCTGCGGCATTGGCTCTTTCCCACATAGAATATCTTTGATTTTAAGAAGATAGGAGGGGCTGATGGTTCATAATTATATTTCATTATAAAAATACAGAAAATCCATTTGCGTCAAATAAATTTTAGGAAATGTTCGTACCTAACCAATCAGAATAGCAGAAGACAATAGCTACTAATTTTGCTTCTTTGATGAAGTTCCCCAAATACAATATCTTTTAAAAATTGCATGTTGTGCGATTGGGTCTCAAAATACTTGAAACCTTAAAAAAATTAGACTTCATGCACCTTGAACCTTAACTTTTAAGCAGTTTTTGGGTGCGTTTTTTTGGGCAAATCCAAAAACGGATCATGAATCCATAAAATCCACACTCAGGGTGGATTCTTCGGATCAAATCCAAATCCGGATTTTTAGATTCGTGATCTGAGCGTTTTTTTGGGAATGGATTCGAAAAAAGTACATCTGACAAGCGGTCTTTCGTGCAAATTTACTCGTTCCGGTCGCTGTTTTGTTTCTTTCACGATTTCATATCATGGGCAATTCAGGTAAGATTTTATTGCTTATAGTTTGAAAACTATTTGTCGAGCAAGCTGATAAACACAAGCGAGTCAAAATAGCTTCATTTGCATACCAACGGTTTTTTTAAATGATCCGTTTTAGGATTTTTCGTTTTTTTGGTCATGAAAAATCCATATGATCCGAGATCACAAATCCAATTTCGGATTCTCCCAAAAAAACGCAGCCTTTTAGTCTAGGCCAATGAGATCACTAGTTGTAACTGAATGAAAATAGTTTACGTTCCATCGTGCATTGCCGTTCAGCACTATCCTTCTTATGTCCTTTTAAGGTTTAAAAACCTTAAAAGGTTTTCTCTTGTTTCTTTTTTGTAATTTGTGACCGGCTCTAAATCTTTCTTTTTTCCACACGAAGGTTCTTGCATTGTTGTGTTTAACCGCCCCAAATTTAAACTAAGTTCATGCACGAAATGCTTATAGAACACTAAGAGGAAGATATCTAGTCAAGTGAATTTTCAAAGACAAAATCAACCGTAATCTGAGTAATCGAGTTTTTCAAGACACACGGCGATAAACTTTAAAAAAATTGGCCCATTTTTTCAAGTTGCAATCCATTTTCATCCTGGCCACCTACAGCTCTGACACTTATCTTTACTCTTCGAGCACGAGTAGAGTAATTTTAAATAAAACTAGAACCTTTTGGGGTTTTTTCACATTCTCGTTTCCAGAGCCGCTTGGCCCTCTTAACCGCCGAAGCCTGAGTACGAGGGTCACTCGTACTCAGACTCCGGCGGTTAAGAGGGCCAAGCGGCTCTGGAAACGAGAATGGGGTTTTTCATTAATCTCGTGCCCAGATCTCCCACGGTCAGTAAAGTAGAAGCACGAGCGAGATCTGGGTACGAGATTAGGTTTTCACTTACATGAATAGGTCTTTGGGGCCTTCTGAAGTAGATATTTTCAGAATTGTACTGAATCCATGCAGCTTTCACGTTAGATGTTACAAGACAAAAAGCCGTACAACCTCGGCTCCAGGGCCTTCTCCTCTTTTAACATGGTGGACCCGGCGGCGGGCCGGGCGTAGAAACCACTCAGACAATGATATACCTGCCAACTTGTTCCGACCAAATCCGAAGAGAATCCGATCTATTCCGAAGATGTCCGACGGTGTTCGAAGATTTTCCGAGGAATTCGGAAGTTTCCATAGACAGACCTCCGTTTAATAACATCCAGCTGTAATTGTAATGTTTAAAACGATAAAAACCTACAAAAAAGTGCCATATTTTCATGAACGTAACTATATAATTATTTTTATTTGATCATGCGATCAGTTAAGGCTGAAGGCTGATAGCTCAAATCTGTAAGTCAGGCGTGAGAAATTGTTCCATCGGCGTGAGTAGGCATGAGATCGGAGTTTTGGACTCGCAGGCGTGAGACTTGGCAGGTATACAATGATGCGAAAACACTCCAAAAATCCTGGAGCGTTTTGTCGTGTAAAAATTATGAAATGGTTGTCAGAATACAAACACGTCTACATGCCAGTCGCTGACAAAATACTCCACGATTATCCAGTCAATTTTTACACCGGCAGTGTAGCAGCTCCACTGTTTCAGGTGTTGCGGCAGCTGGGTAGAGTCCACCTGCTATAGCTCAGAAGGAGGTCGGACACCTTAAAATTGAGAATTATATATTGTAATGTCGACACTTAGAATTTTATTTTCAATACATTTTTAAGTGTAAAAAAGAAAATTTAAAATCCCCACTCAGGATTGAACCTGTGACCTTAGCTAGGCTTAGGCTTAGATGTCGCCCGGGTCTCCAAATTTGGACCCCGTTTTAGAAAGAATTTGCACTCAAAATGATACCCCGTTCTAGAAATAGGTCAATTTTTAATACCCCGTTCTAGAAAAAATGGCTGCTGATAATTTGAAGCTTTCGTGCGTTCGAAATATTACACCCCGTTCTAGGAAATGTCTCTAAAATGGATACCCCGTTCTAGATCAGGAGTCCCAAAATCACGACCCCGTTGGGCGGCACATACCCGTATAGGTATTTTGGGGGAGTACCCCCCCCACCCGGGCTTTCACACTTGCCCCGCCATTTTGAAAGCCGAGAAGGCACTGGGACGAGTTTGGTACCTTATTTGACAAACTGTGGTTTCAGCCTCAGATTATGGCCGTGATAGACTGGGAAGCAGCTTCCTGGGGACATCCATATGAAGACCTGGCCTACTTTTGTTTTCCTTTTCACTTTCCAGCTGAGTTAGAGGTTTTACCTGTGGCTAAACTTGGTGCGTAAGTTTATAATTTTATTTTTGTTACTGAGGTGCGACTTTTTTGCAAAAATAGAGGATGAGATCAAACGGATCACAAGATCATGACGGATCCAACCTTTCAAGATTTTATTGCAGCCCTTCTTCAGGGACGGTTACCATTATTTTTTAATGTTAATTGTTAAATATTCCCGTGGGTATATTTTAAGCCTTTCATTTCATAGGTTACCATTCAGAAGCAATTCCCAGCGAACAGTCGCTGCTTTCGTTGTATTGTCAGCTGACTGGAGACACATATCCGCTTCCAGACTGGACATTCTTTCTAGCAATGGCATTTTTCCGCGGCATTGCAAACATCCAGGTGAGTAGTCATGGGAATGCCATCGAGACAAAGTGGGATTAAACTAGCAGTAATCAGAGATTATAGAGACGCGTTCGAAGGAATTTTCGGCGGAAATGGGCCCCTGAAAAACGCAATAGGGGCGGCCCAACGGCAGTCCGGACACCAAAAAATCTCACATTTCTCTGCATGCAAGGCACAGGGCAACCAACACGAAATTAGATCGAATGAGTTCTTCGAACGCGAATGTAGTTATTTTCTTAATTTGATAAATCAACTCAGAGCCGCACATCTCACACGAAAGGTAAAATTTCCCCATTGATTGTTTAACATGGGACTTTTGAATCTCTGACGTTACTTTCGCTGGCTATCGTTTGGGACTTCAGGAACATGCAAATTTACATTGGGTTGTAATGGCGGCCGCGCAAATGCGAAAAGTACGGTCTAAAAAAACCGTTTTGCCTTTATCAGATTGTAAAACGGTTTGGACATGTTACTAAATACATTTATTTTCTTTCGAATTAAAAGTGCAAAAGAACGAAATTCAAAAATTTTATCAAACTGGCACTTAAAAAGAACCCGAAAAATAATCGTTCAGTTGATAAATTACCACCTTGTGAACCAAAACCGTCGACGAGTGTCTCAAGCCATTAACGAACTAAATAAAATTCAACTTGAAACAAAGTTTCAAGTTCTCATATTTTATTTTCCAAAATGGGGTAGAACGGACCATGATTTATTCCTCTCTCGACAATTGGTTGATTTCATTCTCATGGTGATTGAACATTTTCTTGTAAATAAGTAACGATATAGGCCTTTGTCACGCCCCGCCATTTTGTATAAAAACAAGATTTTTGCCCGCCCAACCTCGTTTTCAACTTTTTCACTGCAAGGCTTAGCGGGCAAAAACAAAGTATTTTATTATCCGGGGAGTCAACATGGCCGCCGCGTGATAGAGGCCTATTGTAGCATGGTTTTGACCAAAAAAAGTCCCCCCCCCCCCCCAAAAAAAAAAAAAAAGAGCCCTCCTAAGTGCATTTCTATTCTAATATTTCAGACAATAGTAGCACAGATTACTGCCAGTGGCATAGCGTTCCCTGTCTCAGCTGAAACTCTACTTGATATGGTTGGGCGCCTTGCAGAGCTCGGGTGCAATTTCGTGAGACTTCGATAATATCATTATGCAACAGGTGGGTCGAAATATCCATAATTTATTTCATAAGGTAAGTGGTCATAGCAAGTATACTCGACGAGGACCCACCCTGTACTGTGTAGGGCGGTTACGCAAGATACCACCTATCTGATGAGTGTAATGGACACAATTTTATGGCCTAAAAGTTGGAGACGAGACTTTTTAAAAATATTGTGTGCATGAAGCTTGCATTGCTAGTAAAATGGCACAGGAAGATTTGAATCTTTCTCTCAGTTTCTACTCCTGATTAACCCTTTCACTCCCAGAGTCAATTATGGAGACATGAAGTGTAGTTCTAACTTTTGAGTCTGTTGACGAAATCCTATGGTGTGACCATTCAAATGAAACCTCTTTGGCAGTATTTTTGCATGGTACCATTTGTTTTTTAATATTTTACAAAATGAAATTTGGAATTTTTCTTGAATTTTGACCTTTGGCACTCTTGGGAGTGAAAGGGTTAAATGGGGGCTATACCAACAAGACACCATCTTTTTAGGTGGGGGGCAGGGGGTACATAAGGAGACCACCAGTCTTTTTGTAAAATGGTGGGTCCTATATCCGCATACAATAGGTTTTACCATTTCCCTAAGTTTAACGCATAGTCTGAAATGATAACTGTCACTTTGACCGGAGCCGCACAAAGATTCCTCATATTTTTATTATTTGCAATATTTTAGGTGTTTCCTGCAAGTCATTTCAAGCACTCGCTACTACCTTCAGAAGGCATAACAGGTCATAGCAACTCAAGCCGTTCACGATGTTATGGGACTCCGTTTGCAGTAGTAGAGTTTGCGAGCTTGGTGGCCACCTTTTTGTAAAAAAAAAAATATTTTCTATTCTGACGTATTTTCACTTAGACCACCTCCTTTTTCACTTAGGCCCCAAATCTGATTTTGTGACAGGCGGTCAAGAAATCAAAATCGCCATTCGTGCAAAATTTGGACTTCTTTAGCCATTATTGCGCCCCTTAGTTAATATATATATATTTTTTTCATCACTTTTGGGATTTTTGTTCTTCATATTTGAAGACAATAAAGCAAGCTGGCCATAATCATGAAAACACGATATGTCGGCCGGGGTTAAAACAACTTACGTTTATTTGTTGTTTTATGCGTGAATTATCCCTGACCCGTTAGATTATCAAAGAAACAGATTTGTTGATAAAGTTCTTGCGGAATCAAATATTTTAAACATATTAAATAAATTATCGCAACTCTAACTCCAGTTCTTCTTTAAATAGAGCTCACGAAAACTTGAAAAGAAAAATCATAATAACTTTTACTTGATTTTTTACACAGAATGCCCGAATATTTTTACATTTTTGGATTTCATCTACACTGACAAATAAGAAACACGTTATACAGCACCGCATTAAAAGTAAAGAACAGTAGCTATCCTTTCAGGAATGGTTACATTATGTTACATGCCAACTTGAGATTTTATTTGCAGACTCCAACATTAGAACCATATTAGTTACGACACAGGGCGAAGAGGGAGTCAAATTTGACTGTATTTTTTTCTATTTTCACCGCGCGAATCGATATTGTCAGAGCAAAACTATGAACGTGACCGAACAACTGAAAGAATCAGGCGATCGTGTTAGACATCTGGTGAAATTTTATCCTCAAACCGAAAGCCGTATACAACAATGGCGATGCTGTGTTCGGTCACGTTAATAGTTTTGGTCAAAGTTTGTAGATTGATACAGCTTAGTGTGTTAAAATCTAAAATTACCACCGTAAGAATTATCGCGGTACCTTTTTATTTGGAGTATCGAGCCGAAAGCATACGACAGGAACGATTTGTCAGTCAAAAATATTTAAGAGTAGTAGGTATTTGAAGGAATCGTCTCTATCGCTACTGTATTACAAATTGCCAAAGTGTCAGTTCATGTGTTGCGTTTTAGTTTCTGACGTTACTTGATCTTACGTCATTCACTGACTACCTTTTGGAAACTCAGGAACATTTTCCCTTGATCGGATTGAAAAACGGTTTGGACAGGTTGCACAAAAATAGAATTAAAAATTTGATCGAACTGGCACTTTAAGGTATTTTTGAAAAACTCCGACGAGCACCCCTGTCATTTTTTATATGGGAGTACCCCTCCCCGGGACAAAATCGATTCGCGTGGTGAAAATAGAAGAAATTGCAGGGAAATGAAGATTCCTCTGCGCCCTGTAGTTGCGACCTAAAATTTGGTTCAGGGAGTGAACTTGGTGCAGACTCTTCATAACTTTGAAGTTATCCTCGGCCCATTAATGAAGACCTCAGGGGGTGAAGGTGCCATGAAAACCATAAGGCACGTGGTGTTTCAGCTGGATCCTCGCCAAGGGCCCCTTCCCAACATTCTTAGCGTCTAGCACGCAGAATTCAGTCACATGTTTCTCGGGAATGTAGACTTGCACGATGACATATCCGTCATCTTCGTCTCCTACTCGCCAAGAGTCGTAACCCAATCGGGGCACGAAGACAGGTTCGCCAAGACAGCCGTGTGAGTACCACACTTGACGATGCCCGTTTTTAGCGTTCAACTGCGAATACAAGGAAAATGTTTACTTTAGAGGGCGTAGTCTTCAAAACATTCTTTGATGTCGAGGGGATGTGAAAGGGTTTATTATTTGACTGCTAAAATGTCCAATTTTTAGTACTTTTCCCTTGGGAACTTTTTCATTTAACCAATGTTTCACCCTCGTCCTAAGCACACGCGCTAACAATTAAACTTCGCTCCGTTCCTAACCTGTCAAACCGGTATACTACAGTGTAATACGCTCGCATAACCTGCGTGTTCTCTTGTCCTTATACCGTTAAATGACGTCATAGTCGAATAAAAATCAAAGGCTTCTACGAGCCAACTCGTGAATACAAAACAACCTTCGGACCTCCCCTCTCCTACGCGTTTTGTTCAACCGACCCCCCCCCCCCCCCCCCCCAATCCTCTGCGTTCAAATCACCACCCTCCCCTCCCTAACAATGACGCAAGGCAGGTGACCATTACCTATCGCATTTGGAACGGCAAATATATGCGGAAGCCTTTTGCACTAGTCAGCGGAATTACCAAGAAAAGTTTACAGCAGAGTGAAGGAAGAAGGAAAGGAGGGAGGGAGGGAGGGAGGGAGGGAGGGAGGGAGGGAGGGAAGGAAGGAGTGGAAATTTGTATATTTGTCCCCGTCTGCTATAACTCGTTCAATATGCTTAGCGTATTCACGAGTCAAAAATGGGTAGGAGTGACTATGATGGAGGTGACCCTGCATTGGACTAGAATCCCATCCAGAGGGGAAGTGGCAATACTCCAAGTCACTTCATGCTATGGACTCCAAATCATACTCACCTTCACTACATCCCTGTATGGAAGGTTAAATCCAGGTCTGTCACACGCCATTAAGTAGTTGAATCGCGTCCCAGCCATTCCATTTCTATAAGGGTGAGTGGATGGGAATTCCACACTCGCGCGATCAATTTGAGTTCGAGTACACTGCTTAGTGGCCAGGTCGATAGTGAAGTTATAAGTGAGGCCTGGAGCGACTGATGTGTTTGAAAGCCATATCTTGCTGTCAAATGTCATGTCAAACTTGGTGCCCAGACACACAGCAGAAAATTCGATCTTGTTACCAACCTGCTGGGCTGTGCCAAAGTGGAAAATCTGAAACAAAATAACGAAAGACAAGCCTCTTCAGTGATGCTGTACAAGGTGGTTCTAACTATTAAGTCTGTCAGTGTCTGTGGATGAATCCTAAAGTGCGACCATTCAAATGAAGGTTATTGAGCAGTACTTTCCTGTGGTACTGTTTATTATTCTGTAAAAAGTGGTTCTAACTTTTGAGTCTGGATGAAATCCTATAGTGTAAGCTACTGAACAGTACTTTCCCGTGGTGCTGTTTACTCTGTTGTACAAGATGGTTTTAACTTTAAAGTCTATGGATGAAATCCTACAGTGTAACCATTCAAATGAATGCTACTGAACAGTACTTTCCTGTGGTGCTGTTTATTATGTTGTACAAGGTGGTTGTAACTTTGCAGTTGTTCCAATTTGTTTAGTTTGTCTAATGTAACTAGATTTTACAAGAGCTGAATTCGTAGGGATGGCTTTCAAGTTCAAATAAAGAAAGGAAAATTAACCATTTTTGTTGTTTTGCAAGGAATGGCGAAGAAATGTAACAAAATGTAAAATGCATGTACAAAGGCATTGTTTTAAATATCAATACAGATCTGACCCAAATATTTTATCTCAAAATGCAGTATAGCTGAACTGTACAGGTCTTAACAGTCATTAAATTTTTATTTCTAGGCTTTGAATTTTCCTAGTGCGTTATTAATGAATTTTCAGTTTATAAGAAATTTAAGAACTTACATGACAGGGATCTGTGTCCACAAACATTACACCAGCATTTTCTTCACTCGAATGTCGTGGTATGATCACAAAGCGTGATGGTAGGTCAGGGTAATATCTCATCTCATCCCCTGGTGAGGTCCATCCCATTAAGATCTTTGTCGTGATCCACCATGATCCTTTAACAAACGGCGTCATGTGAAACACATAGTAATCAGGTAAAAGCACAAAGTCATGCCCATAGTTCAGACCCTCAATGCTATGAATCTGTTTTTGGCACAGCCGCCATGAAGGGTCAAATTCGTAAATTGCAAGACTGGGTTTGACCTGTGAAAACCCTGGGCGTAGGCTTATGCAAACAAGTCGCTGAAGGAAAACATCACAAACACCATTAATTGAAATGAATTAAGAGCCATGTAGCCCATAGACAATAGACAGTTAATTTAACATGGTCTATCTACACTTACTGTTAGTAATGATTCGATTTAGCTCCGTCTTTCAAATAAGTGCCCCTTTTCTAATTTGCGCACCCTCCCCCCTTGAGTATTGTTTGTAGCATACCCCTTATTCCAATAATAATAGACATGGCATCAAAAGATCAACCGCTGTCATTTTGCTTCCTGCCCGGGGGGGGGGGGGGGGGGGGGGGGGGGGATACTCTGCAAATTTTTGGGTGGGGGTGTGCCGCTGGGACTCTGCGACTCTTAACCTATACTAGACCACTTTAGCTGCATTTTGCAACCCTATTCTAGACTAAACACCGAAAAACCCTACCCTATCCTAGACCTACAAAGTATTCCAGACTCACTATTTTCCAGAAACTTGTTCACTATCACAGATATTAGTTAACAGAGGTCAGTAAAAACGCTGTACCGATTTTTAAATGACATTTGCCAGTAAACCTTGTCTAGACTAAATTCTTCACGCAACTGATCAGCTTTGCGGAAAATGAAACCCTATTCTAGACCAAAAATCTCTGATTACTATTCCCTATCCAAGACTAAATTGCCTGAAAACTATACCCTTCACAGCGGCACATACCTATATAGCTCATATAAGAAAGTACCCCCCTGGCCATATTACCAAATTACAAAGTGTCTCAACAGTTATTTTCATATGAGTGTGCAAATCAACTTCTTTAAACACAAGATCTCCTTAAAGAAATTGAGGTATAATTGAAGGGCCGAGAGCATGTCCAGCCTATATGACTTTTTAGGCCTTTTTTTATTTTTTCTCGCTCAGAATAGCTCAGAATAGCCTCATTTTATCGTACAGCGAATAATATCACAAGCCCTTGTCGAATTTGCACTAACCCTAAGGAATTTGACCAATTTCACCTGAAAAAAGCAGAGTTCTGGCCCTCCAGTGCTTTGACGGTACATTCAGAGCGCAATTTCGAAGCCATTTGAAAGCAGTTTGGCCGTGAGAATACGCGACTGCAATACTTCTGACCAGTGTCAACAACTAAACGAAAATACCGTTATTTACGCACGCCTGGCTCACTTCATTGTGAGCTCACTACGGCAACACATCGCCTCTGTAGCGTGTGTGTAAGCCAACGTGTATGAGGCCCGTCCAGTGATTGAAAGACATCATTAAGTCCGGAAATCCTTGAGTCTCTAGCACTTCTCAAAGAAACGAGTCGTGTTTCTTGTCCTTCCTTGTGTCTGAAGCGCCATTTAGCGCTCGAGGTGAAAAACGGACCTTGGTCGGGAAGACGAGCTGGCGGGAAAGTCTGGAATCACTTCGGATCAGAAAAGGGGCAGCGTTGAGAGTTGTGGGCCATTTCCCATCCCGTGCCGTGGTCGAAATGCCCGATATCCGAAGTGCTTTGAGACTTCTAGTATTTTGCAATAACTTTCGGGAGGGAACTCCATTTCGGTTTTGTTGTAGGATTTCCCGACATGCTTTGCGACAGTGGTAGATGGGTCCGCTGTGCGTGGTTGGGCACTTGAAATACAGCTTTGGGCAGCTCGAAGTGAGTTGTTGCTGGCCGGCGGGAAGACATTTCGCATTTGGAGTCTTTAATGCAACATTAAATTCGATCTAAAAGGATTTTGAAATCGAGATACGCGTTTTGATGCGTATCAACCTTTAAATAATAAAACTTAGCCTGAAGTGAGCATGTGTTCGTCGGTGGTCTAGTGGTTTGGTCGGGGATTTGCGCTCAGACGGCTCCGGGTTCGAATCACGCTCAGCATCATTTTTTTTTTTTTTCTTCGAACTGGACATTATCAAAGTGATTTACTTTTTTTGCGTTCGTCAAAATTCCTTACGTTTAATTTTAAAAAAATATCGAACCGTGTCAGTGCGAAAACAGAAGCTTACCGCGACATTGCGTTACAATAGGAGCCTTTGATTGATTGATTTTTTTTTTTTGCATACGGTATTTCTCGAAAATGACAGAAAAAACAACGGAAAAAAATTCGGAACAATGTTTTGCAACTAATTTCTAGTTCACATGCCAAAATTGGCCAAATCTGAGCAAGAAAAAATAAAAAAAGGCCTAAAAAGTCAAATAGGCTGGACATGCTCTCGGCCCTTCAATTATAGTGAAATGGATCCTGATGATGCAAACCATTATTACCGTTGTGGCGTGCCCTCCTTCGAACTACCAAAAGTAAATCAAATGATTACAGTATCGGTGCATCCTATAGATTTGAACTGCAAAGTCTGCAGGAACACACCAGCTTATTTGCTGGTATGCCACAAAATGAAATTTATTTATAAATATATTACTTTTTTATATTTAATATAAAAAGTAATATATTTATAAGAAGAAGGTATCTTAAAAATAATAGAACCTTCATCAGAGGGAATCACAAGGAATCAGGGAATCACCTTTCTTTCAGAATCAACTCTGAAATGTGCAGCTAAACATCCCAAGTGCAGGTTACCATTCAACTTCTCAGGTCCGAGTGTCTCTAAAGTGTATGGGTCCAAACAATATGGCACTCCTGTTTCATAACATGTCAGAACCTAGTAAAAGAAAATAACATGGACAGTCTAAAGAAACATTTATTAAAGTGCCCATGACCCATTTCTATTTATCTTCTCACCTGAATCGAAATGTCACCCAAGGACCTTGCGCAAAAAAAATTTACAATTTGGATAAAACAAGATTGTTTTATAATTGTTTTATTATCTTCAAAATCCAATATTTTTGCGATGTACTCGCCCCGCTGATTTAGGCCGACAGGCTCATATTGTGAAGTAGATTCAGGAACGTGTGTTGTTTGCCAATGTCATCGACAGAAGAAAGCTTTAGTGAATTGGAAAGTGACAATGTTGAAGAACTAAGCAGTCAACATCTTTCAAACATTTTTTAGCTATTACGAGCTAATCACAGCAACAAACTTTCAAGTGGGAGCAAGTCTGAAGTCACATGTTCCTTGATGTATGTCACAGCTCCTTTGCAGACCCAGAGAGGACTAAAGCAAATGGTGAGCCAAAATGGCAGCAAATTTGAAAGTTTTATAACATTATTAATTTGACAAATTGCGTTTTGTGCAAGTCGCAAAATTTTTTCGCAGAAAGTCCTTAGGTGACATTTTGATTCAGGTGAGAAAATATAAAAATTTGGGTTATAGGCACTTTGATAAATTGTTGCTGCCTCGTAACTACATGTAAATCATATGCCTCCGGGGTAAAAAAAAAATCCAAGAATATGGAAGTTGGAAAACACGACACACCTTACTGTGAGCACTTGACAATTATTTGTTTACAAGTTAGTCGATCAGCTAGCGCGATGTTGGTCTACAGCGCTTGTAATCAAAACATCTCTAGAACTTCCTTGGAAATCTCCGTCAATCTTCAGCGAAATTTTCAGGAAATGATCGGAAACGTTTGTACTTGTACAACCTTCAGACTGTATTGGGAGAAATTTTTGGAAATCTTTAGAAAACTTTAAAAAATTGCTTTAAACTTCGTAATTAGAGTTGTTTATATAATAAACAAAATAATACATGGCTGTTTGGAGATACGGCATTTATCTGTGCACCCATGTTATTGTATTATCTGTATACACCTAATTGAAGGAACGTTGACCCGTGAAAATCATAAACCGTGAACAATGAGACCGAATGGGATTCTGGGTAAGCAGCATTAGTAAGCATAGTAATATTCCATTTCTTGATAATCAAGATGTTTTCTTGTTTGAGACATTTTAGAGCAAGATTTATGCATCATGTTTTAATATTACGTGTATTCTGTCACAAACAAAGATTAATTTATCCAACTTCCCAGTAAGCCTTTGGGTCACATCATTCATGGTTTATGCTTTTCACCGACAACATTTCTTAAATTTGGTGTATATATATTCCCGGTATTACTAATAATCATACCTTTCCACCCCAGTAAAAAGAATTGGTGTTTGAAGGATTGCGGAATTTAATTCGTGTGCCCTTCATGGTGTTTATAATGGATCCAAGGGTTGAGCTGGAAGGCTTTGTTCCCATTTGTCCATGGTACAAGAACATCTGTTTTGCAGCTTCCTCCTGTCGATGTTTACTGTTCACAAACTTGGATTTAAAGTGAACTTTGCCGTCTTCAAATGTTACAGCACACAGCATCCCATCTCCATCAATTGCTATTAAGATACATAATAATATACAAACAATGAAAGGCATGTAAACCAATGTAGTTCTAACTTTTGAGTCTGTTGATGAAGTCCTATGGTGTGACCATTTAAACGAAACCTCTTTAGCAATGCCTACAATGCATGGTACAATCTGTTTTTCAATACTTAACAAAATGAAATGTGGGATTTTTCTTAAAAAGTTTGATTTTTGGCACTCTTGGGAGAGAAGGATTAATTAATATCCCTCTGACTCTCCTAGGGAGAAGCTTTGTAAAAGGTAATGGGTGAAATAACTGGTGAAATGCAAATTTGCAATAAATTATGTAAATTTACACACAAATAGAGGGACTCTCTCTTTATATATGTTGTGGTTTAATTTTTGTTTTGGTTTGAAAATTTTCAAACCAGTTTAATTTTTATTTTCCTTTGTCTCAGATTCATTATCATAATCTAAGACAAAGGAAAACAAAAATCAAACTGGTTTGAAAATTTTTAAACCAAAGAAAAAATTGAACCACAACATATACAGCGAGACCCTTGAGGTCTGCTGCTTGGGACACTCTTCATGTATACCATACGCTTACTGCTATGACGCCTGACCAGGCATCACCCAGTGGCATCTGCCACTGGCAGCGCCAAGAACTATAGTCCCGTTGATAGCCGCCGGAACTGCAATAGTTCCTTTGTCAATGGCTGATGAGTGTGATGCCTCGCAGTTGGAAGTTCAAGCCACCGTATGATTTTCTCTAATAAATGACAGCAGTGATGGTAAAACTATTACGGCAATGTGAACTGAAAAGCTGTCAAATTTTCACAAAAAAAACTCTCTAATACCTCTAAAAAACTTGACAAACCACTCTTAACCAGTAACAATACTTTACCAGGTAATACTCTGGATCACGATTATTTTGCTTATGGGCAAATTATGGTGGTTCAGTGAATTTAAAAACAAAAACAGGTCTACATGCTGCTGCAAAATCCAGGATTGGAAACTTTATTTTGAAAGCACTCGCTATTTGGGTGAGTGACTTTCAGAACTGTGCCTGGGAGATGTTTTGACACTCGCATTGATGAGTGGGCGAGTGCTAATTTCTATCCCTGGAAATCTATTGCAAACAACTAGTTTACCAGAGATGACAGTGTAAAAAACTCTGACGTTTTTTTTTCCCCACCTATTGTTGTCTTTACTCTGTTTTGATAGTGTTGTTTTACATCAAGGAAGAGCCCAAACAACATTAACAAAATTAGAAATCAACTCACTTTTCACACAATGCGTACAAATTGTGGAGAAATTGATTGCAAGTCCATCTTTCTAGTAGACAGTGACAGCAACGAGAAAGTGAAAAAAACAATACGTATAATTTGCAAAACAACAGCTCTACACCCATGTTGCACACTTTGGTACATTTCTTTACTGTTCTCTGCAAAACAACAACATCAAAATGACCAAATTCGAGGTTTCCTTTCTCTGTCTAAACTTGAACTCCTTTCTTGAGAATTCACCTCCCAAACATTAGACAAATTACTGAAAGTCCTGAAACAATTTGGAATAATCGTGAGGTAGTTTAAAAGTTTTTAACTGAGGTTTTCCCTGTTGTTGCTGTCGTGGTTGCTTTTCAAAGGTTCCTTTTTTAATCATTTTAACTATAACTCCACAAAACAATTATTTGAGAATTTGCATTTTTATTGGCATGAACAACGACAGCGAGAACAGGTAGAGCATCCAGTTGGCAACTCACCACCAAAACTCAACATTTTATTAGTTGGTATACCTGGGAAAACCAATCGACCCTACTATCTACATGTAGGTAGGCTTTTACCTAGGAAAAATTCTATTGTTTTCCATGGCGCATCCTTTAAAATAAAAATTTACCAAGGTAAATTTTACCTACAGTAGGTAATGTTGGTTACATGTAGAAAAATTAACCTAGGTAAATTCAAATTTAAGGTGCCGTGTAACAATGGCGCTATTGTTTTACAGCACGTGCAAAAGAGGTAAAATCGGTTACACCAAGAAAACAACTTTACCTACAATGCAGGTAAATGCAAATTTCGCGGCATGTCGCGGCTATTGTTATTTCGAATTTACCTAGGTAAAAGGTGTATCGTATAATCGCGTCTATAAAGAGGACCTGAAAGTAATATCACGTTGACTTCAAGGTGGTCCGGCCTCGATATTTGCTAAGGTAAATAACACCCAATTTAACTTAACCATGTGAGCTGGCGTGTTTATATTTGGGGGATTTTAAGCTTGCTCAATTAAATTATTTCGTTCTTTATGAAAAGAAACAAAATCAGAAGGGAAAATTCATTGACATGCTTTTTTTCAAACCATAAAAGACTGTTTTCAAATGTGAACATATAAATGTTTGTACTCACGATGTTTCAACGGGGTACCGTACACTTCTTGTACTCCTGGCCCGTTTCGAAACAAAGTTCCACGAAGATCTTTCGGCACTTCACCGATAATATCTGCCTTAGGAATCCAATAACTGTATTCTCTTTGCGTTTCCCAACCTCTGCTGCATTTCTCAAGGTCTAACGGTCTTTGGATGTCGCCGCAAAGAGCATCAATACCAACCATATCGTTCGCCATCTTGTTTTGTTCTCGACCGAGATGTCCGAGAGAAGTGTCACAGGTTTACCATCCTATGTTGTGTGATTACCTGTGCACGATAACGGCCGGCCGTATCATTTGGGGCTCTGAAAACTGATGAAATGGAACAAAAACTTTTAAAATCAATGCTAGGTTGTTTTCTGTGTTTATTTTGGCGATTTGTGACTCGTGAAAGCGGTATTTTTAAAATAACGGTTCGACGCGCTTGCGTTTGAGCAGAAAAGCAAAGTTACACTTTGGCATGCCATATAGCGCCATGGCAGTGATTTTGAGAGGTTTTATTTCATTTTCATCAGGTTAAAGAGCCCTAAATTTCACCTTCATTAAGGCTAGTTTTATAAACCGATACGGTCATTACCGTGCACAGTACACCACCCAAACAGAGGATGGTAAGCCTCTGGTTGTGCTGGGGGGGGGGGGGGGGGGGGGATGTGGGGGCACTCCCTTATTTGGCCTAAACGGATATGTGCCGCCCAACAGGATATGGTTTTTAGGGTCTTGCGTCTTAAACAGGGCATTCAATTTCACTACCGTAGAGTTCCGATATTAACGACCCCCCGAAAGTAGCGACCCCCCGAAAGTAACGTCAATTTTTTGTGGCCGCTAGTAAATCCCGAAAGTAGCGACCCCCACCCCGAAAGTAGCGACCCCCGAAAGAAGCGACCTCCCGAAAGTAGCACATACTTCGCATGCCCAGGGATGAGCTAGCCAGAATTTATGCTCTCCACACCCTACTACATGGTAGACGCAGGCAAGGACGCCAGCGAACATCCTATTTACAATATGTTCAGTAGCTGCTGGGAGATCATGACGGCCAAATCATAGATAATTTACCTCGCGAGTGAGAAGGGGGCTGGAGGAGAGTTGCAGTCGCCTGCGCCGCGGCCGACCGATAATGATGATGATGTCCATCTAAGCGGTCCATGTAGCCAAATTCGGACTGGCACTTAAGGAATCAATAATGTACCTTTTCTCGACTTATGGACCAGTCCCGTCATCCATTATCTCATCGCTATTGGTCGCTAGAGGCGTTCGAGCGAGAGAACGCCCCCAGCGGCCGAGAGCGATGAGAGGCGGCTGTATTCGCAGGCTAGGTTTTCAACTGAGCTCCAAAAGCAATCGACTTTGGTTATGCATTTCTACGCTTTGTGAATGGCTAAAAAATCGTGTGCCTTTTTATCAACCAACCAGAAGTAAAAACAACTGAAGCCAATCACGATTTACTCCCACGCGTTTTCCCGCGCTTGGCGGTGGCTACATGTATTTGTCACGAGTTCTCAGTGCGTTCTGATTGGTTCATCGGATTGTCTGTGTCTGCTTTGATTGGTTAGAGCTACTGTAAATACATTGGGTTTGGTTTAACGACACTCGAATTGAGTTTTAAAAGTAACTCGCAACTGCTTGGTTTTGCATCAGTTCTGTGCTATTTGATTGGCAACCACAGGCAAACCAAAGATTAGTGTGCTACTCGCCTGGGGGCTCGCAGCAATTAGAAGTAAAACCCCAAAACATGATTTGTATGCACGCGTTTTCCCGCGCTTGGCTCTCGCTGCATGCATTTACTTCGAGTTCTGATTGGTCATATAACTCTCAATAAGTTGTTCGACCTCCTTCTGACCTATTGCAGGTAGACGCTTCATCGCGCTAGGCCGGAGCCTAGGGAGGAGTCAGCGGTTTGTAGAAGCCTCCGGGTGGGTACTACATATATGTTTTTATTATGTACCGAACTCTTTTTCATTTTATGATGGACCGAACTCTTTATTATTTTATTATGCACCGAACTCTTTATATAAATAGTACAAAAAAACCTATTAACTAATATAAATTAAAAGCTCAGATGGCTGTTTGAATCGGATCGACCGCTGCCGCGATTGAGGTTAAGTGAATGAATATTAGCTTGCTGCGGTTTAATTTCTCAAAAAAGCGACTCTAAAAGCTGTCATTTGGAGTCAAACTATTATCAGAGCAGACAGCCTTTATCATATGATCTAAAGAGTGACTCATTAGTCAGTGACCGTTTTACACTGAGTTCAGTTACAAAAAATGCTCAATCATTTACAAGTGGAAAGTTTACGATTCACTTTAATAGGCTGAGAGAGGAAATGTCTTCCAGTTTATTGGCCTCTGACGCATATTTTTTCCGAATGATGTTAAGGTTTCCTGTTTATAAACTGTATGCGTTACCGCGGCGGAAGAACATATTGCACGAGAAATATAGTACGTTTCAGTACGTAAGAGTTTCAGGCTGCAAAAAAAAAAAACGACAACAGTACAGAGAACTCTTTTCCCACCATTTCCTGCTTAGAATTCTAGAAGTTTGTTAAAATCAATTCATATAGTATATTTTTCCCGAACTTTTTCAGTTACGGATCGATTCAGGTATCGGCAACTGTTAAGTTAAGGTGAACTACATGGTTTAGCGGCGTAGAACGGCGTTCGAATGTAAATTATATATCAAATTAATTCGGGGCTGCGACAAGGCAGCTAATTTTGCATTTTTAAGTAGAAGTTGTTCAAATGTTATGTATAGTGGCTTTGATTTTGTTTGCGCGGGCATTAAATCAATGTCGTTAATTATAACTGACTAAAAAGGAAACATTCTTGTAGCGATACCAGTGGAGAATACTAGCCTTTTCGTCGGCGCCCAAACGGGGTAGGGCGAGAAAGCGTCTGACACTTCAGACTAAGAGAATACTAGCCTATAAACGTTGTTTTAGCTGGTTTCAGACGTTCTTATCCACCGACCGCTTGCTATATCCGTGACTTTTATCGCTTTTTGGTAGACAATATTGTTTGCGCACAGGCAAAAGGCACGAAAATGATCGAGCAGTGAAGCCGTGAAGCCCGAAGGATATACTAAAATTGTCCCATGTTTTACGCGGCTTCGTCGCTCGTTTAATTTCTGATTCCCAGCCACGCCAATCTACGCGGCCAGCCACAATCTTGGATGGAATAAAAAGAAAAAAAAAAAACTCCTCTCCCTCCTGCCCCCTTGTTCACTGATGGATTTGCGCAACTACCAAAACCCGCCATTTTTTCATCACTGAACTGGGGGGAGGGGGGTGTCTTAAGACTGTAGCTACGTGGGTCACATGCCGTTTGCATGCTATTTCTTCATTGAATGCTTCTTTGGCCAGATCAAATACCAAATCTTGAGTAGGCTAGTGTCGCTGTAGGCTAGTCCCAGTATGTTTACGAATAAAACGGGTGTCGGAGACTTAATAGCTTCATATTTCGTGCGTGACAGTGAAAGATAAGTTTAGATATCAAGAGACAATGAACTTTTAGTGCCTAACAGACTTTGACCTTTTTTGATTATCACCTAGCAACGACCAATCATATTATGTAATGTACCAGTATAAAATCAAGCGTCCCGGTGTGTGTGTGGAGAGAGTAGCTCTTACACGCCTGTTGTAAAAGTGAATACTGAAACGTGAACCAGGAGAGATTAAAAAGTATTGTACAATCGACTCTACGGATTGTCTTAGTTATAAGTTCGGGAAGAAACCCTAGAGGACGGGGCTAAGTTCTCAATACGGGCGACACCGTGGGGTCACCGCCCCTCCACCAATTTCGCGCGCTTTATCTTCTTCGGCCGCCCCGATTATCCGCTCTACAGGTAACCGCTGACAACGCTGGTTATCCACTCACAACTCACGTCCACGATTAGGACAAAACGGAAAGACGTTTTCTTCACCGTCTTGTTCTCGCCTTAATAAACCGCCCCATACCGCCCGTAAGAGGCCGCGGTCCTGGTACCATTTGTGATATCATCTCTTTTTACAACAAAAGATCGGTCTTTGATGACCAACCAGGACCAACTTATGCAAGATAAAGAAATCTTCCACTGAAGCGTGCTGAAATGAGAGCAATGTCCTGAATTGGGCAAGAGTTACACGCAACTGAAACCTAGTGTTAAAAAGGCTGGCAAAATCGAAGAAAATTTGGTCCTCCAACCGTACCATGAATTGCCACTTCCTGTTTAATATTTCACTTTCTCCAGTATTGAGGTGAAACTTTTCCTACCACGAAACGAAATCTAGTGAAAGACCAACAGCAAGGAAAAAAAACGAAAAATAAAGAAAAAAGAGAAGAAAAAGGAGTTAGTGGGTTAAGATCAGAATAGTTTCGACGCATTTAATTAAATTCCGTCATTTCCCGTCGCGTTGCATATTTCCGTAGTTGAGTCACACTTCTTTAAAATGACGATCTAATTCCTGTCGTATATCATATAATTTTTTCCAGATTTCACGGTCACGAATTCGCTTGGTTGCTTGTTAAGTATTTTTCGCCCAAAATTTCTATTGTGATAGATTTTTCAGATTTCTTGGGCGAGCAGAGCACCGCTTTCTCGCAGGCTTGTGGACTATAGGTCAAATTTTTCCGGATAGCAACATGGCCATGGAAAAAATACTGTATCAAATTTTGTGTTGACAGCTGTCAAGGCGCGCTTGCTTAACATCATTTTAGTATATTTGGCAAAGTATTAAACTTCGATTTTACGTGCTCAAAAACAAAGCCATTTATAGTACAAAACAACTTTCGTAAAGTCAGGACCAATCAGGATAAACGCGCGATTTTTTCAGCCAATCATGAAGCCCGGCAGTGACTTGCACGCGGGTTTTCCCGCGCTTAGCACGTGTCAGCACGCTGCCTGTTGCTCTGCTCCCATGAAGTGTTCGCACGGGCACCGCGGCAGAACGTTTGCGCATGTGTAAACCTCAAGCACTTCCGGTCCGTTAAACTACCAGTCAACATCGATGCGAACAGCATAAAACAACACTTCTGCATGAACCAACAGACCTAGATTTTCTAGATGCAATGATGAAAGGACCAAAACCGAAGAAAATTATGGTACGTACACGATCGGTTCTTGCATGAATACATTTCGAGATGGAGTGAAGACTTGTTTTTTGTGAAAAAATGCGATGCAAAAATTATTTGTTCATATTTCGTTGTCGGTGCAAACACCAAACCCCTTGGTGCAAACGCTTGAAACTTGAACGATTAAAAAACTTTTCAACGAAACAAACTTTTTCTCTACCTTTGTTTTATAACTCTTACTTTTTGTTTTATGTTGTTTATGTTGTAGTTCATTTTTTATTTCATGTAATTTTTGTTTTTCCTTTGTTTCAAATTCATTAGCATATATCACCATACCCAAAAACAATGGAAAAATAAAAATTACCTGAGATAAAAAAATTAACTACAACATTTACATGGGATTACAGTATGTCACCGGAAATGCGTAATTCACCGGATGCTCAGTTTTCTACTCATGCGCAGTGCGTTCTGCCGCGGTGCCGTTCGCACGAGTTTTAATTTATTTGCATGCTTTTTTTCGCGTCTTTATAGGGAAGATATCAATGACGTCACCAATTGTTATTAATGTGCCAACCGGAGCCTTATTGGCTGCCGAAACAAAGGGTTCTTTTGTTCCAGTGGTTGGCACATTTGAATAACAAAAAGAATGTTTGTAAACAGATATCATCCCTATTTCGAGTTTTAATTGTGTACTTTGATTTATTTAGGTCTGATTTTTGTTCTACTCTATTTAGTTACCTTTATAAAATGGCACGAGGGAGAAACCTTATTCGATATGCATGGCCGCTCGATCAAGCATCTGACTTTTTGACAATCTTGTTTTACATCTAATAGACATCTTTTATAGCTTGTATGTTTCGTTTTCCCAAATGAATGTAGGTCATGTGTTGTTTTCAAGGGAATTTGTCCTTTGTCTTTGTATAAATTATGCATGCATACGCACGTGAAGAAAACTTATCTAGGGTAAAATCACATGATATACATTGGGAAAACAAAACATACAAGCTAAAGAGGTCAATATTGAGTTTCAGTGTCATTTTTCTTTACGCAAAGAGAAAGAAGAGCACAATTCATGATTTTGTTAGTCACTTCCCGAATCGAAAGGGTTTTTAGGACTAATTAACAATTATAAAATACAAAATGTAAAAATGTACAAGATTAAGGGAACTAAATTACACTGAAAAGCAGAAAAGCCGGAAAAAAGGGACTGAAAGTTAATCCTCAAGACATCCCTCCAGCACGGAAGATGAAAAGATGACGTGTTCTTGTGCGTCACTAAAGAGTGTTTCCCACGCAAAGATGAAAGGAACAAGAACTTTAATACCAAATTTGATAAAGTACATGTAGGCATATACATACCAGCCCTTCGCTGGGGGAGGGGTACAGGAGGAGATCGAGAGAATGATAATTTGTTTCTAGCAGCCAAGCGCTCGTGTCCCCAAATTATTTGTGTAAATATCTAGATTAACCCCGAAAGAAAAAGTTCTCAAGAATAGGAAACGATCACAAAACTTGTACCGAACTCTTTATCATTTTATTATGGACCGAACTCTTTATTATTTTATTATGGACCGAACTCTTTATCATGTTATTATGCACCGAACTCTTTAAATTGAAAGCTGTTTTTAACAGATTAGATGGCTGTTTGTACAGATCGACCGCTGCCGCGATTGAGGTTAAGTGAGTGAATATTAGCTTGCAGCGGTTAAATTCCTCAAAAAAGCGACTCTAAAAGCTGTCATTTGGAGTCAAACTATTATCAGTTAAGCAGACAGCCTTTATCATATGATTAAAGAATGACTCATTAGTCAGTGACCGTTTTACACTGAGTTCAGATACAAAAAATGCTTTTATTAAAACATTAAAATCATTTACAAGTGAAAAGTTTACGTTTCACGTTAATAGGCTGACAGTTTATTGGCCTTTGACGCAGATTATTTCCGAATGATGTGAAGGTTTCCTGTTTATAAACTGTATGCGTTACGGCGGAAGAACATATTGCACGGGAAATATAGTACGTTTCAGTACGTAAGAGTTTCAGGCTGCAAAAAAAACAACCACATAGAACTCTTTTCCCACCATTTCCTGCTTAGAATTCTAAAAGTTCGTTAAAATCAATTCATATAGTATATTTTTCCCGAACTTTTTCAGTTACGGATCGATTCCGGCATCGGCACCTGTTAAGTTAAAGTGCAACTAACCCCAATTATTTTCTTTCGCTAAATAAAATCTTCTGTTTGTCTTGATACTTGTGCGAAAAAATATCGTAATTGATAAAATCCCCGCGTTTCTACAGCTGTTTGAAGTTAGGTGCTTCCGCCCCATTACCGAGCATTTGTGGGAGCTGGGTACGAACTTGCTGTGACGTCATCGAAGGAGATCATTTGCCGCGTTTTCATAAGCATATCACCGCGAAGCGACAAAGGAGAAGGAATTTTAACGCGAATGGTACTAAAAAACCAAAAAAGGGATTTCGTGCACTCCGATTCCTTTTTTGTGTTTGCCCACTGTTCCTTTGCTCTTCGCATCATGAAAATCAATCCCCTTCGATGACGCCACAAGACGTCAAAGCAAAACTCGGACCCATTCTTCACATTGCTCGGTACTGGCCGAAAGAACCGCCAAAATTTGAAACTTTAAAAAACTATAAAAAATCAAGGAAAAATGCTACGGTAAAAATATTTTCCCACAGGTAATCAGGACAATTAGGAGATTTCGTTTGGCGAAAAATATTATTGGGGGTTAGTTGCACTTTAAGGTGAACTACATGTTAGCGGCGTAGAACGGCGTTCGAATGCGAATAATATATTAAATTAATTCGGGGCTGCGACAAGGCGGCTAATTTTGCATTTTAAGTAGAAGTTGTTCAAAACAGGTACTTTATGTACAGTGGCTTTGAGTTTGTTTGCGCGGGCATTAAATTAATGTCGTTAATTATAACTGACTAAAAAGGAGACCCATTTGTAGCGATACCATTGGAGAACACTGGCCTATATATAACATGACGTTGTTTTAGCTCGTTTTAGACGTTCTTACGGTCCACCGACCGCTTGCTATATCCGTGACTTTTATCGCTTTTTGGTGGACAGTATTGTTTGCGCACAGGCAAAGGGTACGAAAATGATCGAGCAAGAAGCCGTGAAGGAAGGATATACTAAAATTGTCCCATGTTTTACGCGGCTTCGTCGCTCGTTTAATTTCTGATTCCCAGCCACGCCAATCTACGCGGCCAGCCACAATCTTGGATGGAATAAAAAGAGAAAAAAGACCTCCTCTCCCCCCTGCCCCTTTGTTCACTGATGGATTTACGCAACTACTAAAATCCGCCATTTTTTCATCACTGAACTGGGGTGGGGGGGAGGGGTCTTAAGACTGTAACTGCGTGGGTCACATGCCGTTTGCATGCTATTTCTTTATTGAATACTTCTTTGGCCAGTTTGATTTCATTGGGCGGGGTCGGGGGGGGGGGGGGGGGAGGGGCTGGTAGTGTGTTCTACCAAATCTTGAGTAGGCTAGTGTCGCTGTAGGCTAGTCCCAGTATGTTTACGGATAAAACGGGCGAAACTGTGGGGTCACCGTTCGCGCGCTTTATCTTCTTCCCGCCACGATTATCCGCTCTACAGGTAACCGCCAATAACGCTGATCATCCACTCACAACTTACGTCCCCGATTAGGACAAAACGGAAAGGAGTTTTATTCGCCGTTTTGTTCTCGCCTTAATAAACCGCCCCATACCGCCCGTAAGAGGCCGCGGTCCTGGTACCATTTGTGCCATGATCATCTCTTTTTACAAGAAAAGATCGGCCTTTGATGAATAACTTATGCAAGATAAAGAAATCTTCCACTGAAGCGTGCTGAAATGAGAGCGATGTCCTGAATTGGGCAAGAGTTATACGGAACTGAAACCTGGTTGAAAAGGCTGGCAAAATCGAAGAAAATTTGGTCGTCCTACCATGAAATGCCAGACCAGCATTTAGGTGAAACTTTTCCTCCCACGAAACGAAATCTAGTGAAAGACCAACAGCAAGAAAAAAAAAACGGAAAATAGAGAAAAAAAAAAGAAGAAAAAGGAGTTAGTGGGTTAAGATCAGAACAGTTTCGACGTATTTTAATTCCGCCATTTACCGTCGCGTTGCATATTTCCGCAGTTGTGTCACACTTCTTTAAAATGACGATCTAATTCCTGTCATATTTCATATAATTTTTTTCCGGATTTCTCAGTCACGAATTTGCTTGGCTGCTTGTAAAGTATTTTTCGGCCAAAATTACTATTGTGTTAGATTTTTCGGATTTCTTGGGCGAGCAGAGCATTGCTTTCTCGCAGACATCCTTCCAGCACGGAAGTGAAAAGATGACATGTGTTTTGTGCGTCACTAAAGAGTGTTTGCCAAGTAGTTAACATTCTTCCACGCAAAGATGAAAAGAGCAAACAATTCCAATACCCAATTTGATAAAGTACATGTAGGCATATACATATCGGCCCTTCGCTGGGGGGAGGGGAAGCGAATTCCCACATCCAGGTTGTGACCCCCTTCATATACGTTAGTCCTAAAAATGAGGGGTGGTCAGTGACATTTTTAGGACTAACGTATATGAAGGGGGTCACAACCTGGATGTGGGAATTCGCTTCCCCTGGGGGAGGGGGGCAGGAGGAGATCGAGAGAATGATAATTTGTTTCTAGCAGCCAAGCGCTCATGTCCCCAAATTATTTGTTAAAATATCTAGATTAATCCCGAAAGAAAAAGTTCTCAAGAACAGGAAACGATCCAGGAGCATCAAAAGCTTGTTTGTTTTCTTATCAAAAGAACAAATGCGCTCAATCACGAAAAGCGGAAGTGAATTTGACATAGCGGTTACAAGGTGCGGTTACCTTGGCATAAATTCTATTGTTAGAGTATTACGTGAAACGTGGGAAATTTGCATGTACTTTGTAATTACTCGTATCTTCTTGAGGGCTTAGTTTGTCGTGGGAAGCTATTAACGATTCTGACCTCACTGAAAAGAGGATAGAGTCTATCTGTCACGTCCTAAGGCGCGAGAAAAGTGGTTTTATTTCAAAGTTTAGCTTAAAATATCGTCAAGGTGATCGAGATCTTTTTCGTGCTTTGTGTTGGAAAAACGTGCTTTCGTTTTCTTCGCATCTTTGTGCCCTGTTGAGTGTCTTTGTTTATTGAGGAGATATGGCAGAAAGTCAACGAACAGATTTCATGGCTTGTTTAAAGTGTGTTGTCTTCATTAGTGGATTTTTACTTTTGCCAGTTTCGTCGAAACCAAGTTTATACGAAACGAACAAAAGCTGTGACATCACTAAGACTGATTCTTCGGGGGAAATTCTGAGCCCAAACTACCCCAATCAGTATCCTGCGGGCAAGGAGTGCTCATGGACGATAAAGATGCCAGTGCAGTTTCAGAAGGTAGTACTTGTATTTGAAAATTTTAACCTCGAGCCTACAAAATCGACTAAAATCGGTTGTGATACTGGCGACTTTGTCGAAGTTTATGATCGTTCGTTAGACTTGATAGGTAAATATTGTGCAGGGGCAGAGAACATCCCCCCAAGACCGATAACATCAAACAGCGATACGCTACGTGTTGTATTTAAGTCAGACAATCGAACCACTGAAGGATTTTTCGGTACTTTCCGTGCAGTTTACTCTTCGTGTGGTGGGTATTTCAATGAAGCCAGTGGAGATCTTGCTAGTCCAAGATTTCCAGCAGATATCGAGTGTCACTGGCAAATAAGGGTGCCATTGGATTATGTCATAAAGCTTAGTTTTGACGACTTCAACATGGATGGCAAATACCCTTGTGAGGTTGACTATGTCAAAGTTTTGGATGGCTTAAATGCCAGCGACACACAAATAGGACACTTTTGCTCTACTAGACTTCCAGGAAAGAGCGTCATTCGTTCAACTGGTAACACAATGTCACTCGTGTATAAATCATACAGAGAGAGTAACTCGCGGGGATTTAAGGCGCATTACCTTCGAACACCTCATTGTACTGGTTTACTGGAAAGTGACTATGGACGGTTTACTTCACCAGGTTATCCTGGCTCTCGCAGAATGGATCAGAAATGTAACTGGTTTATAACGGTCACAGAAGGAAAGATAATTTCATTGATGTTTGATTTTTTTGATGTTGACTCTGCAACCTCTACATTTTCGACATCAAAAGAATGTAGGGACGACTATATTGAGGTGTTTGATGGAACAGGTGATAATGATAAATCTCTAGGACGATTCTGTTCAATTAACAATAGGCCTAAGGGCATGGTGTGGTCAAGCGGAAGGCAGATGCTTGTCAGGCTTCAAACAAGCTTCAAAAATGTCGGCAGTGGATTCCTGGCAAGTTACTATGGTGTAGATGCAGACAATGCTTTTGAAGGCTGTGAAGTATTTGATCACCAGTTATTGTTTACTTGCAAGAGCGGAAGGAAAATTCAGTGTCAGCTGAAATGTGATGGCACAAATGACTGCCCAGATGCATCAGATGAACGGCACTGCAACCCTATTCTGGTTCCCGCTAGTCAGAAAAATCATGACATACGGAACTATGTAATTGTGATTCTCTCCATCACTGGTTCTGCGCTGGCTGTTATCTGCATTGGGTTTATTGTGGACCGACTGAGAAGAAAAAGAACAACTCGTCCCAGAAGACGTAGGCAAAGAAGGCGCCGCCCTAGGATCTCTACTGCTGATGATGCTCCCTTGACAGACGAACCCTCTTCGCCTCCACCTCCTTATGAAATTGCCAGAGATGGAAGTGCTTGCAATGTCTTTGATGTTGCTTTTATTCAACCACATCTTCCTTCAAGGGTTACAGGAGCTGGGGGAGATGCGACCAATGAAAGTCATAGCAGCAGAAGCAACCAGACCCAAAACCAAGGTTTGGCAGCACTCAATCAAGAAAATTCCATTGCTAACAGCAGAACACAAGAAATGACTAGCAATACTGCTTCAGACAATGTTCATGAAATGCAAGCTGTAAGCTCATTAGGAGAAGAAGGAGGAGAGACAGCTTCTGTGAACGTGAGTGTCGACACAATCTCCCTTTCGGAATCTATAAGTTCATTTAATGACACTGTTCCGCTTATAAGTAGGAATGAAATTGTGATTGAACTGTAACAGCCATAATGTGCTTGAGTATGATATTTGTGGGTAAGTTTTGTGAGGTGTCTTGAAATTCATGTACAGGGCCTGGTTGTTCAAAGGTGGATAGCGCTATCCATGGGATAAATCACTATCCAGCAGATAACACAAAGGATTTTGTTCGGTGGATAGAGCTATCCACCTGTTGAACAACCGGGGCCAGGTGTATTAAGGTATTGGTATAACAAACTATTATTTTAATATATTTACAACACGCATCCTCAATCCATACCGGGTAAAAGTACTTACATGTTATCTTTGCAAAATTCTGGGTGTTTCTTGGTGTTGCGGAAGCCATTGTTGGTTAGCTTTTGTGTTGTGGTGTAGGTATTGTTCAGTGTCTTTTGAATCTTTTGTTTTACGTCATTTGGTGATCACACCATCCGCAACACCAAGAAACTACCAAAATTCTACATAATAATACTTTCCTTAAAGAGTTCAACCTCCAAATCTGATGCATGGTTCTAATATAAAACTTTTGTGAATGAAAACAGAAAGTGTTGCCATTCAAATGAAATCTGATATTCAGAACTTTCAAGTGGTGCTATTAATTTTCTTAGAAGATAAAAAAAGACATTATTACTTTTATTTTGAAACCAAAAGCATTGAAAGCCAATAGGCGTGGTTCTATTGTTTTCATTTGGCAGGCCTTAACAGTCTTGATTAGGGCATTGTTTCATGTTATCAAGCAGTATTGTCTGCCATCAATATGAAGGTTTGATATGAATGCATATGTCAAAATTTTCATTGCCATTGATCAAGTGTCCTTGATAGTGTTTACTCTGAATGGTCATGTTGATGCTGGCCCAATAGAGCAACATTGTTTTTACAAAAATAAAACATGATGCAATCTGTTGGTTTTAACATGAATTATTTTATTCTTTTAAAGTGTTCAAAGAAACCAAAAGCGAATTTCATCCATTCTTTGGAAAACCTTCTTACATGCTTTCTAAGACGTAATCTTGAAAGTTCAAGTATCTTATCGTAGATATTGACATGTTGTAAATTAAGGGGTCGGAAGTAGTGCTACATAAATATTTACTATTATTAAATTATGTCATTAAGATTTTCTATAAAATGAAACTGAACTTTGTGCACAAGTCATTATAAAGCTAGCTATCTATAGTTGTATTTTTTCTATTTAAAAATATGTGACCTCTCGCACGAAAACGATACTAACGGCTATCCGTTCAAGAATGGTGAAATTTTATGATATTGAAGGAAAGTTATTTAATGCCAGCATTTAAACTTTGGTTATTTATGTTGTGGTTCAATATTTCCTTGTTTAAACCAGTTTGAATTCTGTTTACATTTGTCTCAGAATAAGTAAATTTATTTAACTTTTAGAGTGTGGTTAGTGGTCACCAATCTCCCAAGCACTAGGCTCATGTTTAAAAAAACTCGACAAAATAGTATATTGTATAGAGTATTTAAGATAAAAATATGGTAATGAATCCAAGACAAAGGGAAAAAATGTGAACCACAACATTTATAGAAAATTTATTTGACATGAAGTTTAGATTTTCTACAAGTTGGTAGTCAAGAGAATATTTTACATCTATTTAAAAATATTTTGTTATAACTGTACTGTTAAATATATTCAGTAGATTATCAAGGAGTATTAGTATCTGGTAACAACATTTATCAAAGAATTGATACACATGTAGTTCAGTTCAGTTCCGTCGACCTAGGTGTCAAAACTTAAGTCAGGCACCGTGCCTGACACTCCGCACATCATGGTCTGTCATAAGACAGGCCAGCAAAAATGTAATGTGTAATGATCATGTGAAATGTTAGAAGGGATTGTGTTTTTAAAAGAGGAATAAGCATGTTCTCTCATATGAAATTTCACCATTTTGGATACGTTGTTACACATTGTTATATCCTTTGTTGTTATTTCAACAGATATACATCTGTAGTTAACAACAAGTTATTTAAGAGTATATTTTGATTAGTGCAGGGATGGAAACTCACCCAGGGGAGTGTCAAATCTTCTTGGGCTAGTTCAAGTTAATTCAGTTTTTGGTGTACTTCTGAAAGTCATCATCCCAAATGGTGAGTGCTGTCAAAATTAAGTTTTTAACCCTGTTAGTAATGTTGAATCAGTAACTGTTATGGCATACAAGGTTACTTTTTGTGCATGAAGAATGCCACTGGGTAATTAATTTATGCGAGTGCTTCTGAGTTTGTAAAAATAATTGGCCACAGTCTACAGTTAAATCTTTTGTAAGCGTAAATTGACATGACAGATGTGGTGCCTCGCTATAATGCAGATAATTTAATACTATGTTTTTTTACACAGTTATCATGTTAGAAATAATTTTTGATACTAACGTCTTGATATGTATTGCTATTTAAATTAGTGTTTAAGCCATCTGTCAAACATTTGTTTACAGTCATTTATTTACATGGCTATTGACTACAGTCGAACCTGTATTAAGCGGCACCGTATTAAGCGGTCACCCTCTATTAAGCGGTCACTTAACAAATCCCGGGAATTAAATCGCTCCCCCTATTTACTGCAAACTTGGCCTCTTTTAAGCGGTCACTTCTATTAAGCAGCCAGTTGGCTATTCCCCGAGGGTGACCGCTTAATAGAGGTTTGACTGTATTTAGCAGGCTATCTGCTGCTGTCCACAGTTAGAATTTTTCAACTTTGTAGGATTGTAAAAGTACTGTTTATTTCCCTGAGCTGTTTTCGTATTCTCAGTTTTTTTGCGTGCCGTGACATTTAAGATGGCAGCGAGACAAACTTGATGAATAACAAGAAAATAGGGGACTGTGTCTAGATTTGTACTCTCCTTGAATTGATTTTCTGCTTGCATATAAAGACAGTAAAATTCTGGTGCAAAGCATAGTAAGAATTGCATGTGCAGCCTGTCTCACATTTTCAAGTGATGTTCATAGAATAATTTTGCAGTTGTCACATCCATGCTAGATTGGCTTGATTTTCTGATTTGGTTTTCATCTCTGAAAGCAAAAACTTGTCTGATTAAGTTCGGCCTTAAAGTTCAGGCCATAAATTGGGATTATTTATTTTGTTGTTTAATCAACAACTGAGGTTGTTATTAATATATTTGAAAAAGTTAGTTATTTTATTGGATTAAAGTTAATATATTCATTTGAAAAAATGTGCATATTTTGTTTGTTATTTAAAGGTTCACATTTTGTCACAGTTGTAATGCTTGAAAAATTTTAAGTTAAGCACTAAAAGTAATTAAATTGTGGAGATAAGCTTTCCGGCTTAAAAAAACAGTGCACAGTATTCCTTTAGAAGGTTTGTGTAACCATAGTTAACTTTATACCAGATATTATATTAAGTTTATTGTTATTTAAATAAAATGGTTATTATACAAGTAGGGCAGTTTTAAAATATTTTGGTTGAGGATATACAATAAACGCAAGTTTTAAATTCCTTGTGGAATATGATTTGATTTGTGTGATTTATATTTGAGTGATCACCCATTTTTAGTATTACTTTGGAAAGTGAAAAAAAAAACATTTGTCAAGGCTGTGCTCTAAGACAAATTTTGGGGAGCCATTTGGGTTCCCAACCATGTCAACTAGGAAGCCCAGCCCTCGAAGTTACAGTCCATCTGGCCCCGGTTGTTCAAATGGTGGATAGCGCTATCCACTGGATAAATCACTATCCAGCAGATAACACAAAGAATTTTGTTAATACTTATCTACGTATAGTGATTTATTTTAAACAACTGGGGCCTGGGCTACCAGTAATTTTTCTCAGTTGCACAAAGTGAACTCTTAGTTGCCCGAGGCCACCAGGCACTGCTAGAGCACAGCCTTGTTTGTACATGTATTAATGGATATTTATAGGTTTGTTAACCACTACTATGCTAGTGCAATGAAACTATCAGCAACAAAAAAATGTCTTTGGCTGCAAGGCTCAAATGAAAACGGATTGCAACTCGAAAATTATTATCAAGATTCCCTTGTGTCTTGTAGACGTACCCTTAGCTTGTAGCCACATAATTTGCGTTGTGTTGCAAGGTTTAAGTCAGTCCCATGGGAGGACTGGGAGGGGGTACTCAAGTTTTAAGTTTCAACGTAAAGGCCGGTAGGTGCGAAGGATTTTTTTATTTGAAATTTGCGATTTGGGGGATTTTTTTTTGGATTAAAATTTTGCCCAGTAGGGTGGTTACATTCTGGAAAGGATTTTTTTGATGTTTAGATTTTCTGCAAAATAATTTCATGATTAGTGTAATAACCATCTGCTTGAAGCTTTCAACAAATGGTTCAATGAACAGTAATTAATCAGTGGCCATTGCTATGGTGAAAGAAAAATGGCCAGCTTTTGAGCATTTTTTTGTAGCCAAATTATCACTTAACCCTTGCTTGTTTCAAACTCTTCAAATGACCAGTCATACAGTACACGAATTTGGTCATACGGTCAAACCTCCCATAAACGGACGCCATCAGAACCAAAAAAGATGTCTGCTTGAATGAGGTGTCCGTTAATGAGATGTTAAAAATGTAGTGTTTGTATGTGGCTGGAACCATGACCGAGTGTCTGCTTTTGGGAGGTTTAAAATGTAGTGTTTGTCTGTATCCAAAATACATGTATAGTATTGTTACTGCTGGGAGAATCTCATGCCACTTTCACCACTGAGTTGTTATTTTTTGGACAACATCACTTTTCAGCAGCAGTAACCTCCTGTGATCTCAGCCATTCAAGTGAATAGAGAATTGGGTTACCAATTATTTGATACCCAGTATATAGAACAAAAGCTATAGCAGCATCTAAAGGGAACAGGTTAATTTGGGAGATAGCACTCACAAGCTTCAAAAATGGAATTTAATTGAGACAATCAAAATAAACAGACCACCACTGCATATTGTCCTGGAGCCATGTCCACAACAGTACTTAAGACATCCACTTTCAGACCAATTTTCCTTCTGACAAAAATTAATGAAGATAGGTGGGGGGGGGGGGGGGGGGGGGGGGGGGGGGGAAGAGAAAGAGCCTGAGGATTGTTTGGTACCCAGTCCCATAGCAGTTACAGCGACCCACAGCTCAAAACCCAAAACTGACCAGCACCAGCTCCCATTTATTTTATTTTAGAAAGTACAATTTAAATGGAAGAGACTGGGAACGAAAATGTCTCAACTTTAAATTTTGGGGCCATTGCCAGCAAGCAACCCAACCTCTCCATTTAAATCAGAAATTCCATCTCTCCCTCCCACATCGCTAAAATTTTGCATTGCATCCTCCTCTGAGCTTCGCGATGTTCTGCGAGACATGTATTTCTAGTATATGGCTAAGACCATGACTGATAGTGTGCTTAGGAGATAGAGGTGTCTGCTTTTGGGAGGTTTAAAATGTACTGTTTGAATGTGACTAAGACCATGACTGAGTGTATGATTAGGAGAGGTGTCTGCTTTTGTGAGGTTTAAAATGTACTGTTTGTATGTGGCTGGAACCATGACTGATTGTCTGCTTATGGAAGTTGTCCGCCTACAGGAGGTGTCCGCCTACAGGAGGTGTCCGTCAGCAGAAGTTTGACTTACTCGTTAAAAATGAAGCCACAGATCCAGGCAGCAACAAAAGTTTATTTATCAAGGAGTCTGTTCAACTTGCTCCAAAATTTACAATTTTTGGCAATAATCAATTCTTTGTATAGCTATGTTATAAATTAATTAATACCTCAATTACAAGGAACGTTTTGTCAACATTAAAAATTTATGCATGTCAAGAAAGAATGCTTATTCTTTTGTATTTTGTGGTTTTGTACATAATGCTTTGATCTTTGCCATTCAATGAATATAATATTTTATCCAGATTTGAGCTTATTTAGAATCTGTTTTTATTTTTAAGTAATGATCCGCATAAGAAGGATAGTGCTGAACGGCAATGCACAATGGAATGTCAACTTTTTTCATTGTTACAACTAGTGATCTCATTGGCCTAGACTCAAATATTGCTAAAAAGTTAAGGTTCAAGGTGCATTTTGTCTAATTTTTTTAAGGTTTCAAGTAATTTGAGACCCAATTGCACAACGTGCAAGTTTTAAAAGATATTGTATTTGGGGAACTTCATCAAAGAAGCAAAATTATTAGCTATTGTCTTCTGCTATTCTGATTGGTTAAGCACAAACATTTCCTAAAATTTATTTGATGCAAATGCATTTTCTTTATTTTTATAATGAAATATAATTACGAACCATCAGCTCCTCTATTCTTGAATTACCAAAGATATTCTATGTGGGAAAGAGCCAATGCTGCAGAACAATGAACTTTACTATAGTTCTTATGTGGAGCATTACTTAACACCTTTGCATAACCAAGAAAAGTTTAACATTTTATGGTTTCCATTCCTTTTTTTGTTAATAATCTGAAAAAAATAGAAAGTCAACAAGAAAGAAGAGCTGCAATATTTTTCTACTTGCAGAATTCTCAAATATAAAAAAATTAAATCAAATTCTACAATATTGCACAGCTTTTAAGTTCATTTTAGGTTGTTTTTAAACATAATAAATGTAAAATATGTACAAGCAGCCAACAACAACAACAAGAATTAATTCAGTCAAAGAAAAATAAGTAATGGTATTATGCAATTTAGGTGGAATTTATTTCTCCAAAGGGGATTATTATTTTCAGTGTGAAAGAAAATGTGGTGCTCCAGAAAATACCCCTCCTATAGAAGGTTTTTTTTGGTTCAGATCCCCTTCTTCTGAAAATTCCAATTTTGCTTCATACATGTACTGTAAATAAAGGGGTGCCTGGGAAAAAGCCCTAAGTGACTTCTGATAAACTGCTAGATTCTCATTCAAAATTTCCTTGTATTCCCTTGTAAAACACAGGGAGAATTTGATGTTACGTCAAGTCACTTAGAGCCTTATTCCGCACACCCCTTCATTAATCCTCTATTAAGCCCCCTCCCCTCACTCTCAATTAAACCCCCTCCCTCTCCAATAAGTCCCCCTTTTTAGAGCAAGAAATTTATTAAGCCCCCCCCCCCCCTTTTCCTTCAAAACCAAAATGAAGCAAAACCAAGCATGAATTCATAAACAGTAGTCTCAAGCTTTGGAAGAACTTGTACTAAAAAATAGTCATAATTACTGTGATTATAAATGAATGAATTACAAAAAATGAGTGGTGAGCTGCTGGTGTTTTGTTAAATTATAACAAGCCCCCTGTCTCTATAAAGCCCACCCCCTCCCCCCTCCCCCCCCCCCCCCCCCCCCCCCCCCCCCCCACAAAAAAAATGCTTGAAGTAAATAAGCTCCATGGTGGGGGGGGAGGGCTAATAGATGATTTACGGTACTTTTTTATAAAAACTTTGGCTTTAGGGATCCCCTCCTCCTCAGAATTTACAGTAACCTTCCATATGAGAGGTATGTATATTTTCTGGAGCATCACAATAGTTGAGTGATTAGAAACCCCAATTCCAGTCAATAGCTTGCTTCTTCACTATGACAGAGTAGCAATGGACAACATCTCCTTCTTCAACATCTGTGAATTTTTCAAATGATAAGCCACACTCTGTTTCTCTCTTGACCTGGCTTACGTCATCTTGTCCTCGTTTCATAGTTGATAATTTTCCTATTGCAAAAAGAAGATGTGGATCATTTTAATTCATCTTTTGAATACTGCATTATTTTCAAGATGTTTAGCGTTAAATATTTTGTCTTTGTTTGGATCAAGGAGAATAGACTCCATTAAGGAAAACCAGATGTGATAACATAAGGGTATAAAGGAGCCAAAAGGTGTCTGTTCCCTAGGGGATTCCCCGGGATTTGATCCTAGGGGTATAAGTTCCCAAAGAGATGCCTTGGGATGGAGACCCAGGAGTATGATTGAGTACTTTCTCATAAAGAATTCCCCAGGGTTCAGTTCCAAGGGTATGTGTTCCCCAAGAAATTCCCATAGAAGTGGACCTTGAGCATGTGCATTCTAGGGGATTCCCTTGGCATTTGGACCCAAGGGTATTTGTACTCCAAGGGATTCCCTTAGACGTGGAGCCACCAGTATGTGCTTTGTAGGAGCTCAGATAAAATACCCTGAGGTTTGGTTCCAAGGTCATTTGTTCTCCCAGGGATCTCCCAGAAACAGCCCAGTTAGTATAATTTATGTTCCCAGGGCATTCCCAGGGAATTCTCTTAGAAGCTAGCTTTCACTAAGTGAAATTATAACAGACTCACCTTCAAAAATAACCTTGTTGTCCCTTGTTATTCTGTACAAACTATCCCGAACAAGGCTTCCTCCCTTCACACGACAGCCAGCCACCACAGCCTTACGCATGCCAGTTAGGTGAAAAACCTTAAGAACTGCGGCTTCACCTGTGACAGTCTCTTGCTCAATTGGAGGAAGTCTGTTTGACAATTCATCCTACAACCAGTTAATATAATCAGAATTCAGTTTTGAGGCCTGCCCATTCAAATGGTTTCAACAATTTGCTCACATTTGTTTGAAGCAAAATGTTGAGAGGACCCTGTGAATTAAGGTTGCACAAACCGAAGTTGTAGCAAGCATTCACACATCAAATGTGAGTTTGCCAAATCAAAAACATTGATGAAAAAGTAGCATGAATAAAAACAAGTTCATGTTTGCCAACTATTGATGTCACGTTCACATGCCAACTTGAGTTTGTTAACACAAGTTTACCAACTTAAGTTGTCATGTGAAGGCACCCTAAGCATTGAATCAATTCACACACAGTTTACCAACCTTGATATCTTCTAAGAGCTTGTAAATGATCTTGTGCTGTTTAATGCTGATATCAAGTTGTTTTGCAAAGGACTGTACTTTCTTTGATATCTTCACATTAAAACCAAAGACCATACCTAGGTATTGACAAAGAGAATAAAAGAAACTTATATTAACAGGAGCAACATACATGACATGCCTATATACCTATGCAGTGCTGGACATACATGACATGCCAATATACCTATGTACTGCTGGACATACATGTACATGACATGCCAATATACCTATGTAGTGCTGGACATAGATGACATGCCTACATACCTATGCAGCACTGGAAATTAAAGTTTGTCATTAGACATAATCCTAAACTGTCTAACTACTTTTACATTATCCTTGGACATTGTGTCAAAAAAACAAACATGACTTAGCTTTTGATGTGGCTTAAATTAATGCAATTTAGGCAAAGTTTAACTCAAGTCAATGCAGTCAGCTGTCTACTTTGTGACAGTATGTGACCTGCAGAGCATCCCATGGAGGATATTTCTCTGTGTTACTAAGACCATTGTTTAATATTTGTGTCTTGTGTTATATTCAAGTTTTAAAAGTCTTAAGATGAACTTACATCAAGCTTATCTACCCTTTTTTCCTCCCTTATATGACTGTTATAATCACCATCACATGTCCACGACATGAACTCACCCTTAAAAGTTTCTGCAAGTTTGATGTCATTTTCATTGATGGCTCCCACATCAGCAGATAGAACATTCAGGGAAATTTTTCTTGATTTATAAGTTTGCAGAGCATCATTGATGGCTTCTATTGACCCATTGACATCACCTGTACAGGAAAGAACAAACAATTACAGAATAATTAACTTTCTTGATACATATGTTGTAATCCATTTTATCCTTGGTTCGATTTTCATTTCCCTTTGTTTTATACTCGTTATCGTATTATTAGCTTAAAAAAACAATGAAAAATAAAAAATTGAACCAAGGATAAAACTGAATTACAACATATATGTCTAAAGAGTGTCCAATGGACTCTGAAAATAAAAAATATATATATTAACCTACCAAGAAAGGGGTAGGAATCAGGAGCTATGGGTATGGGAAGCAGAAAGTTCTGACCCACCCCCTTCTTTACCTCCCCCCCCCCCCCACCCTCCACCCAAAACCCTATGAAGATAGATAGATAGATAGATAGATAGATAGATAGATAATCTTTATTTAAACACGGTAAAAATTCGTCAGCTAAAAATCATTATAATACTAACACAAAGCAATAAACTAATATTAAAAAAATATCTATATATGAAGAATTTAATAAATAATAAAAAGCTGCTTTCCACGAATGCCGTGCCTTATAGTTCCTCTTTGAGAAGTCGTTTAAATTGCCCAAGGGACTCAGCTTTCCTTACATTATGAGAAAGGCTGTTCCAGAGCATGGCACCACTATAACTGAAACTATTTTTATAATAGTTTGTGCGCGGCAATGGAACATTAAGTTTATCCTCAGAGTCCCTTAGGTTGTAACTAATTTCTCGCTTCTCAAATTTAGAACTTAGATAGTTTGGAGCCAACCCGTGTAGAGACCTATAAACCATCGTAGCTCTTTGAATTTGTTGCTGGCAAGCAAGATTTTTCCATCCTAGGAGTTCTAATAGATTACCAGCATCTACGTCATAGTCTGAATAGGTCAAAACACGGGCTGCTCTGTTTTGTAGCTTTTGTAGTTTATTCTGCAGAGTTATCCCACAGTTTCCCCAAACAATGTTGCAGTAGTCGAAGTGTGTGAGGGATCAGGGTGCTAGCAGACATCACTATAAGAGAAGTGTCCATCTTAGAGAGGTGTCTATCTTAGAGAGGTGTCCATCTTAGAGAGGTGTCCATCTTAGAGAGGTGTCCATCTTAGAGAATTGTCCATCTTAGAGAGGTGTCCATCTTAAAGAGGTACCCATCTTAGAGAGGTGTCCATCTTAGAGAGGTGTCCATCTTAGAGAGGTGTCCATCTTAAAGAGGTGTCCTTCTTATTAGAGGGGTCTGTCTTAGAGGAATGTTTGTTCAGAGAAAGTTGACTGTGTATTTAGTTATTTAAACATTAGTTTCTTATTAAAACTACCCACAAACCTTTAATAACTACATTTAACTTGTGAGATGTGTCATAAATTCTGCTGGGTTCCTTAGGTGCAGGATCTCCTTTGTAAGTTAGTTCAACATCCTGTAACAAGTTATGCGCATCTCCTGATGACAATCTGTTTTCACGCAATACTGATTTTCTCTTGTTTACAGCATCATGAGCCTCTTGCTGTGAGTAAAAATTGACAAAAAATGAATAACTTATTTGAGCTATTTTGAAAAAAATAGCTCATTAGCAGGCGCAAAGGTTGGTTTGTGATGTTAGTATGTTTGTTAGTTTGTTTGTTTGTTTGTATGTATGTCTTGGGTTATGTCACACCAATCAGATTGCCTCTAGTATGTACACCGTGTACTATGTCAGCCAATCAAATTTTCGCTTCTAAAATGGTATTACTGAAGGTCAAAGAAGGGCACTTGACATGAATTGAAAATCAGCCATCTTGAATCTCCGCGATTGTTGCCGCAAACACTAAAAGTGTAAAGTTTTGAAAATTTGTTGCTTGGGAACTGTTCTCTAATCCCAACTGGCTTGCTAACCTGGCAATATCAAGGACATTTATTCAGAAATACTGCCTATAATGTGCCCTATGCATGAATGGTAGAATGGTCTGCGGGGGATGAGACGTCCAAAAAATGTGGACTGCGGTTACGTTCATAGGTGAGCTTATACTGAAGTATGAGTATAGTTTTATTGCAAAAACGGCAAGCCGATTTCAAATAATATGATGCGGAACATGAATTGTATGTTTCAAGCCTGGGTTTCAAGAGATTACTATTTAAAATTGGATTTTTTTTGTCAGACACGCTGTCTGCACGTGAAAATGTTGAACTTTGTCCTTATAGAAACTTGTCCGTGATGCATGGAGTTCAACAGAGAACATGTAATGCAATTAATCTACAATTTACAGTATGTAAAACGTTTATCTTTCTTTGAATTAATGTGAGCTGATGTGTAGGTTATTAATTGTATGCCTCAAGCGATTACTATAAGCGAGAAGCGACTGTATTTTGTATGAGCAGTCACGTTGTGTGCACGTGCAAATATTGAACTTTGTCCTTATAGAAACTGGTACGTGATGAAATTCAACATGTTTTCGAGAAAACGTAATGTAATTAATTTATATGGTGCGTTAAAAAACGCCTGTTTAAAAAATATTAGTTGCAATTTACTAGGAAACAAGCAAAATTCATTTTGGATGCGCTAAGTTTCTGCTGGTCGACATTACAGGAAAAGGTGTTTGGTTCCAAATGTTAACCTCAACAATGTTCGTGTAAGTAATTCAATTAGCTTGAGGTTTTGAGTCGAAAACAATTTAATCTAATTAGTTCTGTTTCTATTTGCACGACTTTTTTGTGGAGAATAAAAACAGTTGTTTAAATAATATTAGTTCCAATTTACTAGGAGACTACTTATATTCATTTTTCATGCGTTTAGTTTCTGTGAAAGACTTTTCTGGTTGACATTTCAGAAACAGGTGGTTCAAAGAATTTTCGTGTCACTAATTTAATTAGCTTGTGGTTTGGAGTTGAAAACAATTTAATTTAATTAGTTTGCTTCTTCCAGGCCAAAGGAACCTTTTCCACGTGTCTTTTGTGAATAATAAAAGAAACCTTTAAAAAAAGACTAGATACAAATTTCCAGGAAATAATAAGCCTTCAATTTGGATGCATCAAATTTATGTGCAGGACTTTTCTGGTTGACATTTAATTTAATACACTCATTACTGAAACAAGTTGCTCATTTCACTGGGACCGTAGTTTCGTCAAAAAATAACTCTGGAAATCCCGTGAAAAAAAGCTAGCCGAGAAACGAGAAACGGGACCCAGTTGGTTATCTCGGTATTTTTTTTGGGTAGTGGGCGGGCCGGAGGATTTTAAAAACGTATATCTGCAAGCGGTTATTTGTGCGAGTTAACTTCCGCTGTTTTGTTACTTTCACCATTTCATATCATTTAGGTAATTTTCAAAATAGCTCATGCACGCAATGCGTGCCTATGTTCAATATCAGTGAGTCTGTGGATGAAATCCTAAAGTGTGACCATTTAGTGAAAGCTACTAAGCAGTATTTTCATGTGGTGCTGTTTATTATGCTGTACAAGGTGGTTCTACCTTTTGAGTAGGTGGAAGAAATCCTAAAGTGTGACCATTCAAATGAAAGCTACTGAGCAGTACTTCCCTGTGGTACTGTTTATTATGCTGTACAAGGTGGTTCTACCTTTTGAGTAGGTGGAAGAAATCCTAAAGTGTGACCACCCAAATGAAAGCTACTGAGCAGTATGTTCGTGTGGTACTGTGTATCCTAAAGCGTGACCTTTAAAGGGAAGCTAGTACAGAGTGGTACTTTCCTGTGGTGCTTTTCATTATCAATTTTTGCCAAAGTGGAGATTTAGAAAATTGGTGAAATCAAACGTGCTTCTGCACTCGAGTGTCATTGAAAATAAGTGCTGACTTACCTCTGATTTGACTTCAACAACTTCATCCCCTGCTGACGGTAACTCCCTCCACCCCACCACCTCCACAGGGGTGGAGGGTGTGGCCTGCGACATGACTTGGCCTTGACTGTTGTACATCAGGCGCACCTACATTGGAAAGATAAGAGATATCACTCAATGATGGAAAAAAATAATGATAACAGGAGTCAGATTGTTTTTGGACAGTCAGATTGTTTTTGGAATCGGCTTATTAAGCAAAAAAGCCGGTATTTTCTACGTACAGCTGTAATAAACACGTTTGACACGTCAAGTTTGGTTATTAACCAAAACAGACGCTATTTTCTTGTTATTAAGCAAGAAAAGTGTTACTTTTTGCTTATTAAGCAAGTAAGTTTTGCGTATTACGCAAGAAAGTTACGTGTTTTGCTTATTAACTCAAAGTGCCATTAACACTTTACAAACGCGACCTTCAGCCGCCATTACAGAAAAAGATATCGAGGACCAAAACGACGCAACGGATGAATAATTCTAGAAAAAAACTATTTAGTAGATGTCTTGTCTGCTAAGTCCCCCCATTGGGCTAAACTAAGTCATGACTTTCTTTTTCGAGACAGAAATTTTTCAAAAGTTCGACTTCGCGGCGCGACTGTGTGCGAGTTGCTCGATCGTTCGATGTTTATGTGTTAAAACCAAATTGAGCCTTTTTCACTCGAATTACACCATCAAAGGAGAACTTTCAGAGGTTTCTGAATGCAGCAATAACGAGAGATTTTTATTTTAATTAAATATAGCCCATTCGTAATTATATTCTGTCCGGAGTGCCTCGTTAAAATCTATTTGGGGACTAGCTTGGTCGACAACAACGAGGTCATATTCAATCGATTCGTACGCAAAGTTTAATCGCGGTCAAAACATTTTCATTTTTCGCGTTATTTTGGAAAATTAAGCAGGTTTTCTAATAGAAAAGTAGAACTGTTTGATTGTTTGGAAAGGCTCCAGCTTCTACGAATAAAGGACTCGTTTGGAATTTGATCCGACAAGCAAAATTATCGATGTATGCAAATTCCGGACAGAATTCCGTGACAGCACTGGTTAGCACTTGAAGACATAAAATAGCGAAAAGGTTTACCGTAATTTATTTGATTTAAACCTAGTGTAAAAACAGTGGCATCACAGAAACTCGTTTTCGTTCTCAAGTTCATTTTTTTACAAACTTAAGACTTATATGAAGTCTTGAGAAACACAGGTCAAGATATAAAGAGCCGAACGGAGAATTCGCGGACTTTCTGCTTATTAAACAAGAAAGACAAGAAATGGTGTCACTTTTGTTTAATAAGCAGGTCATTCCTGCGTAATAAGCAGAAAAGGCAGAAAATCGAAACTACGGGAAAAGAGTTTTCCACCCAGTAATTCCGATCGCAAAACTCGACCAAATTTAGCGTAACTTGCGGTACTACTGAATTGCAGTGAGAAAATGTCCTAAAACTTCTGCTTAAAAGCTTATTAGTAATTAAAACACAATTAAAAGTTTATCGATGGTAAAACTTCTCATCTGAAGGGGTTTTGTCCTAAAAATTCGTTGCTAAAACCTTCCATTAATATAGCCAAGTGAATCAACAGCTTCACTTTATAATTTTGTCCAAGTCTTTCGTGCAAGCGAAATCTACAACAGCGCGACAAAGTGACGCCGTCAATTTTCTATCAAAACATTTCCAGACTTTCTAAATGCTTAATACTTTTCTTGGTGTGTAAAATACAATTCCCATTAGAAATCTAGAACAGTTTTAAAGGTTGAAAGGCTCTTTCCCTAGCAATTGTGAGTTTTAAATCAAAGAATTTTGTTTGTAATTTGATCCGACAACGCAAATCTCAGTTGACTACCGGTATGCAAATTTGGATCAGGAATGAAGAAGAGCCGGTACCGAAACATTTTATTTGACGAACCTAATCTATTAAACCAGAAGCTCATAACAGAGAAGCGATTAACTCGTTTCCGATGCTGGGGATTTTTAGAAAACGCGGGGAGCCAATCAGAATTTACTTCCTAATATGGAGTTCTAAAAGAAGCCTACTTCTACGCACAGTGGAAAAACATTACCGGCAGAGCGAAAAAATTCCCATTTAGATTGCTTGCCATCTCAGGTTTAACTTAATACTCCACAGCGATTTGTGTCAACAGCAACATGCCAGCAATCAAAATCAGTTAATGAATGAAATACGGTGAAATGATAAAAACACAGATTTCAAAACTTTAGGACACCTGCATCAAAGAAAGATGAAAATGAAATAAAAATGCACACAACATGTAGGGTTCTTCAAATCACTTTTATTTAAAAACAAGGACAAATAGACTCAAATACAATGTAGTCGAATGAATAAATACAGATCTTCAACAGCCAGTTTATCACAGTTAAAATTACTCATAACAAATCGTAACTCGAAACAGCTCATGATAGCTTCTGCTCGAAAACAATTAATGATACGAAAACTTCGAAATTCCTCAAGACAACCGCAATTTAGTTTTGTTGAGATGATGAAAACGTACTCCGTGAGTTCAGAATCTAAGCGATGCCACATTTACAAAACAAAAAATTAACGCAATTCAGTTTTAAAAATAGTACGTTAAATTATTTCTCAAGATACAAATGATCAGAACTTTCTCGTACGAAATCATAAATTCGGAAAACAAGTAGGCTCGAGAGCTAAATAAACATGTTTGAAACTTACTGATTTGGTATGCTCATTTCCTCTCAAAAATCGCTTTGAAAAACAATTATAGTATATACAAAGAAAAACCATGGTAAGGATGGGTTGACAATGTGGAGTCGGTGAAAGTTTTAAAAAGTGTCAGTGGCTGTTTAAAATACAGCGAACTGAATATTTATAAACACCGCGCCGCCGTTCATATTTCAAAATCTATAAGTAAGCTTACAACAAATTTTATTCCAACCGATTTGGGAAGAAAAACCCTAAGGTCAAGTCAGACACGAAATATTGTATGTTTGAGCGATAAATTATAAGCGAAAAGGAGAGTAAAAACACTTTTGTTTTCAAAATAAACAGAAAAACACATGGCATACGTACTGAATCATGAGAATTTGCTTCGCTTCTTCCGTACGCTTCAATCTCTTTGTGAAGTTAAAAACAAAATAAAACCTGACTTAAACAATCTTTCTAATTTGAAACTACATTTGAATAAGTAAAATACATTACCATTTTGCACATGAAATTCTTTAAAGAGCCATTTTAGTGGTGATTTGGTAGAGATGAAACACGGCTTGAAAAAACCTGAGTTGTCCAGATTTTGCGGTGTTGAGCTTTTTTTCGTTCCTTACTCCGTCGTCATCTTCTTAGAACTACTAAAATATTCAATACTTTTTCCTCTTCAGTTTTGAACCTCAAAATGTGATTTGGTAGCGACGAAAATAGCCGTGAAAGTAAGCTGTCCATATTTCGCGAAGCGCTTGTAGTTTCCTCGAAGTTTTCTTGCCGATTTGAGCGGCCGCGAGTACGCGCGTGGAGCTGAAAACCTCCTTCCATATAAGGGCAAAAATTCAATCCGCGATTCTGATTGGTCGGTTGGGAATTCTAATAATCCCCAGCATAGTTCTGAACATATAGGGGGAAGTTGCACGCTTCTACGTGATAAGCTTCTGATTAAACCTGTAGAACCTTTTTGTCTCACATGAACATACAAACGACGACCGGGCGATCTTTGTAAAACTGCATGAACAATGCGATTGTAAACGCTTCGGCTGTATTATGACCTATTATAAACAAGAAAGACAATAAAGGTTTTCCTCTTTTAATAATATATTACAGTATAACAGTTTTCATCGAAGTTTATTAGACAAGAGTTCTCGAGAAGAATCGTCAACATTACCAGTTTTTCTTTTAAACAATTCATTTTTCCCCTTCGAATTGGCGCGGCCAAAATAATTGAAGCGTTCGCATCATTATAAATTCGTTGAGCATAATTTATGATTCCCTATAAAAAAGAAAAGCAGCTTGATGTTTTGAAAAGGTTTCTTCGGAAAGATTTTCATTGAAAGAGATTTACATCATGTAATTTTAAAAATAAGATAAGCTTAAGTTTACTACAGGATTTCCCCGCCGAGAAACTGCTTCACAAAACGCGCACAAAAGAATTTAAGCTTATCACCGGCCGGAGAAAATATTTGAAAAACTATTCGCATCAAGACAGTCATTTTTACAAAGGACCGGAATAGACTAATAGCACACGGTAAACAAAGCATACGATGCGATTGCCGGGCAAATTCTAGTCAACTGCACAACAATTTTACCTGTAGACATCCGTTTTATTTCTTCGAAAACTCCAGCGAGATAAACTAGGTCAAATAAATTAAATTGCTTTATAATACACCTCTTTTACAGTGGCGAAAAGTGAAATCAGTTCCCACTCGCGTGAAGCTTGCGGACTGAATTAAACAGTCGTAATAAAAGTGCTGAAGATTTTAAAAACAAAAGGTGCGAAAAGCGAAAGTCACGATTGAGAAAAGGCGCGCACTTGAGTCGTCTTGCAGGTCAAGTTTTACTGTTAGCGCGAAAGTTGTGTTTTCGCGGGAACAAAACTGGTGACGTTTGAAGGCATAAAATAAATTCAAAACAGCAGTGAAAGTTATAAAACACCATAATCAACGTTAAATGTGTTTCTAAGCTAGGTTTATTAACAGAAATGAAATGAGCTCACCTTAGCAAAGTTGACAAATTTCCCTTGCGTTACGCGTTACAACAAAGCCAGTTCGGCTGTCTATTTCAGGTCTTGTGCTATTTAAAACTATCATCAATGATTTCTTTTGTAATTATGTTGTAGCAACCTCGTCGTGATATAGAAAACTGAAAAAAATCCTGTACTTGCCGAGCCAAGAGTGCACGTGCAAAGTTCAATAATATTCCATATTTTTATGCGGTAGAATTGTAGGCACAAGTTTGGTTTTTGATAGTATCAGAACCCATACTGCACAAACAATGTTTTTTAAACCATCCGGATATCCAGATCGACCGCCAAAATATTTGTAGTGAGTATTGAAATCAAACGCTGTCCCGAAATAGTTCTCAAACACGTAAATCCATCAACCTGCAATCTGGGCGTTTAGAGCCAAATCGGAGCAACGCAAATTTGGAGCGGTCGGTGTGTCATGATCAGTCATGACTGAAGTGTGTCAGTCAAAAGCACGTTGTGAGTATTTGTGCAACCTTACTGACCAATGGGTGAGTTTGCTGTCACTTTGTGTGTCATTCATGGTGGAGTGCAACATTCTCTCCTTTGTGACTGACACACTGCCAGCAATCAGATCTGTAGAACAAGTACGTTAGGGGCAAATCATTAGGTTGTGGAGGGGAGGGGGGGGGATGTTTAGGTGATCTTTAAAATATATATCCTGCAAGCCAACTCTTTAAAAAAATATCCTGCAACTGCGAGAGCCTAATTTGTAGCTTTGTTCTTTTTTGGCAAAAATATCCCTGCAGCGACACGGCTAAAGGAAAACATTTCAAGCATGGACAAGAACACCACCCCCCCCCCCCCCCCCCCCCCCCCTCTCGTGAAGTGGAAAGCGAAGCGTGAGTCACGCGACACGGGAGGCGTGCGAAAAATAAAGGGCAGACCTGATTAAATTCACCGATTGGTTGCACAAATACTCACAACGTGCTTTTGACTGACACACTTCAGTCATGACTGATCATGACACACCGACCGCTCCAAATTTGCGTTGCTCCGATTTGGCTCTAAACGCCCAGATTGCAGGTTGATGGATTTACTTGTTTGAGAACTATTTCGGGACAGCGTTTGATTTCAATACTCACTACAAATATTTTGGCGGTCGATCTGGATATCCGGATGGTTTAAAAAACATTGTTTGTGCAGTATGGGTTCTGATACTATCAAAAACCAAACTTGTACCTACAATTCTACCGCATTAAAATATGGAATATTATTGAACTTTGCACGTGCACTCTTGGCTCGGCAAGTACAGGATTTTTTTCAGTTTTCTATATCACGACGAGGCTGCTACAACATAATTACAAAAGAAATCATTGATGATAGTTTTAAATAGCACAAGACCTGAAATAGACAGCCGAACTGGCTTTGTTGTAACGCGTAACGCAAGGGAAATTTGTCAACTTTGCTAAGGTGAGCGAAGGTGAGCTCATTTCATTTCTGTTAATAAACCTAGCTTAGAAACACATTTAACGTTGATTATGGTGTTTTATAACTTTCACTGCTGTTTTGAATTTATTTTATGCCTTCAAACGTCACCAGTTTTGTTCCCGCGAAAACACAACTTTCGCGCTAACAGTAAAACTTGACCTGCAAGACGACTCAAGTGCGCGCCTTTTCTCAATCGTGACTTTCGCTTTTCGCACCTTTTGTTTTTAAAATCTTCAGCACTTTTATTACGACTGTTTAATTCAGTCCGCAAGCTTCACGCGAGTGGGAACTGATTTCACTTTTCGCCACTGTAAAAGAGGTGTATTATAAAGCAATTTAATTTATTTGACCTAGTTTATCTCGCTGGAGTTTTCGAAGAAATAAAACGGATGTCTACAGGTAAAATTGTTGTGCAGTTGACTAGAATTTGCCCGGCAATCGCATCGTATGCTTTGTTTACCGTGTGCTATTAGTCTATTCCGGTCCTTTGTAAAAATGACTGTCTTGATGCGAATAGTTTTTCAAATATTTTCTCCGGCCGGTGATAAGCTTAAATTCTTTTGTGCGCGTTTTGTGAAGCAGTTTCTCGGCGGGGAAATCCTGTAGTAAACTTAAGCTTATCTTATTTTTAAAATTACATGATGTAAATCTCTTTCAACGAAAATCTTTCCGAAGAAACCTTTTCAAAACATCAAGCTGCTTTTCTTTTTTATAGGGAATCATAAATTATGCTCAACGAATTTATAATGATGCGAACGCTTCAATTATTTTGGCCGCGCCAATTCGAAGGGGAAAAATGAATTGTTTAAAAGAAAAACTGGTAATGTTGACGATTCTTCTCGAGAACTCTTGTCTAATAAACTTCGATGAAAACTGTTATACTGTAATATATTATTAAAAGAGGAAAACCTTCATTGTCTTTCTTGTTTATAATAGGTCATAATACAGCCGAAGCGTTTACAATCGCATTGTTCATGCAGTTTTACAAAGATCGCCCGGTCGTCGTTTGTATGTTCATGTGAGACAAAAAGGTTCTACAGGTTTAATAGATTAGGTTCGTCAAATAAAATGTTTCGGTACCGGCTCTTCTTCATTTCCCCTTCATTCCTGATCCAAATTTGCATACCGGTAGTCAACTGAGATTTGCGTTGTCGGATCAAATTACAAACAAAATTCTTTGATTTAAAACTCACAATTGCTAGGGAAAGAGCCTTTCAACCTTTAAAACTGTTCCAGATTTCTAATGGGAATTGTATTTTACACACCAAGAAAAGTATTAAGCATTTAGAAAGTCTGGAAATGTTTTGATAGAAAATTGACGGCGTCACTTTGTCGCGCTGTTGTAGATTTCGCTTGCACGAAAGACTTGGACAAAATTATAAAGTGAAGCTGTTGATTCACTTGGCTATATTAATGGAAGGTTTTAGCAACGAATTTTTAGGACAAAACCCCTTCAGATGAGAAGTTTTACCATCGATAAACTTTTAATTGTGTTTTAATTACTAATAAGCTTTTAAGCAGAAGTTTTAGGACATTTTCTCACTGCAATTCAGTAGTACCGCAAGTTACGCTAAATTTGGTCGAGTTTTGCGATCGGAATTACTGGGTGGAAAACTCTTTTCCCGTAGTTTCGATTTTCTGCCTTTTCTGCTTATTACGCAGGAATGACCTGCTTATTAAACAAAAGTGACACCATTTCTTGTCTTTCTTGTTTAATAAGCAGAAAGTCCGCGAATTCTCCGTTCGGCTCTTTATATCTTGACCTGTGTTTCTCAAGACTTCATATAAGTCTTAAGTTTGTAAAAAAATGAACTTGAGAACGAAAACGAGTTTCTGTGATGCCACTGTTTTTACACTAGGTTTAAATCAAATAAATTACGGTAAACCTTTTCGTTATTTTATGTCTTCAAGTGCTAACCAGTGCTGTCACGGAATTCTGTCCGGAATTTGCATACATCGATAATTTTGCTTGTCGGATCAAATTCCAAACGAGTCCTTTATTCGTAGAAGCTGGAGCCTTTCCAAACAATCAAACAGTTCTACTTTTCTATTAGAAAACCTGCTTAATTTTCCAAAATAACGCGAAAAATGAAAATGTTTTGACCGCGATTAAACTTTGCGTACGAATCGATTGAATATGACCTCGTTGTTGTCGACCAAGCTAGTCCCCAAATAGATTTTAACGAGGCACTCCGGACAGAATATAATTACGAATGGGCTATATTTAATTAAAATAAAAATCTCTCGTTATTGCTGCATTCAGAAACCTCTGAAAGTTCTCCTTTGATGGTGTAATTCGAGTGAAAAAGGCTCAATTTGGTTTTAACACATAAACATCGAACGATCGAGCAACTCGCACACAGTCGCGCCGCGAAGTCGAACTTTTGAAAAATTTCTGTCTCGAAAAAGAAAGTCATGACTTAGTTTAGCCCAATGGGGGGATTTAGCAGACAAGACATCTACTAAATAGTTTTTTTCTAGAATTATTCATCCGTTGCGTCGTTTTGGTCCTCGATATCTTTTTCTGTAATGGCGGCTGAAGGTCGCGTTTGTAAAGTGTTAATGGCACTTTGAGTTAATAAGCAAAACACGTAACTTTCTTGTGTAATACGCAAAACTTACTTGCTTAATAAGCAAAAAGTAACACTTTTCTTGCTTAATAACAAGAAAATAGCGTCTGTTTTGGTTAATAACCAAACTTGACGTGTTTATTACGTAGAAAATACCGGCTTTTTTGCTTAATAAGCCGATTCCAAAAACAATCTGACTGTCCAAAAACAATCTGACTCCTGTTTGATGCATTGAATTGTTTTACATTACAAAATATCTTGAGAAATCAAAAAAGAATTTGATGTACGATAATTAGGTAAGAATTCTGTGTTCACACATGGATAAGATTATCATTTGATATAAGATAGCTAGGAAAGAACTCTGTGTTCACACATGGATTAGTTTTAATGTTTTAGCAGCTCTTCTAAGCCAAATAGGAATTTAAGGGGTTTGCTCTTATTGCAGGATACAGCCAGTTAAAAATTTAACACGCCATAAGTTGAAGACAATCCTGAATATAAAATAAAAAGACAGTGTACTTAGATATTACCTTTGCAAAGGTGTGATCAGCAAGAACAATGCTGCCTTTTTTTAAGGTTCCTTGTTTAACAAGGACTGTTGCTACAGCACTAAAAACAAAATAATAAAAACAAATTACAATGGATGCAGAAATGACCTTTTACCTAAAACATAATATATAATATTTTTTTATATCTTAATAACCAAGTGAGAGGGCCATACTGGGAGAATATCAGCCTTAGGTCTTCACAGTCGATATTACGTCAGTAAAATAAAAAATCTTATCATCGCTCCCATGACCAGGTCTGATACTTGAAAAATATCGGACTGCTAAATCAGAATTCTCATTAGCTGTTTTTAGTTATTGGCTCTCTCCAATATCTTAGTCATGTAATAATAACAATATTAATAATTAATAATATAAAAGAGATAATTACACTGAGTGGCCATGGAGTCACACACGAGTCAGACATGATCTGCCAGTTAGCGCTTACATACAGTGCTAAGAGTTGATATGAATTTTGGTCTTCTCAGGACCAAGTAAACTGTCTGTAATAGAGAGGTGTCCATAAAGATAGGTTTGACTATACATAATTACAGTGTTCATAACGTATCAGGATGTACCCTTTTCCTTTGTCCTTCCTAGACTCCAGAACAACTCCTTCCACAGAGCAATCTCTCTTAGCCTTCAAATCATTCAACTCTGCAAGAGTCGTGATTGCCTCTAACAGTCCATCAAGGTTGGTCCCCTGCAAGATTACAAAAAATTATCAAAATAAAGTTTGAAGTTACAATGATGTAAAACTTGAGATAATTCTGCTGATCTCTACAAGGCATTTTGTGTCCCGTGGCACTGATAAGGGCAAATGATGATGATCTCTGTAATGTACCTTTAAGGCTGACACTTCAACAGCTTGGATCTCGCCTCCAAATTCCTCAAGTTGTATTCCATGTTGAAGAAGTTGCTGCTTGGCTTGTTCCTGCAAAAATAATTAGTTATGGATAATAAATAATCAATCAATACCAAATGATAAAATTAATTAAAAATGTTATTATTGTAAAGTGCCATGAACAATAATTATACCAGTGGATATGTGTACATTATTAAGTTATTATTATTATAAATATTATAAAAAAAATCTGACTTAATGTCTTGCTTATGATGCAAAAACACATGCCATATGGACAACAGCAAACTTTCCCCCAGGGTCTTCTTGGTCGGTGTAGAAAGCGTACCAGTTTCCCAGCTGAGATAATTATTCAAAATGGTGTCAAAATGGAAGATTGTTGAAACAAAAAATTCTCAAATATTTTTGTCTGTAAACACAGGAAACCCAAGAAGCCACAGGACACCACCAGATGAGATTATTATATATTATTATTAAATAATGAACATCATTAGAAAGTGACAGGCCTAACATACCACATTGACCCTGGGCTTGTCCACTTTATTGATTGCCACAATTATTGGAACTGCAAGTAACACATTTGACTCACTCAGTGAGCCTGCTGGAACTTTAACTTTAGTGAAATTATGTAGTTTTACCTTTTGTATTGTGACCATGCATTCAAATGAAAGTTACTGAGCAGTACTTTGCTGTGGTACTGTTTATTATGCTGTACAAGATGGTTCTAACTTTTGAGTTTGTGGATAGAATCCTACAGTATGACCATTCAAATAAAAGCTACTACTAAGCAGTACTTTTCTGTGGTACTGTTTATTATGTTGTGCAAGGTGGTTTTACCTTTTGAGTCTGTGGATGAAATCCTAAAGTGTGACCATTCAAATGAAAGCTACTAAGCAGTACTTTCCTGTGGTACTGTTTGTTATGCTGTACAAGATGGTTCTAACTTTTGAGTTTGTGGATCAAATCCTAAAGTGTGATCATTCAAATGAAAGCTACTGAGCAGTACTTTCCTGTGGTACTGTTTATTATGCTGTACAAGATGGTTCTAACTTTTGAGTTTGTGGATCAAATCCTAATGTGTGACCATTCAAATGAAAGCTACTGAGCAGTACTTTGCTATGGTGCTGTTTATTATGCTGTACAAGATGGTTCTAACTTTTGAGTTTGTGGATCAAATCCTAAAGTGTGACCATTCAAATGAAAGCTACTGAGCAGTACTTTGCTATGGTGCTGTTTATTATGCTGTACAAGGTGGTTCTAACTTGTGAGTCTGTGGACAAAATCCTACAGTATGACCATTCAAATGAAAGCTACTGAGCAGTATGTTCCTGTGGTACTGCTTGTTTTAATACAGTTGTAGTATTTTACAAAAATGAAGTTTGGTATTTAGCATTAAAATGTTAACAACTATATATTAATATGTTAGACTGATAAATGGCAAAGGCCCAAGAAGATCAGTTAAGGTCGTACAATGTTATGCTGTGGTTTCAATTTCTATTAGTTTAAAACTTTTCTAAACAGTTTAATTTTCATTAAAAAATACCTCTTGCTTTTGTTGCATGTTTTATAGATTCCACTGTTTGTGGCTTCACACCTTCATCTGCTGCTACCACAAGCACAACAACATCTGTGATGTTAGCACCTCTGGCTCGCATAGTTTCAAATGCAGCATGACCAGGGGTGTCTATAAATGTTATTGTCTTCTCTGCTCCTGGGACTTGGACTAAATAAATGTATTTAATGTTGCAGATAAAATCTGTTCTCAGATTAAATCAGTATTTAATATTGGTTAAAACAGGGCTAAAAATTGGTGGTCACACGGGTCGCCAAAAATGACTTAAAACTGACCAGGGCCACCAAAAGTTGAGGTTTGATCGCCCGATGTGTGACTATGTTTTAGAATTTCGAAAAGCTGCAATGTAAATTATGTGAAGTACAAAGTTAAAATAAAACTAAATAAATATGTAGTTTAATTGGACTACCTTTAATTGGACTCTCTTCTTTTCTTTTCCTGAGTTTATCAATTTTGGTGAATTTTTAGTTCTGAAGTTGAAAATTCCAAGCCGTTTTAATGGTGATTTCGACAGCATTTTGATTTTGTGATTGCCACGCGATTCTAGATTTACCCAGAGTTCTTTGTGGGACTGTTTCCAAGTTGCACATATTTCCGCTTTGAGAACAGACTTTCAGTTTTTTGTTTAAACTAGAGGAAATTGGGGGCTACATTATTTTGGGATGGGCCACTAAGAGTTCAAGCAAACTGGCCTGACCGGCCACCAAGCAGTAGAGTCAATTTTTAGCCTTGGTAAAAATAATGTGTACCCAGTATTCAATCTAGGTAAGCTAACCCTATAACCCTAACCCTAGCACAAAGCTAACCATTACCCCTAGCACAATGCTAACCATCACCCCTAGTACAAGGCTAACCATTACCCCTAGCACAAAGCTAACCATTACCCCTAGCACAAAACTAACCATTACCCCTAGCACAAAGCTAACCATTACCCCTAGCACAAAGCTAACCATTACCCCTAGCACAAAGCTAACCATTACCCCTAGCACAAAGCTAACCATTACCCCTAGCACAAAGCTAACTGTCACCCCTAGCACAAAGCTAACCATTACCCCTAGCACAAAGCTAACCATTACCTCTAGCACAAAGCTAACCATTATCCCTAGCACAAAGCTAACCATTACCCCTAGCACAAAGCTAACCATTACCCCTAGCACAAAGCTAACCATTATCCCTAGCACAAAGCTAACCGTCACCCCTAGCACAAAGCTAACCATTATCCCTAGCACAAAGCTAACCATTATCCCTAGCACAAAGCTAACTGTCACCCCTAGCACAAAGCTAACCATTACCCCTAGCACAAAGCTAACCATTACCCCTAGCACAAAGCTAACCATTATCCCTAGCACAAAGCTAACCATTACCCCTAGCACAAAGCTAACCATTACCCCTAGCACAAAACTAACCATTACTCCTAGCACAAAGCTAACCATTACCCCTAGCACAAAGCTAACCATTACCCCTAGCACAAAGCTAACCATTACCCCTAGCACAAAGCTAACCATTACCCCTAGCACAAAGCTAACTGTCACCCCTAGCACAAAGCTAACCATTACCCCTAGCACAAAGCTAACCATTACCTCTAGCACAAAGCTAACCATTATCCCTAGCACAAAGCTAACCATTACCCCTAGCACAAAGCTAACCATTACCCCTAGCACAAAGCTAACCATTATCCCTAGCACAAAGCTAACCGTCACCCCTAGCACAAAGCTAACCATTATCCCTAGCACAAAGCTAACCATTATCCCTAGCACAAAGCTAACTGTCACCCCTAGCACAAAGCTAACCATTACCCCTAGCACAAAGCTAACCATTACCCCTAGCACAAAGCTAACCATTATCCCTAGCACAAAGCTAACCGTCACCCCTAGCACAAAGCTAACCATTATCCCTAGCACAAAGCTAACCATTATCCCTAGCACAAAGCTAACCATTACCCCTAGCACAAAGCTAACCATTACCCCTAGCACAAAGCTAACCATTACCCCTAGCACAAAGCTAACCATTACCCCTAGCACAAAGCTAACCATTACCCCTAGCACAAAGCTAACCATTACCCCTAGCACAAAGCTAACCATTACCCCTAGCACAAAGCTAACTGTCACCCCTAGCACAAAGCTAACCATTACCCCTAGCACAAAGCTAACCACTACCCCTAGCACAAAGCTAACCATTATCCCTAGCACAAAGCTAACCATTACCCCTAGCACAAAGCTAACCATTACCCCTAGCACAAAGCTAACCATTACCCCTAGCACAAAGCTAACCATTATCCCTAGCACAAAGCTAACTGTCACCCCTAGCACAAAGCTAACCATTACCCCTAGCACAAAGCTAACCATTACCCCTAGCACAAAGCTAACCATTATCCCTAGCACAAAGCTAACCGTCACCCCTAGCACAAAGCTAACCATTATCCCTAGCACAAAGCTAACCATTATCCCTAGCACAAAGCTAACCATTACCCCTAGCACAAAGCTAACCATTATCCCTAGCACAAAGCTAACCATTATCCCTAGCACAAAGCTGTCACCCCTAGCACAAAGCTAACCATTACCCCTAGCACAAAGCTAACCATTACCCCTAGCACAAAGCTAACCATTATCCCTAGCACAAAGCTAACCGTCACCCCTAGCACAAAGCTAACCATTATCCCTAGCACAAAGCTAACCATTATCCCTAGCACAAAGCTAACCATTACCCCTAGCACAAAGCTAACCATTATCCCTAGCACAAAGCTAACCATTATCCCTAGCACAAAGCTGTCACCCCTAGCACAAAGCTAACCATTACCCCTAGCACAAAGCTAACCATTACCCCTAGCACAAAGCTAACCATTATCCCTAGCACAAAGCTAACCGTCACCCCTAGCACAAAGCTAACCATTATCCCTAGCACAAAGCTAACCATTACCCCTAGCACAAAGCTAACCATTATCACTAGCACAAAGCTAACCATTATCCCTAGCACAAAGCTAACCATTATCCCTAGCACAAAGCTAACCATCACCCCTAGCACAAAGCTAACCATCACCCTTAGCACAAAGCTAAGCGTGTTCAGTTTACAAATAAGAAAACATCTTAGCATGACATATGTGTTGTCTAAAACAAGACATTACGTATTGCGCTAGCAGACATGCACAAATCCACGCTTTTGGCATTTCATGCCTTTGCGAGCAGCAATTTTAACGAATAAGCCTAAAACAGAGCAAAAAAACAACAGTAAAATGACAAACTTAACTTGCCATTTTCATTTCATTTGCAGTTTGTAAATAAGCGTAATCAGTTTACAAATAAGAAAACACCTTAGCATGACATAGTCTGAAACAAGACACTATGACTGAGACTATGACTGAGGGGCATGGAGTGACTAATTTGCATATCTTTACCCGTATACTATATCTCTTTGAACATGCTTCGCACATTCAAAAGATAAAAAGGCTCCCTTTGGGGAACATCACTGCACGCTGCTATATTTTTGTCTGAAACAAGACACGTGGTTTTACCTGATGTATTGTGATATTGGCGTTGTTTAGTTGTTAGGTTTTAATTAGTTATTAGGTGGAATACCTGTAAACTAGCTCTCATGCTAAGTGTATATCCACGTTAAATAAAGTATGCATGTATGCTTAGGTAAGTTATTATTATTAAAATTATTATTAGCATTAAGTTTCTTAAGTTTCTTAGAGTACAAAATGTATAGTCGTTCCTCTTCATCGTCGAGGTTCGAGTTCTGTGTTATCAAGTTTTGCAATGTTTATATTTCAAGTACAGAATTCCATTTAACTCCTGCTAATTTAGTCAGCACAAAGGCGAAAATAGTATTTCAATCTGATTACGGTATTTACAACACTATTCATTGTTACAGCACCGAAGATCGGAACATATAAAATATTATCACTGAATGTGAGGGGGCTAAACAGTTCGAGGAAAAGAAGGCAAGTTTTTCGCTGGCTTCACCAACGACAATCTGACGTTATCTTTTTGCAAGAAACGTATTCCTCGGCGAAAACTATTAAAACATGGGAGGCGGAATGGGGTGGCAAAGCCGCTTTTAGCCACGGTTCTTCGCATAGTAGAGGGGTTTTGATCCTTTTTAAACCCCGTCTTGACGTTAACTTTGAAAAAATCAAAACAGATAAACACGGGAGATGTGTTTTAGCAGAATGCGTTGTTGACGGAACGAAAATAGTTTTTGTAAACATTTATGCACCAAATATCGCGTCCCAACAAGTGGTATTCCTTAGAGATCTTTCTACCTCATATCTTAGAGAATATGCAAATGAGAATGTAGTGCTAGGTGGTGATTTTAACTGCGCAATTAGCAGCTTGGACAAAAAAGGCGGCAGGCCTTTTGACGCAAAAAAGTTTGCTGTCGTTGAATTCCAAAACCAAATCAAAACAAATAATTTAGTTGATTCATGGCGATTTAAAAACCCTGATTCATGCGGATATACTTGGAGCAATGCCTCCCTAAAAATCCAAAGCCGGCTAGATTATCTCTTTGTTTCGAAAAGCTTGTGTAAACTAATTCGAGAGTGCAATATAATTCCAAACATACATTCCGATCACTCTGCCATATTGATAAATATTATGTTCAACGAAAACAGCCCCTCGCGTGGACCAGGCTTCTGGAAGTTTAATAATTCGCTATTACTCGATACCGATTACATTGAATTGTTAACTTTTATACTCCCTGAATTCGTTACAAAACATAGTCAAGTAAATGATAAAGGTCTGTTCTGGGAAATGATTAAAATGGAAATTAGGGCTTTTACCATTAAATACTCGAAACGCAAAGCAAGGGAAAAGCGCGATGAAGAAAAGGCTCTTCAAACAGGATTAATAAATATTCAAAATAAACTACAAGCAAATTACAATGAAGGCGACAAAATCGAAATGGACAAATTAAAAGCCAAACTATCTAAAATAGAAGCCCTCAAAACACAAGGTACAATCGTGCGTAGCAGAGCACGGTGGTATGAGTATGGCGAGAAAAATAATAAATATTTTTACAGCTTAGAAAAAACTAATTATAGAAGAAAACATGTGACTTCTATAATAAATCACGAAGATAAGAGGACAACGGATCCAAAAAAGATTCTTCAAGAAGAGGAGCTCTTCTTTAAAGAAATATATACCTCTAAAAATATAAACCCACAACTTCCGGAATTTACTGATTTCTTTGAAAGTATCGAGAATAAATTATCAGAAGAAGAAGCCGAATCCTGCGAAGGTGAAATAACGCTCGACGAATGCTATAACGCCTTAAAATCAATGGCCACTAACAAAAGCCCAGGCTCAGATGGCTTTACCGCAGAGTTTTATCACCACTTTTGGAACTTGATAGCTAAACGTATGGTCGAGAGTTTTAACTATGCTTTTCAAAACGGTATCCTTTCCATCTCACAACGACAAGGGGTGATTTCTCTAATTCCAAAAAAGGAAAAGAATTTAGAGTTTTTAAAAAATTGGAGACCAGTCTCACTTTTAAATGTAGATTATAAAATTTTAACTTAACTCATCGCTCTCCGGTTAGAGAAGGTACTGCCAAAAATTATTTCTTCCAGCCAATCCGGTTATGAAAAAGGGAGATACATTGGCGAAAGTATAAGATTAATTAAAGACGTTATGGATTTTACGAAACAAAATAACTTGCCCGGGATCGCCGTTTTCCTAGATTTCGAGAAGGCCTTCGATTCAATCGAATGGGACTTTCTCCAAATATGTCTGCAATCCTTTAATTTCGGCCCGCAGCTGAGGCGCTGGGTTAGCATTCTTTACAACAACATTACCAGTTGCATCTTAAATAATGGCTATGCATCAAATCACTTTCTTCTAGAACGAGGAGTACGCCAAGGCTGCCCCCTCTCTGGTATGCTATTTATTATTGCCATAGAAGTTTTAGCTCAAAATATTAGAAACTCCAACGAAATAAAAGGCATAAAAATACAGAATAACAGAATAGTAAAATTATCACAATACGCAGATGACACTACAGCTATCCTCGCCAACGCACATTCAGTAAGTAACCTGTTCGCATTGCTCTCCAGATTTGAAAGATGTGCGGGACTAAAGATAAATGTATCAAAATCCGAAATGTTGTGGCTTGGCTCAATGAGACATAGAAAAGACGGAATTTTAAATCTTCAAATAAAAGATGAACCTGTTTACACCTTAGGCACGCACTTCTCGTATGATGACAATATATCGAACCAGCGAAACTTCTTCGACAAGCTGACAAAATTGCAGAAAACTTTAAATTTTTGGTCTCAACGAGACATCTCTGTTTATGGAAGAATAAATATTGTCAAAACATTAGCCCTTTCAAAAATCATTTTCGTCTGTAGTTCCATGGAAACACCACCTCACTTTGCTGAAGAAGTGAACAGAATGATGTTTGACTTCATATGGAATCATAAACCTGCGAAAATCAAAAAGTCAACTTTGATAAAATCTAAGAAAGAAGGTGGCTTAGAGATGAAAGACTTTGTCGTCTTTGACAAAGCGTTAAAACTGAACTGGGTAAATCGTCTATCTTCAGACCACGACGCTCCATGGAGATATATTCCAACCTCTCTCCTAGCTAATGTCGGTGGCGCCTTTTTATTTCAATGTAATTATGACCTTAAGCTTCTTTGCATAAGTGAACGCCTCCCGAGATTTTACAAAGATGTCATCGCCTTTTGGCAGAAAATTGTTGCGACCTGTCCTCAAAACAAACCTGAGGTGTTAGATCAAATAATCTGGAACAATAGGTTTTTAATTGTTAATAAAAAATCGATATACTTTCCACACTGGCATCAAGCCGGAATTATTCATATTTCAGACTTATTTGACGCAGAAAGGAACTGCTTTCAATCTTTTAATTCCCTTTGCGAAAAATGTAACACAACGTTCAATTTTCTACAGTATTACAGCATCCTCTCTGCTATCCCTCATTCCTGGAAAAAACTATTAAAGTCAAACGACCTACCACACATTGTACCCCTTGTTACAATTAGTGACTCGTTGACATGCAAAGCTCTCTATGAAAAACTACTATCTTTGGAAAAGTTACCTCCTCCCACGGCAGAAAAGAAACTTATAGAACATGGATTAGAAAAGAATAATTTGAGTGAGGTTTACCTTTTACCCTTTAATGTTACAAAAGAAACTAAAATGATGATGTTCCAGTATAAGATCATTCATCGCATTCTACCTACGAATAGCTTATTACATAAAATGAAGAAGGTTGACTCTCCAAATTGTCCTTTTTGCCCTTCTGAGATCCACACTATCTGGCACTTGTTCATAGAATGCACGCAAGCTAGCTCTTTCTGGGTCGAATTCCAAGACTGGTATAGTGCCCACAGTCGAAAAAAGGTCCATCTATCGAACTTGGATGTTTTATACGGTATTTTTTGTTCTTCTCGATACTGTTTAGCCCTAAATCATCTTATCATTATAGGAAAATACTATCTATACGTCAAAGCCGGTGCCAAAGATAAATTTCAGTTTAGCGAATTTATATCTTTAGTTCGTGACAAATTAATGTTAGAAAAATACATTGCAATCAAATCAGATGAACAAGATAAATATATTAAAAAATGGGACTTTTTACAAAACATTTAGTTCCCTTTGCTTTATCATTCATTTTTCTTTCTATATGTTATAAAGCAGGACAAATATTCGAACTGTTAGTGTCGTATTGCTAGTATTATTAGTTTTACAAGGTTGTCTAAGTATTGTTACTATTATTTGTACTGTTAGCGTTGTATTGCTAGTACTAGTAGTTTTACTAAGTAACGTAAGTAAGGATTAAATGTAAATAAACATGCATCTAATAAAAAAAAAAAAAAGTATGCATGTATGTAAGACACTACATTATACCCTGGGGAGTTTACAAGTTCATGACTGAGGGACATGGAGTGACTAATTTGCATATCTGTACCCATATACTATCTCTTTGAACATGCTTCACGCATTCACAAGATCGTCATATTTTTGGATGAACAGTGAGTTAATTTCACCTTTCCTCTTTTAAACGTTTTTGCTCCACCTGGGTCTTTGCTTATAATATCTGGCTAAGTTGAAGGCTAACTCTACTAGGTCACTGACCTGGTGCATAGCAATGACATTCTAAACCCACATGGCTGTCACATGTGACCTTTATTATCATCTTGTCTGATCTTCTTTGGCCCATTTTTAATCAATTTTATTATTAGACTTTTTTTAAACTCACTGAATGTATACACATACATCCATGTCTTTACAGCCATGCTCCATCACACGTGACCAGTAATCCACAAGACTGAAATGAACATTTGAATATTTCTTTGTAACGTCCGAGATTTGAATGAAACCTTGAAGATCTCCCTGGAAAACACTTTGAAAGTCACAAGTTAACAGAAAAATAACTTTGCTACACGCATAAAAAACCTAATATTGTTCGGATATGTAACATTTCAAATAAAATGATATTTTGTTGCTATTTGTTTCCAAAAATGAGGTAAAATTCTCACAGGAATTCCGAATCTCAGAATGAATTTACAAAACCAACGCATAAACTTGAAGACTCCATTCAAATTTTCAAAAATACTGGTCATGCGTGACGGAGCATGGCTGTTAATAACACAATATTTTAATAAGTTCAGAGGTTTCAAATGTTCCAAGAGTCAGCTTTTGAATTTAATAGATGTAGAAAGTGTGGAAAGGTTTTTAGGTGATCCAGGTCTTTGTGCCATTTGATCCCACTGCAGCTTTCATTGATGTACTTAATAGTCAACTTATATTGTCAACAGCTGAACAAATTCAACAAAAGTGACTTTGTTAAAACTGTAAAGCTGTAACAATATTAGTGTCTATGCTGCAGAAGCACAGTAGAAACAAATTAAATTAAATCATAACGCAAACACTAGAAACAACGGAAAAACAGTAAAACTCCCCAAGATCAAACTTGATTTCGCATGCCATAGTTTTTATTTTTTAGGTGCATCAATTTTTAATTCGCTACCTTTAAGTTTAAGAAACATTACATGTAACCAGAAACCCATAAGTGGGTTGAAACGTGTAACGCGCATTCACAGCTTCCGAATATTCATTTTTTGCTTAGCACCATATTTGGAAACCCCTCGGTCCGTCGTGATTGGAAGCAAGTTGTTGTAGCGAATTGATTGGTTAATATTTTTATCTTGATTTTCCAAATATGGCTGTAACAACTTCTTAGCAAATTGCCGGAATAATCGGAACCTTGTTTCAAAGCATTTAACAGACAGTCGCACGTTTCAACCCACTTATGGGTTTCTGATGTAACTCTAGAATATTATTTGGGAAGCACTAGACAACTTTTACTTGTAAGGGTTCATTGAGTTTTTAATGTTTTTAATAAGAGTTTTCTTATTTAGTTTGTAGCTAAGTACATACATGTAGCCCTGTCAGAATGTTTTGTAGTGGTGGGCATTGACAGGGAAACAGAAGTAGTAGGCAGTAAGGGCTGGAGATTTTTGTAATGTTATTAGTCATGATTTGTGAACACCAGTGTGAAGTACATGTAGACGGCAAATAATTGACTGTATATAGGTGGCAAAATTGTCGGCTACCGGGACATTTTTTACTGGGCTGCTTAGTACATTTTTTGCTTTTTTATGTATATCTTTTTTAGTTAACAGGACCCTGTTGATAACAGTACACTATAGTACTAAAGGGTTATCCTGTATAAATATTCTATTATTATTATTATTATTATTATTATTATTATTATTATATTATTATTATTATTATTATTAGAGCAGTTTTCAATTGAGTGTACAAAACCAAAACCAGTAATTAATTACTCTGACCAATCACAGCAGTCGTAAACAATCCAATGAACCAATCAGAGCTCGAAGCAATTACATGTCGGCGGCACCAAGCGCAGGGAAATGCATGCAAGCAAGTCACAATAAGGTTTTGGTTTTACTTCTGATTGGTCGAGAAGGTGGCGCAAGATTTTTTAGCCAATCACAAGGCATAGCAATGAAAACCCAAAGCAATTGTGTAAGTATACTTTTCACACTGAATTGAAAACTGCTCTGTTACGTGTATTATTAAAAACCAATAACTCATCTACCTGAAAAAGCACCAATATGCTGTGTTATTCCTCCAGCTTCGCCTGCTGCGACTGATGACTTTCGCAATACGTCCAGTAGTGTTGTTTTACCATGGTCAACATGACCCATGATTGTCACTACAGGGGGTCTTGGCAAAGGGGCAGGGCTGTCATTGAGAAAATAATGAATTACACCAAATCATTTTAATCATTTATTTGGTGTGGGAGGGGGGTAGGTAGGAGGGGAGAGGAAGGGGGAGGAGGAGGAGGGGGGAGGAGGAGGAGGAGGAGGAGAGGGGAAGGGGGAGGAGGGGTAGAGGGAAGGGGGAGGAGGGGAAGGGGGAGGGAGAGGAGGGGAGGGTTGAACGGGGCAGCAGTGGTGGACAGGAATCCTGAAATAAAAGGGGTGGGAATGTACAAATAGGATCATACATTGGGCAAACCAGGAATAAAAGGCATAGAAAGAACAAAATTCAGAGCTCCACCCCTGAAGCCTGTCAACATAGTAGGAGGATAATCCTTGCATAAACTACCAGTTCCAGCCCTTCCTTGGCAGCTTCCACCCCTCTCAAATGACATTTTTCAGTTCCTTCTCCCTTCTCTCCTAGTTCCCACCTTCTTCTCTCCAAGTTCCTTTCCCATCACTCCTAGTTCCCACCCTCTTCTCTCCAAGTTTCTTTCCCTTCTCTCCTAGTTCCCACCCTCTTCTCTCCAAGTTCCTTTCCCTTCTCTCCTAGTTCCCACCTTCTTCTCTCCCAATTACATCCTTCTCTTCTCCTACAGTGTAGTTCCTACCCCCTACCCTCCCAGTTCTTGTCCCATCTCTCCCAGTTCCTGCCCCTGTCTCTCCCAATTCCTGTTCCCTTCTCTCCCAATTTCTGCCCCCTTCTCTCCCAATTAAATCCTCCTCTTCTCCTACAGTTTAGTTCCTACCCCCTACTCTCCCCTCTTCTGCTTCCATCTCATCTAGTTCCTGCTCCAATGTAGCCCTCCTTGCCCCCCATCTCTCCCCAGTTTCCATCCTCTTTCCCTTTCGATTCTGTATGGGCACAAGAAGCATTTCCACCATGAGGATGAATGTCAATTGGGGGCAGAATTAATGACTGTCAATAATTAATTTTGTGAAAACACAGACCTTGTTATTTGTTTGCTCTCCAGGTGAACAGGAGTCATGTCATGTTCCAACACCAGCAGCTCGGCCAGGTCAGGTGAAAGAACTGAAAAGATCACATTACAGTAAAACCTCTTCAAAGAAGACACAATTAGGAACATACATGTTCACACATCTGCTCATAAAGAAAAGTCAAGACTGTCAGAAGCTGTTTTGTGTGGCAGTAGGAAAATATATGAGTGACTGTCCACTTAGGAGAGGCTGTGGTCACTTAAACCTTCACTTCCAGAGTCAATTATGGAGACATGTAGTGTTGTTCTAACTCTTTAAAATGTTAGAACTACACTACATGTCTCCATAATTGACCCTGAGTGCAAAAGGGTTGAATGTACCTTATTCGTACTTTAATAATTTTGCGCACACTTAATTTCACAATTTTTACGATTTCGATAGTGGACAATGAAAAAAGGGCATTAAATTTCGCAAAAGCGTTGTCAACATCATTTTATTTTCTAAAAAAATCTGTCAAACTACAACCTTTCTAGACAAACTGGAACAATGGAACAAGTTTAGATTAGGTACATATTGTCCTAGAGTCCACAATGTTCCTAAACATCCAGGTCTTCAAAGGGATCTTCTGGTGGAAGTTTCTTTAAGCCACTAACAACATCAGTAACGCCAGCCTTCTTCCATCCTTTTGCAATTGACTGTCTGCTTTCAGAGCTTGGCAAGTGAATCATTTCTTATTTACGTCGATATGATCATGTTTATCAAGTTTTTTTGTGATTCTAATTTCTTACCATGGTATTTAATTTGGCCTGTGCAAATTTTCGCGAGGATTTTTATTCGCGAGGCTTTGATTTCTCAGTTTTTTTTAAATCACAAAAATCGCCAAATTAAGTATGAATAAGGTAATATTTCTTTTAGCAGTTCCCACTAGTCTCAAACAACATTTTGACACTTTTAAATTTAAAAGGGTAGCTGATAAATACCTGTATAAAATCCATTTGGTAATTCCTCTCCCAGGTCTATCAACAAATCAGCTAAAGAATCTAAATGAAAAATAAGAATTATAAAAATTACTTGTCAATAAATACAGAACCCACATGAAGACCACCCCATTTATATAAATGTTGTGGTTCAAACTTTTCTTTGGTTCAAACTTTTTTAAGCCAATTTGTAAATAAAAGGACCACTTGTGAAGGATCTGATCAGCAGAAATAATTATAAACAAATAAAATGAAAGGCTGATCGTACAGTAAGGAATAGATTTTTAACTGATTAATTTCGAACAGCATGGCCGTTCTTCTTCAGGGTATAACCGTACGGTTATACCCTGAAGAAGAACGGCCGTGCCGTTCGAAATTAATCAGTTAAAAATTATTCCTTACTGTACGATCAGCCTTTCATTTTTTTTTAAGCCAGTTTGATTTTTGTTTTCCTTTGTCTCGGAATATGATAATGAATCTGGGATAAAGAAAACTAAAAATTTAACTGGTTTGAAATTTTCAAACCAAAGAAAACTTTTAACGACAACATACCGGTAACCACCATGTCGTTATTAGTTTAATTTCTTATGATATATCACTTGTACACTTCATATTAACTAACCTGGATTTACATCCATCTCCATTCCAAGCTGCCGTATGGTCATGTCTGGTCTGATAACAACTGACTTCTGACAAATTCAAGAAAACAAGAGATTTTAAGCAAAGCAATAACAATACTATATGGTAATTATTCCTATGGCAGATATTGGTTGTAGTCGATTCTTGAAAGTGAATCTGACAAGAAAAAGTTTTCTAGACTGTTATGTGTTATCGTGTTAGAACAGAACATGATGGGAAAACTTGGTTTCAGACTTACAGTGTATCATACACAGAAGATGTGTATAATTATTTATAATGAAAGCTGAACATTTAAGTAATACCTGATGACGTTCTGTTCTTGGTGGCAAAGTGTGTTGCCATTTAAACTGTGCTAGTGCCCTGGAAAAGCTCAGCGACTGTCAAGAGGAAAAAAAACATCAATATTCACTTACTACTGAAGCCTGCATAGCAGAAATCAATGAGATGAGAAGGGGGGGGGGGGGGGGGGGGAGTGGCCAGGTGGACTGGGGAGTTCCCCCTCCCCACCCCCTATTTTGGGTGTTTTGGGAGCTGCTGCCAAGAGTCGCTCTGACAGTACTTTAAGAGTTTTGGGACAAACTAAAGAGAGCATCTGAACTCTCATTAACTCTCGGTGATTCTTATTTTCAATGAATGAATGACTTATATAGCGCACATATCACACATCTCATGGCGCTTTACATACACTTATGAGAATAAGATCGCCTTCGGACATCAGCTCATGAAGGCGCCTCAGGCAGCTGCTATCAGTCTATTGTTGATCTCATCTGCCCCACACCACCCATCATAAACACCCTAGTGTTACAAGAAGTTTTATTACAATAATATTGTATACCTTAAATTCCTTGGAACAATCATGTTTGTAGTGTTTCCAAAAAAACTTCCAGCTCCTGTTGACAGGAACAGTGGAGAATCCTTGTCGACATAAACAACCATGGATGACCTTCAAAATAAAATACTTTTTTAAAGTCAACTCTCCACAACCAATGGCAGACTCCCTACAACAGCCTTTTTGTCGAAATTACTGATCTTCAAGTCTTGCCATAGCCCTTTTCAATATTCTATAATAGCCACAAAATTATTATATTGTTTTTGCCCCAGGCTTTGATTTTTTTACTTTGTAATCCTCTAGATTTAAAACCTCTTCAAAACAACCAATCCTCTTGCTGTTGTAGTTGGCTTCAAATGTGATTTTGGCACAAGCCTTATTAAATTATATTACTACGGAGCATTTTTTTTATAATATAACTATAACAAGCGTCATGCGTCACTTGACAGATGATTACATAAGCTTGATATTTTCAAACCATCATGATAAATTTAATGTCAGATGAATAATAGTTGATAAATCCGCACAAGTGCAAGAACAATAACTAATAATTAATAACACGAAAACAGAACAAACCGCATTTGTCGACCAAAACAGATGACGTTTTAGACGGAAGCAATTAAGTTAAGTTACTTAAAAATTTCAGTCATATCTCAATTTCATGCAGGTGTGCATGCAATTTGCAGATCACGAATTTCACCATTTAAGAATACTTAACAGTCGCCGTTTTCTTACCTGCGGTCTCAACTTTACCCTGAACAATATATTCATTTTAACCTGGCTTCATTTCACCAAGATTTACGAATTTACCGGCGACACGTGAAATCGGCAAAAATCCGCCATATTGGAGAGGGCGGCGGCAGACAAATAACACAGCGGTTTCAGTTCTCCCTTCATATATGCAATCATGTTGTTGCATGGATCTTATAAGGGCGCTTACCATTTGTCAGAATTGCCCGACCGGACCGCTCAATTCGTAAATATTAGTCCATTATTTACCAGAACTGGTCGGCTAGACTGGTAGATTTGGAAATAGTATGCACCCTTTTGATGGACTTGTAGGAACAAGTCTTCAAAAAGATGAATTCTAGTTACAAACGGACTGGTCTGGCCGGCCAGTTCTAACAAATGGTAAGCGCCCTAGACTGATCTTGGGTCCCCGTGTAATCTTATTTACATCGTTTTATTATTTTCTCTTTTTCATTTATAAGTTTTGTCCTTACGTTTTCTTCTTACTTTATCTATTTTGCCAATCTGAAGGCCCCAATTTGAATCTGAGAATATTGCACCCCTACCCACCCTACCGCCGGTCAAAAATAAGGTTGACACGAAAGATTTGGTACATGACGTACCATGTGAACAACGCTTGCCACGCGAACACCACCCTTGCAAGTCCCCTTGCAAACAAGTTTCCAAGGTCCAAGAACTGTTTAAAAATGCCAGGTGGACGAAAAGAGCTAATGGAATACCTTGAAAATCTGGGAATCACTTCAGAGACAGTTGAACATCCTGCAGTGTTTACCGTAGAAGCTATGATGCCGTACGTTGAACATCTTCCCGGCGCTCACAGCAAGAACCTCTTTCTCAAAGACAAGAAGAAGAAACGGTTATGGCTCTTCACAGCTCTGGCTTCTCGCGAAATAAACCTGAATGACCTCGCCAAAAAAGTCGGCGCAAGTGGAGGCTTTCGTTTCGCGGATGAAGAAATTATGTTGGAAAAGCTTGGAGTGGGTCAAGGCTGTGTGACACCCCTGTCACTGTTTAATGATACAAAACAAGAAGTGACGTTTTTACTAGACGCAAGCTTTGTTGAGGACAATCACGAAAAAGTGCATTTCCATCCAATGAGCAACGAGGCCACGACAGCCATGACACCTGAGGATTTCATGAAATTTGTAAAAGCAACCGGACATGACCCTGTTAAAGTGAACTTTTAGTGGATCGCGTCAGTTTGTATTTTAAAATCTTCTTGTGGGGTATGCTGTAATCTCACATGGCCCCTATTGCGTTAACCACACCACCCCCATGCACCATGCACCATACACCTCCATGTATAGCACTGACAGGGGTGGTAATTATACCCCAGGGGGAGTCCCCCAGGGTACTATAGTCTTTCTTGGGGGTCATGCACATGAGGTGTTTACTGGTAAATACACAAGGTAGAGATAGGACTTGCACAAGTAGATGTGCTTGATGTAGCCAGTTAAACTTACTGCCAATAAATTAATTTATAAAAATACCAGTCAATATCTCAATACCTCTGGGGAAACATAATTTTTGAGCAATGGGCCCATACTGTTAAGACCAATCCGAAGTGAGTAGATGACTCTGGCAGGAAAATTGCCCGTGAAAATGTCACGGTCAGTCAGCTGATTAAATAGATGATTATACATGTACCCATGTGCGCCATGAAAGCCACCAGAGCGTAGAATAAATCCTTCGGGACATAGGTTTTATTCAGTGTTGACTTTGTCAGTGTAATCCGTTGAAATTTTTTGTGAATTTTGGTCATCCTTCGCTTTGTTTGGACTATTATAGTATGTGATATTATTGAAGTAAATGTGAGTGCAGATAAAATTGGTAAGAAAGCGAATAAAGCATTTTAATCTGTGCACATGTGCCGAACTAAGAGTGATCAGCATCAAACTTCTTCTTCTTGTAATATTCATGGTCATTAATGCCATATCAATCAAAAAGGTCATGAGAATTAAGGATATGATCACACAAGATGAGTTCTTGATATCCAAACAATTTCTCCCCACTACTTCTATAGGAAATGTGTAGGACTAGAAATGAGAATTTAAATTTTGATATATTAGGGTTAAGTTCATTGACATGAAAATCATCACAGCCAGGTTTTTTTTCAAACTTTTGCCAGCTACATTATGAATCACCCTCCAGGAAATGCAAAAAAATGCAAATGAAAATAGCAAGAAAGATGGCCTGAGAAATTGAATGACTTTTTGTGGTAGTGCCACTATGGTTCCCTCTATGAAAAGAAGTCTGAGAAACGAGTGCAAAAATACCACATTGATGATTTAACGCTACCCAGATCAAGGTAGTCCTTCTGATTGGTTGAAACAATCTCTCAACCAATTGGAAGGACTTCCCAGATCTGAAAAGCGTTACATCACCAGTAAGGTATTTTTGCGCTTATTTCTCCGACATATTTTCGTGGAGGGAACCGAAGTGGCGCCAGTACCATGAAAAGTCGTCTGTTTTCTCAGGCTAGAAGAAAGACTGCAGTAAACGTGAGTAAGAGATTTGAAGCTGGATTTAATAAAGTTCTTCAGAAAATGAAGGATTAATAGACAGAACTACAAAGATTTGAGAGTCTGCAGCTTTCTAAAAGTCTTTTATTTTCCACTCAAGCCACCAAGTGCTATTAATACAATAATTTATTCAACATTCCAAACTTAACCAGTACTTTTATTAGCAACCTTGTTTCACACTGTTACATTTTATCTTCTTTGAAATATTGACAGTGAGGACAAAAAAATGCATGCAATTTCAAGCCTGCATGCAGGCATTGCAATATTTTGATTTGTTATAGGGCATGGAAAATTACACAGTTCAGAATGTGGGTTTGATTTTTTAGCTCAGACCCCAATAAAAAATTCAGGAGTACCCCTTGGATGAAAAAAACCCACCCCACCATACATTATTACCATAAAATTCAGAAAGTAACGTTAAAACTTTGTGGCTGATAAATCTCCAAAAGTAGCGAGTCCCTCTAAAATAATGAGACCAAGCTTTTTTGATTATACACAGCACAATCTAGACATGCAGAGCCCACCCACGTGGCAGTAACATGAAACTGGACCGATACATTTTGTCTCATTTTTCGATAACCGTTATCATTGTGAATTTGTCTTTTATTTCATCCAGAGAAAGAGCTTGCACCAGCTTTAACAGTTTTTGTTCCACAAAAGAAGTGAGCCCCAAAGGCTGCTAATTCCAAAAAAAGGGTGTGGTCACTTTCGGAACTTTATGGTATGATTTGTATCGCAAAAGGGTTTATATATTCCCTCCCAAAATGGAATTCAATAGGCCATTTCCGAGTTGCCTTTAGCCTCTCTTTCAAAGCGAGGCTAGGTGCGAAACCTTTCATATTTATTTGAATATGAATGAAAACTCATTTTCATATGAAAGGTTTCGCACCTAGCCTCGCTTTGATAGAGAGGCTAAGGCAACTCCGAAATGGCCTATTAATATTCTAAAATGCCTTTTTTTACAGGGTTCCTTATTAGAGAATACCTAAAGTTGCTTAAATTTTTCTAAAATTAGCTGCACATTGTTTGCTATAGGCTTGTTTTTGGCGGTAACTGGCCCATTATTGATGACTATATAATAACTCATTCCAAATTAAATTTATTAAAAGATCTTACTAGTATACAAAACCATAATACATTCTAGTCAAAACAAAAACACATGGTAAAAGTACTCTAAAATTACCAGTAACTTGACTATTGTTAAAGACTCTTGTGTTGCTGTAGACTTTTTACATTTTCTTACAAAAATAACTAATACAAGCAATAAATAGAAGTTGCTTAATGACGGCACACAGTGCTAAGGTCAGTCACTTAACAAACTTATTAACAAAAATTAAAGTTGTACTGAATGACACTTTAATCCCCAAATTCTCTTTATTATTCGACCACTAAGACTGAAAAATTATTTTTCTGACTTTGACTCCGTCCATGGATGCAATAAAGCAAGTTAGGACCTTTTTTTTGGAACAACTGACTTTATTAAGTTACTTAATACTATTAAATTAATTTCAAATGTTTATCTGAATACTTGTTAATAGCAGTTCCACTGCTATTAACTTTTCCTTTAAACTTCAAATCTTGCTGATTCAAATCAATTCATGTTATACCTAAAGCACATTAATGTAAATACAAATAACCAAATAGGATTGCGTTTTTTTTTTTTCAAAAATTATTAATAACTTGCCAGTTTTGACAACGAAAAATTAAATACAAAATTGTTTGTACTGGTTTATACTTTTGTATTCCCAGCTAGAAATACAAAAGATACAAGTTAAATTAGAAACTAGAATGTGTTGTACTTCTCAACATTTCAATCCACAGAAGTAGTTAATTCTACATTTTTCACAATAAAGAAAGGCAGTCTCAAACGATTCTCAAAAGAAATAATCCAAAAAAATTCAAAATGTACATCAAATGTCATCACGCACCTCTGACCTTCAAAAGTTACCGTAATTGTTAATTTTACCTCATTATTGTTAATAGCACCTGTCCATTTAATCGATAAAACAAAAAAATTACCTACAAACAGTACAAATGGCAAAAATGTGTTATCTTTTTTCATAAAAAAATGTGATATTATCTAATATACACAAAAAACATATTCAAGCAACACTGTGGGTGTTCAGAAGTTATTTTTTAGAATCTGAGATTTCACATATTACCCCTTTAATCCAAGCATTAACATACAAATTCTCTTCACTGGTCTACATATCTTTCTTATGGAACTGGTTGGGAGAATTTGATCACTTTTTTATGTATTCTGGTGACCTGTATGTTTGATCATGTAGGGATATTTTAAGGATAAATCAGATGTTTCTCACGAGAGCGATTTTTAATCGAGTGTCAAAAATGATTTCATGATTGCTTTGGTTTTGCAAGGCTATGCTTTGTGATTGGCTAAAAAAATCTTAATGCCACTTTCTTAACCCTTTAAGCCCTAAGAGTGATCAGCATCAAATTTCTCCTTGTAATATCAATGCCTTACCAATCAAAAAGGTCATGAGAATTAAGGACATGATCACACAAGATAAATTCTCTTGATATCCAAACAATTTCTCCCCACTACCTCTATAGGAAATGTATGGGGACAAGAAATGAGAATATAAATTTTGATATTAGGGCTTAAAGGGTTAACCAATCAAAACCAATTAAACCAAATTGTGACTTACTCGCACGCATTTTCCCTTGCTTGGCGGGGGCAACATGTAATTGCTTCGAGTTCTGATTGGTCCATTAGATTGTCTGCCTCTGTTTAGATTGGCCAGAGTGATTCCTTTGGTTTTGTTTTACGATGCTCTATTGAGGCTTGAAGGATAACTGCTAATAGTTTAAGGATTTTAAGCCAGATTAACATAACTGACAGCAAGCTTAATTGCAGAGTTTAAGATCCTTATTGGGGAACCTCACTTATTCACAAAACAGAATTTGTGCACATGGCAGCCATTTGATTTTCCCAAGGCATATTTCAATAATTATTAATACACTGTCCTTGACAAAATTATTTGATAATTTTGCTTCACTTGAAGTGATGCTGTATATCACACATATCTACAATATCTATTTAGTACTATTAACAGTTTCGAATGCCATAAAATTTCCGAAAATAAACCACACCCCACCTCCCCACCCCTGAAAATAAGCCCCCTAAATTTTAAATGCAAAATCCCTCCCTATAATAAGCCCTGAAAATATAAGCCTATGGGCTTCTTTTAAGGATGGATGGTCCACAAAATAATACTGTATCAGATGCAGCGATGCAGTCATTTCTGAACTCTATTATGGCACAATGTTATTAAAGAGGCAATGTCACAGAGATTATTTTGCTCTTTTGGTCAAAACTCTTCTAAATACTATTGATCCCACACATCATTAGAAATGCCTTGAAAATCAGCCCGCTTCACGAACTATTGGTTTTACTCCGCAGTTTGAAAAAACTTCATCACGTGATCATATTTTTGTTGACAGCAAGTCGACTACAAAATCGGCAACGTTGAACTTGAGAAGAATGAATTTAAACCATTATGCCTTCAAATACATTTCTTGAACTTATAACTTTCTGTAGCTTTTAACCAAACAGGAAAAACTGTTTTACTAGGAAAGGTGTTGTAGTTTAAAATGATCTTAGGTTAAAATGATTTTAAACTAGTTTGATTTGTACTTTTGAGCACATTTGAGGTGACTGCAAGTTAAAATTTATTCATTGTAAGTTTAATGTTATGTGACATAGCCAATCACATTGTCAATTTGCAGTCAACAAAATTTAAATCACGTGATGAACTTTTTTCAAACCGTGGAGTAAAACCAAGGGTATGTGAAGCTGGCTGATTTCCAAGCCGTTTCAAAGGACGTTCGGGATCAACAGTATTTGATTAAGAACCTTTGCTCTCACACAAAATGCTCTTGGAGCAACAAGAGGGGAGTACCAAATAATATATTATTCCTCAAAGAGAGAACAAACCATAATCAGATTAAGTGATTTTTCCAAGACAAGGGAAGGACTTGAAAAAATCAGCCAATTTTTTTTTTCAAGTTGCAATTCATTTTCATCCAGGCCATCCGCAGGCAAAGACATTAATTTATATTTTCAGTGCAATAGTAATTGTGAACAAAACTTGGTTTCTATGCATACAAATATGCCTTTTTGGCTTTTTAAAATGATACTAAAAATGGTGACATTTCCCCTTCAAATCAGCTACATGAACACAGACAAAACATGCTGTAATCATGTTGCAATAAAGCTTGTTACTGTTACATGTATGTTTACAGAGTAACTGACCCAATGGGGTACTCTGGATTTAAAGTGACGGGGAAGAGTGAAGGATTTTTTGGGGTTTGAAATTTTCAATTCCAGGATTTTTTTGGGGGGGAAGAACATTTTGGCAAGTATTTTTTAGGGTGGCTTGAGTGAAGAAAGGATTTTTTTTTTGGTATTCAAAACAATATGAAGATTTGTGGTAAAGAATTGTTGCTGTATGTAGTGCCTGCATAGTGCTATGAATGTACATGTAGTACAACCAAACTTGTTATTAATATTATTTAATCCCTGCTGGTTATTTTTTTAAGGTTCGAAAATTTAACACGAGATTTTTTGTTGGCATGAAAATTAATTAACTTTTGGTTTGGGGGATTTTTTTGGGTATTGATTTTTGCCCCCATTTGCCATCCCCGTCACTTTAAATCTGGTGTACACCATCCCCCCCCCCCCCCCCCTTTGAGATAATTGAACAACTGTTGTTAGGTTCAAAGAGATCAGTTAATGACCACAGTTCACAATATTTTGAGTTGCAAAGTGCCATCTGAACATACACCCAGTTCATTTTGAAATGTAAATTTCCCTCCAAAAAAGCGTCCCCCCTCCCTCCCCCCATATATAAGCCCTCCTCAAAAATAAGCCCACCAAAAAATTCCTTTGATCAAATATAAGCCCATGGCTTATTTTCGCAATTTTACGGTAATTCAATTACCCTTTGGTCTTTACCCCATGTCACCTTGGGTTTAACAAAGGTGATGTCCCCCCGCTGTTGCTAAGATCACTGCTTGTCGTAGACCTACTCTCTGTCGATGTTGTCTTGTTCTTTTTTCGTCGTTTAGCGAGTGGTGCTTGTTGAACATCCATTAATGCAAATCCTTCTTTGTGCGCTCTGTTAAATGCATCATATGTTACATTAAGAGCAGCATCGACGTAAGTCCTTTTATGTCCTTTACCTAGAATTCCAGGTGTCATAAGAGGTGTGTGTGGAAGGCATGTGCTCCCTCGTAACCACTCATGATTAACAACTTCTCTAACTTTTAATCTTTGGCTTGGATCCACTGTCAAAAGTCCTAAAAAAAGACGGGAAAAATTCAAAATTCCAGAAAAACTCCAAATTTCATTTTGTAAAGTATTGAAAAAGAATTGGTACCATACAAAATTACTACCAAAGACGTTTCATTTGAATGGTCACACCATAGGATTTCATCAACAGACTCAAAAGTTAGAACAAATGGTACCATGCAAAAGTACTGCTGAAGAGGTTTCATTTGAATGGTCACACCATAGGATTTCATCAACAGACTCAAAAGTTAGAACAAATGGTACCATGCAAAAGAACTGCTGAAGAGGTTTCATTTAAATGGTCACACCATAAGATTTTGTCCACAGAATCAAAAGTTAGAACAAATGGTACCATGCAAAAGTACTGGTGAAGAGGTTTCATTTGAATGATCACACCATAGGATTTCATCAAGTGAACAGACTCAAAAGTTAGAACAAACGGTACCACACAAAAGTACTGTTGAAGAGGTTTCATTTGAATGGTCACACCATAGGACACCCCTGTAAGGCAGACACCCCTGTAAGGAGAACACCCCTATCAGGCAGACACCCTGTAAGGCAGACACCCCTGTAAGGCAGACACCCCTGTAAAGCAGACACCCCTGTAAGGCAGACACCTCTGTAAGGCAGACACCTCTGTAAGGCAGACACCCCTGTAAGGCAAGCACCCCTGTAAGGCAGACACCCTGTAAAGCAGACACCCTGTAAAGCAGACACAACTCTATAAGGCAGACACCCCTGTAAGGTGGACACCTCTCTCAGACAAACATCAGGGGCTGGCTTGTACTGGTCAAATTTCAGTTAATTTTCTGTAACTAAATTCTCTGTAAGGCAGACAAGTCTCTAAGGCAGACAGCTATATCTGGTTCCAAGGGTGTCTGCATGAAAATTTAAAGCATTAGGATATCTACATGTACTAAATAAAGTTACCTGCTTTTTTATTGCCAAACTTGTAAGCGTAAGTTTATTGAATTTTTTTACAGTACCTTTTATGAGGTCCTTTGCCGCTGGAGATATAGACTCCCACTGCGGTCCTTCAAATCTGATGTCTCCTTGTGTGATTCTTTGCATTATAAAATCTGACGATCTAAAACTACGACTACTCTGAAATGGGACTTGACCAGACAGCATGGTGTACTGGAAACAAAAACAGTTTATTAGCAGCAAATATGAACCTTCAGTAACCATTAAAGGGTCGCACACGAGCCACAGGTGACCCACACAGCCAGAGCTTAACCCAGTTTCTGTAGCATGACACAACTAGGATTATTGCTACTCCCTCCGGATGGGATGCTAGTCCATCGCAGGGCTACCCCCAGCATTTTGTCGCCAGTAACCATTTATACACCTGGGTGGAGAGAGACAATGTGGAGTAAAGTTTCTTGTCTAAGGAAACAACACGACGGCCCAGCATAGGCCTCAGACCACTGACCTTCAGATCTAAAGTCCTGTGAATGCACTAACCACTACACCACTGTACCTCCATGCAGAAACCAGTAGTAAGTACAGTACAGTTGTAGGTAGGTCTAGGAAAGTCTTCACAAGCCTAATGGCTCACAACTGCCAGAGCTTAACCCGGTTTCTGTAGCATCATGCAACTAGAAATATTGCTACCCCCGGACGGGATGTTAGTCCATCGCAGGGTTACCCCCAGCATTTTGTCGGTGGAACCCATTTATACACCTGGGTCCAGAGAGAGACAATGTGGAGTAAAGTTTCTTGTCTAAGGAAACAACACGACGGCTGAGACCAGGCAAACCACCGACTTTCAGATCTGATGTCCAACATGCTAACTGCTACACCACTGCACCTCCACGCAGAAACCAGTGCCATTTATTTTGATTTATCTGGATTTTAGAAAGTTCAGAAAAGGCTGTGTGATTTGAAATCACCATATAATGTATCACAAACCTCAAAACTGCTTACAAAAAAAAGATTTGATAACCCCTAAAAATAATCATTACGCACACACTACTTTCTGTTTCACTTACCATTATGACTCCAAGACTCCACAGGTCGCATGATTCATCGTAGCCACTTCTGTTAGTGGTCTGACTAATTACCTCTGGTGCTGCATAAGCTGCCGTGAAGCACGGTGTTTGCATGGGTTGGTTTTCAGGCTTAAGTCTTGCAAACCCAAAGTCAACAATTTTCAATTCAGCATTGTCTGTGTTATCCTCAAACAACAAATTCTGAAAAGGTACAACAACATTCATGATTTTAATTTCATTTAAAATTAGTATTTTGTTAGTATTAGTATTTAAAATTATTATTTAAAATTAAAATTAGTATTTTGTTTCTATTAATGATGACACTTTAATAAAGTTATCTATCAGACAGTATTAGTATTATCTAAAATACCTTGGCCATAATAAGCAAACGTAAGTCAAGTCTTCTCATTTTCCTAATGTTTGTGCTGTCCATTTTGCTCTACAACAAGGTTCTTACTTTCGAGTTTGTGAATAAAATCCTAATGTACAGTGACCATTCAAATGAAAGCTACTGAGCAGTACTTTCCTGCGGTACTGTTTGTTATGCTGTACAAGGTGGTTCTAACTAATGAGTCCATTCATTATCCTGAAGTGTGACCATTCAAGTGAAAGCTACCGAGCAGTCCTTTTCTGTGGTGCTGTTTGTTAAGCTACACAAGGTGGTTCTTACATGTATGTTTGAGTCTGTGGGTGAAATTCTAAAGTGTGACCATACTTTTCTGTGGTGCTGTTTATCATGCTGTACAGGGTGGATTTTAACCTTTCAGTTTATGAATGAATGTAAAAATTTAAAATAGCATACCTCAGGTTTCAGATCCCTATGTACCACTCCTCGACTGTGCATGAATTCTACAGCTGAAGCTAATCTTCTCATTATGTTACTTGCTTCCACCTCGCTAAAATTCTTCTTTTTCCGTATCCTCTCAAGAAGTTCCCCACCGCCAAGTAATTCCAAAACTAAATAGGTGTGGAACTGCAAAAGATTTAAGAGATCGAATTTGTATGAGAAGCACTGTCAGGGAAATGTTTTGCAGGAGAAATTAGAAGAACTCCCTATCTACAAAAATAAGTACCCCCACACCCCAATCCCCACCCCTCCCCCCCCCCCCAAACAAATCAGGCACTAAACCTTTCCCCTTGTATGAGAAAAGAAATGTTTTGCAGAAAACATTAGAACAATCCCCTTCACACACAAATAAGTACCCCACCCCCCGTCAAAAAAAAATTTACTAGGTACTAAACACTTCCCCTTGTATGAGGAGGAAGGGAAATGTTTTGCAGGAGAAATATAATTAACAATACAATAATTCAGGCACTAAAGCCCTCCCTTTAAAAACGTCAGGGTTGCCAAAAGTAGCTGGCTGTCCAGCGAAGATCATCACCTGTTTTGTTACAGTGTATTGGCCACATACTTTACTTGGATGTTCTTTAGGGGGAGATGGCATTTTCTTAAAAAAATATCCAGTTTCTTTCCAAAGTCAGATGCCTAATTCAAATTTTTCTGACAACCCCAAAGGAGTACCTCCCTCCCCCTTTTTCTCATCTCCATCATAACAACCTTCTCAAATCTCAAACTGAGACAAAAACTCTTCTAATAATAACACCCACCACCCCCATAAAAAGCCCCCCCCCCCCCTGACAATGAGCCCTGAAATACCCTTTGTAAATATCCCAGGGCTTATTTGTATTTTAAAATTGTACGGTAGCACAATGGAGAGCACTTACATCATCTTGAAAGACTTCCTGCAGGTTGACTATGTTGGGGTGCCCTTGACATATTCTTAATGACTGCTCTTCTCGAATGTGGTCACGTCTGTGCACAATAATAGAAAAACAAAGAATTTCTTACAACCACAGTCATCAAGACTTGTCATTAAACTATGAAATTGTCGGCTACACAAGGAAAATAGGTGATCATAAACTCAAGATTGCCTCCCATGATTGTTGTTCTTTACATTTTTCACACTTTGAGTTAACAGTGATTGCCCTGCTTATGGCAAAAGTTTCTAGGGGGTGGGGGAGGAGACTCCGGGGTGCTTGTCAGAAATGTTTGAAATCACCCTAAAAGGTACCAGTCAGAATCTTGTTTGATGGGCATGGCTCAAATGAATTTTTACCCCTAAGAGGTACCAATGCTAAAACAACACATGTCATAATTTATTCTGTCAAATTTTTTCCATTCAATATCCTAAAAGGTACTGTGATAAGTCTAACAGTTCTCATTTTAGATTTTAGAACCCTAAGCGATACCAATCTACAAAATTTGACCCCTATAAAATACCATGAGCACCCCTGTCATTTTTATATGGGCATCCCCATCCCCCCAGGGAAAAATTATATAAAAATTTTGTGCAATATTTTAATTTATAATTTTACAAACATCTGCATTAAAGTTTGTATATTTTAATATAATGTACCTATTAAATTTATGAACACAAAAAATTGCTTAAAATAGTTTTCATCAACTGCAGTTTGCACTAATAAGGATTTCAACAAACAACAAAACTTCACACAGTCACGTACCTTCTACTAATAACTTTCACAGCATAAGCTTTGCCAGTTTTCATGTGTACACATTTCCTTTTAAAAAAGAACACAATCATAATTAGCTGTCTTCTCACACAAAAATACAGTGACAACAAACCAAACAAACAAATTCTTCAGAACTCTTTTAGCTCTACAAAAAACGATGATTTGCTGTACTACAAAAGGACCCTGTTGTTTGCAAGAATTTAATTAATTTTTTTGCTATAAAGTCAGAAATATAACTTTAGTACAACTGCATCGCTTAATGGCAGTTGGTGCCTGAAAATAATAACCAGGGGCTTCCACTTTTGGCAGCCATCCCTAGATTAAATAACACACTCATGGCTGGCACAATCCCCGCAACCAATTCATCAACCCTAAGCAAAGAAACAGGGAAAAGAAAGGGAGGGGAAGGAGCAAAAAAAATTGCTGCCAAAGACTCTCAGCGAACAGCACTGGCTGAGAATCCTCACATTACACAAAACACATGCCACACAAAAAAAGCTGAAAACTACTTCACGTGTGCCACCAGACCAACCACCGGCACTGCTTCATGGACTCCTGGTGCTCTTTGTTGTTAACTCTTTTAATTGCATTTACATGTACGGTAAACGCATAAAACAGACCAAGCTTACAGCTGATCTATGTATATGCTTACCTACAGGTTGAGAAGCTTCCATCACCAAGAACTTCATCACATATAGCATAGTTTTTAAAAAAAGGGGAATTCTGTGAAATAATAATTATAATTTACTAACTCTGAAGGCTTTAAATAATTTGATTTTAAAGAAGACATCTAGTGTACAGTAGTTCCAACTTTTTAGTCTGTGTACAAGATGATTTAAATCCTATTTGTTTTTCAATATTTTACAAAATAAAATTGGGGATTTTTCTTGAATTTTTATTTTTGTCACTTTTGGGAGCTAATGGTTAAGTGAAACAAAACATCGTGCTTGTACTACTTTCTTAGAAACAAAATTTGACAATTCTGCAGGATCTTCACAACCTGTATAAACCCTGAAATTAAGAATAGTCTTTTGATTTACGACAAAAAGACCTCTGAAGTTACCTCGAATAATGCAGCATAGTCTACAGCACCCGGAGCTGGTCTGTGTTCAGAAGGCTTGTTTACAACCAAATGTTTTGTAAACTCATTTTCTCCAAAAATGATTGAAGGTGCAACATATGAATATCCCTGCAAGAAAAAAAATACATGTAGATATTCCAAGTTACATTTATTCAGTGAGTCTTTTTAAGGGTTGTGTAAACCTCTCACAGGCGACCAACAAAAATTTCAGGTGGTCGCTTACAGGAGGTGGTTGTTTAGAAGAGGTCAGACCACAGGAGACAGGTCTTTCATCAGCAACTACCTCTTCTGGGAGACTGAAATTTCCACCATTTTGAGTGGTCGCTTACAAGAGGTTTGACTGTGAAATATACACCTCACCTTGAAAATTCTATCTGCTGTCTTTGGGATGGCAGCCGGAGAGTATGTGGGCACCATGTCCGTGAACTCCTCAGCAAAATTACTCACATCCAATTCATCCCTGATGCGAGGTTTAAAGGGTGCTGCAATTTTCTTTTGAGCCAAAAGGTTCCAGTTTAGTGACTGTCAAGAAGAAATGATAGAAGAACTATTATGATGTAGAATATCATCATTATCACCATTCGCCATTTACCATTCACCTTCATCATGGGTTAGCTGAGTTCAGTACAATTGACAAGTGGAGGGGCTTATTTTAAGCTCTCCAGGAATTTCTAGCTCAGTGATCTCCTCCAGCTTACTGTCTTCTTCTGGGACGCCTTCAAAAGGATAGACATTTCCTTCAAGTATGATTCTAACCCAACCTGAGTTGCTGTGTCTTCCATGGTTTTGTGTGGGACTTAATAGAGAGGGGGGGAGGGGGGGCTTAATACAATGTTTATGGTAGTTGATTTCCCTATCCATTGTCAGACCAGACCCAGAAAAAATTATTGAGACCTGGAAATCAATTTACCAATATCACTTTTCTGACCAAACCAGCTCATAACCATACTCATTTGGGCCGCAAATACCTAATAGCTGATGTAAGCAAGTACCCCCTCCCCCCTCCCAACCAGGAAAATTGCTTATATGTTCTAACTGCTATTGTTTTGCACACATCAAGTTTCTGTGTCATCGCAATATCAACTTAGCACAAAACAATGAACATAAGGCTGTTCCAGCTAACACAGAATGAAAACATGAAAATTTGCCTAAAAATTCACATAGACCCTTGTTTTAATTCAGCCCTTCAATTTTTATTTTATTCCCGTCAAATGACTGCTTGAAACACTCAACTGCTATTGTAAGGATAAATTCAATGTTAATCACTCCAAAGGTTAGCAAACAGAGAAATCCCTAAAGCTGGCTTTTTAGGAGTATCTGAATGAAAAGGAATTGAAGGGGTGAGTGGAATAAAGCCCTAAGTGAATTCTGATCAACTGCTAACCTCTCCTTCCAGTTTGTCTTGTATATGCTCATATAACAAAAGAAGAATTCGGCCATAGATCAGGAGTCACTTAGGGCCTTATCCCAAACTGGAATAAGGCCCTAAGTGACTCCTGATCTGAAACCAAATTCTCCCTTTGTTACATGAGCATATACAAGACAAACTGGAAGGAGAATCTAGCAGTTGATCACAAGTCACTTAGAGCTTTATTCCACTCACCCCTTCAATTATAAATATAGTAAACTTTCATTACCTTGAAGAAAGGATGTGCTTGAATCTCGTGAGCACCTTTGGCTCCTAGTCGCACCTTTGGGTCCTTCTGCAACAGCTTGAGAAGCAAATCCATGACGTCTCTCGAGATATCTGGGGGCATTGGAGGACTATTGTACAGAATCCGTCTGCCAAACAAGAAAATTATTAAACCTTAGGCAATACAGTCAGTTCTCTTAAAGCATACACCCCCTGTGTAACACTCTGTGCCAAGGCTTATTTCCTCACAAAGAGGTATTTACAGTTGACCTCAATCAAATGTAAATAATTCAATACCAGTAAGACATAGCCCAAGAAAAGTGTACATTTTATAAAACTGACCATAGGCCATAGGCCATAGGCCAAAGGGTGTTGTATCTCATGTGCCAGCGATTTAACTAACAGTTTGAAAATCTGGACGTACTGAGTACGTCATACAGGCATACAAGGTGTGAGACACATGATGCACTCAGTATGTCATGCAGGCATTGAAGGGGTTAAGAAGAAAATATTCTTTACTTAGATATCTCTGATTGGCTGTTCTTCTCCCCATCGACAGTGAACGGTGACGCTCCCGTAAGCAGTTCGTACATTAACACTCCTAAGCTCCACCAATCAACAGCCTGCAAATAGAAAAAAAAATGTTCTTGCTGCATGGTTTGTGGAAAATTTAAGATTTTTCATTGTTTAAGGAGGCTCGAAAGGGTTTTCAGCTGCGTGCGCGCGCGACTTGCACTCGTCATGCTTTGACACATACGTCAGCTGATTTTCCTATCAAAAAGTAGCGCGCGCAGCTCACCGGAAATAAAAATACTGCGTAAAATCGCGCGAACCGGAAATAAATCGTGCATAAAATATTCCTCTTTATCTCAAAACTTTGCTCGGTGACCTATGTTGAAATTTTTCATGCAAGTAGCATTCAACTTTATCTAACATTTGAGACATTTTGGAAAAAAACTGTACAGTGGAATTTTTTTAAATCTTTAAAAGGCCTTTTTCGATTTATCTCGATTTCCACAATACAGATTTTTTTCAAATTTACACAGGAGGTGAGGAATATTGCAAACTTTTAAAAACGCTTATAAAAAACATAGGTCACCAAGTTAGTTTTAAGATAGATTTAAAAAACTGACTTTTGAGGGGTGTCTCTTTGGAGGGTTATAGTTACCATGACAACAGATATGATGTCATAAATGGTCTTGAAGGAAACTTTAACAACCATGTCATAAGCTTATCTACAATTTGTTTCAGAGACTAAAACCATAAAATTTTAATGTGTAATTGTTCTGACATGTACATAAGCTGTAAGAAACCCTTTCGAGCCTCCTTAAGGTATCAGTACAGATGGTTTGATGATCTTTAGTTTTCATGATCTTTTCTTGTAACATGAGTGCATAATATGCACTCATGTTACAAGAAAACCCCAACAACCTATACATTTTCTGAGACCTTAATAAATGTAGAATTGCTCTACATCTTAGAAAAAGTTTTAAAAATATAATCTCTAAGAAAATGAGGGGGGAAGCGAAAAGGAGGGAAGGGGGGAAGGGGGGAAGTGGGGAAGGGGAGTAGGGGGGAAGGGGAGGAGGGGGGAAGGGGAGAAGGGGGAAGGGGAAAAGGGGGTAGGGGAGGAGGGGGTAGGGGGAAGGGGGAAGGGGGAAGGGGGAAGGGGAGAAGGGGGAAAGGGGGGAAGGGGAGGAGGGGAGGAAATCAAACTGGGAATTTGCAGTATAGGGTTTGAAAAAGGTGTCCATACATATGCATGGACACCTTTTTCAAACCCTATACTGCAAATTCCCAGTTTGATTTCATGCATGAAACCACACAACAAATAAAGATGTGACCACAACATGTTATTTCAGTTTGCTGTGTGATCGGTTACATATACAAGTTTTAGTATCTCACTTTGTATATCTGTATGTAAATATGATATAAAACTGTATGCATACCTTATCATGCCCTCTACTGCCACCTTTCACAACTTCAGGCGCCATGTATTCAATTGTTCCACAAAATGAATAGGCTCTCTCCCCCTGGGGACAATTTACAATAATCAATTATCTAAATATGTTTACTGTAATCGTAGAGTGAGTTTATAATATTGCCATGACAAACAAATCGAACACAAATTTATAATACATGTTATTTAAAAAAGAAGACTTACCGAATTAGGCGCTGAGAATTCTTTGCTCAACCCAAAGTCTGTTATCACAACGTGACCATCGGAGTCCAATAGAATATTTTCTAATTTAATGTCACGGTAAATTATACCGAGCTGGAAAAAAGTGTAATATAATCAGTTTCATTGCAGAAACCACTCACTAAAGAAAACACATATAACGTGAAATTTTTGGAATATATAAGTTTATTACTTGCACGCAAAGTCATGTATGAAGTCAAAGACTGTTTGTAAACAACTACAAAACATATAAGCTTAAATTTGTGTTACAGTAAGCTTATAAAAACAAAATAAAGAAATCGCACCTTCCATTGGTTTCACAATTACAGAAGCCGGGTTTTACATGTACAAGTTCTATACGATGGGTCTATGCGATTAAGCAGGTTCTGTTTTCTCAAGAGCTAAATACCATGAGCGAGAACGTGTATCATTGTTTCACTTACTCTGTGAAGATGCTCGATCGCTATAATTATTTCCCCTATATAAATTCGCACTTCATCTTCGGAGAATTTCTCCCGTTGGTACAGATGCGTAAATAACTCTCCGCCATTGACATAATCTGCGAAGTTAACAAATAAAAACAAACTCAAATCACCGTAATATCACGACGAAAGAAAACTAAAATTATATAAATATTTCGCTGTCGGAAGAAGATCAAATGCAAATTTTGCGTGAAAATGAAAGGTGGTGTACATGAGTCCCCGAGAAAATGATGCGAGATATTACGATCTCGCAGACGTGACACAGTTCTGCTTATACAAGTTTGGCTTGACAGAAATGATTTGTTCGTGTTGTGGTAATGTCCAATTAACCAGAAAAGCGTTTTTAGGGGTGATCTGTAGTGAAATCTAGCGGTCATAGCCGTGCAGAAGCGTTAAAACATACCCATTATCAAGTGAAGCTTCGATTCCGTTTGAAAAGCCCAATGCAATGTCACAAGAAATGGGCATCTTCTCACAGCCTCTAAAACTTGTCTCTCTGTTCGTGTATGCTCAGCTGTTTTCGCTTTCTGTACGATCGTGGCTTTCTTCAGGACTTTCATAGCGTACAAGTTACTAGAGAAATATCCACCCCGTTTGCGAACGAGAAAAACCTTTCCATAAGCTGTCAAGAAAAAAGCATTTCGAAAGTCAACATGCACCTAACACACGAAAACGCGAAACGGGTTCGCACAAGTATTGCAAAGGAACCTACACAAATTAAACCAAACTATCGCCTCTTTACCTCCGGTTCCCAGAACTTTAAGAAGCTCAAAATTCTCCAGTCCAACTTTTTCATCTTCGTGTCCCGTTAAATTAGCTGACGAAATAAAAAACAAGTTATACAGCACTGATCAACCTACTATATGGTTATTGTGTTTATGTACAGACAGACCACCAAAATGCCGGACATTTATCGCTTCGCCACGCAGCTTGGAGAAATACATACCGTTTTTGAGCTCATGATGAATTAGTCCAGAGTGCTCAAAGCCATTCTGTGTCATTTTTTACGCCGTTTGAAGCCTAACAAGGCTTTTAGGGGCGAAAACGCACAAATATACAAAATTCGTTCAACATAGACGGTTTCGGAAGCAATCCCCGAATCTGATTTCCGACGTTCTGATTGGTTAACCACTGGTAATATATTTGTCTCACGTGACAAAATAATTTTCCCCTTTCCCCGGTTACACTACTACTTCCGGTCGTTTGCACCTTTCCATGAATATATTGTCATCGCTGCTGAATTCGACGCAATATCAGGCTCAGTGTTATTATTAAAGACTAAAAGCGTTAGCAGCGCACGTTTATACAGTGCAACCCTCTATATTTCGAAGCCCTCGGTAATAACGAACGATATTCTCCAGCCCGGCAAAATTACAAGTAAAATGTATGGAACAGAACCTCGAGAAAACGAACACAATCCGGCAGCCCAAAAGTAAAATCTACCCCGATATAACGAATAAACGTCAACGCGCGACAAAAGATGAATGCGGAACAGACCAACAGTGTGTGCTATAGGGCAAAGGTATAACTCGACAGTTTTCCAGTGCCGTCCGGTGTAGCTTCATCCCGGCTTCATACAGCATTAAAGTGCAAATGTTATTTGTTAACATTATTAACTATACCTCGATATAATGAACATTTTGGTTGTTTTTCCGCAAATTCGTTATGACTAAATTTTTAGTTATCAGTTTCCAAGATCGAGTAAAGGTTACTTCCGGTTCCTTTTTTGGGCCTATATATAAAAGATCAGGAAGTTGGAAATTCTAATTTCCGGTCACTTGTGAATTTTTCTCTTTTATGGAATAACACAAAGTCAGCTATATATCACATTACTTTTAAGGAAACTGGAGCAAACAGTACAATTGTCGGATAATCAAAAAGTAACACTTCTGCCGACTACAGATCCAGGAGTTGAATGCCGGAAAGTCAGTTTGTGCTACAAGTTTTTGTATTAATGTGTGGGATTCTTTGTACTGAAGACAATAGAGTTTACTTCCGAAACTGCCTCGTGTGATTTCATTGTGTTTTCCATCTGATAGGAAAGATGTGAACAAGAATCTAAAAATAACAGAGTACCCTTGGGGTCTTGACCATGTTTTGTTCTGTTTTCTTGGAAGTATAATTTAAAAAAACACATAGAATGCGCGACTGCTGCAACACACCGTTGAGAATGGCCGGATCTGGGCTTCCAGACCTAGATTAACGGCAAACTGATCCTTTAATTAATACGGAAAAAAAGAAAATAAACAAAATAAAAGTAAAAAAAAATAGTGCCCAATATTACCCTCTTCTTCGGAGGTTAATAGTTATAGTTTAAAATCTAATGAAATGTAAAAACAATGAATATTATTGGCGAAGGGTTTTTCTTTTAACGTAAGTATCAGTTTGCCGTTTACGATAACTGGGAAATTGCTTCGGGTACTGATATAAAACTTTAAAGCAAAGCTGAAAACAACGTATATTTTGTTGAGTACAATATTCAGTGTTCGGCTGGCCAGACCAGCCTTCTTCAGGCACAAGGACACAAGATGTTACTAAATAAACAATATGTTATACGATGTTATATACATGGAGAATTTCGCAATATAGAAGAATTAAGTAACACAGGATGTGACAAAATCGGAAACTAAAACGAAAAGTATTACATTTCGTCACGTTTGTTCATGCCGTGTGGCTCTAAAGTATTACCTTTATAGATGATTCCCTGGCTTTACGTATCGAGTCACGGGAAGTGTAAATAGTTTCTAAAGGAATTAGTTGCATGTCGGAGTTAGAATGGTCAGGATTAGAAAGAAAATGTTCCGCAGCAGTAGTAGGTTTAGATCTGATGTTGGTCTTGTCAACTGACCGTCTGTGTTCGTTACTGATATAATTCTCGAAAAGACACCCAAAGCCACATACCAGTAAATTTGGGAACAAAGGAGAGGTATCGAATATAATTGACTGAAAAAATAAATTTGTTGTCATGGACCAGAATGGGTTGATATTAGTATGTAGTGCTTCATCGAGGAAAAGACAGTCCCCCTTATACATGTATTTATTTACCGTATGAGTCCAAATCCAATACTGAATATAAAGGACTGTTCTCAATGTTAAAAAATTATAATAAATATCAAGAGAGGATAAACGATACTTTTATCCTCTCTTGTAAATATACAATATGTGGGCTAATAAATTGTAGAGATTGTAGATAATTTTACACACGTCACCACAGTATTTGTAAGAGTGGCTGAAGACCTCGGGAGGTGACTCCAAAAGTGACAGGGATGCTGGCCATACCTTTTAATTTTAAAGCGATACCCTAAGTGATTGCAAAATCCGTAATTAACACCCTAAAAAAGACGACGAACATCCCGGCCGTACCTTTCATATGCCGACTCTTCCCCCAGGGTAGGGGATCGGTGATAAAGCTAGATCTGGATCACAGTAGGGAACGAACATTTGGCTTATCACCTGAGTTGAATCTTTTCACGGTGGACAGTTTACACATTTCATGTTTCTCTCCCCACCGATGCAACAGCACTGCAGTTTCCGTTTTGAATTTACCCCTATGATTAAATGAGAAAATAATAATATAGCAGGCTGATCCTCGCAGCAGAATTAGACAGGACTAGCCTTTAATTGTATTTCAAACCTCGGGCTCTTTTCTCGCCTCGCTTCTATTTCCTTCATAAAATTTGCAATGTGTTCTTATGAGAAGGCGGGCTTGCTCGGTTACCAAGATCTCGCCTCACACTCCTATTTCCTTTATAAAATTTGCAATGTGCCTGTGAAGGCGGGCTGGCTCGGTTACTGAGATCTCGCCTCACTTCTATTTTCTTTAATTATAAAATTTGCGACGTGTTCATATGAGAAGGCGGGCTGGCCCGGTTACCGCAATCTCTGTTTGTCCAACTGGGATCTTGGTAACCGGGCTGTAAATGTTTCCATATGAACAGGCCAGCCCGGTTACCGGGATGAAAAAAATTCAAATATGCATGTGTCCGGCTGTCGTACGAGAACAAGATCAGTATCATTTCATTTTATTTTACTAAAAATGATTTCTCGATGGCGAATGAGTAAAGATATAAGAATTTTCAGAATTTCAAGAAATTAAATCATGAGTTGATATTTTTCATGCACGCTATCGAGTACACAATTTTTATCGAGACACTCAGTCTTTTCTGCCTTAAGGATCAGTATGATGGGTTTTTCCCCTAGTTCGTGTGAAAATGAACAGTTATGAGATCATAATCGGGGACGGAGACCGCAGAGACCGTAACTCTTTGTCATTTCTTTAGAGCTGCCTGTCCCCATTTAAATTAGTGAAGGACAGTTTGTGCTATTTTAAGCAGAAATTGCGCCATTGCATTTGACACGTTTATGGCCCGGGGGGGGGGGAAGGTGAGGTACTCCCGTCAATTTAGGGTAGGGGTGTGCCGCGAAGGTTCTTAAACCCGGACCCACCCTATTTTAGGGTAGAAAATCGAAAATTGACACCCTATTTAAAGAGAAAAGGTTAACTCAGAATTGTGTGAACAGGTCTTTTTTATTTATTTTCTGAACATGGAAAGTTTAGCATCAGGCATACATACATACATTTATTCATTAATAGTCGCCATCATAACCATATCATTCTCGTTTAGCTGGGTGTTTAGGAAACCATGCCCTATCCCGCGGCACAAACCTGCATAACATACATGTGGGAGTACCCCCCCCCCCCCCCCCTCCCCCGGCTTTAGAGCGTCCCCATGTGAAGGACAGTTTGTTTTATTTTTAGCAGAAATTGCGCCATCGCATTGGACTCAATATTTATGTCTCTTGGTGATATGTATGGCCAAGGGCATACAACTCAATACAAACATTTCAGACTGTTTACCACCTTAAATTACAATTTTAGATTCACACAATGCTATTTCGGTACTAAGAGTACTAAGCTCACGAACGAGAAGCTAGCGAAACGAGCGCGCAAAAATCACCCACGAGCAGCAGGCAACTCTATCGCAAAGCGCTTTTCTCTACTAGTCTTGACATTTCCGCGTGATTTTTGTGAAATTTTTGGTCGTACGTGCGTGTTCTACTACCTTTTAATCATCTGCAAGGCCAAGGCTAAGGTTTTTTTTTTCTTCTTTGCACTCGGGGTTTGTTTTCGTCGCGAGTCCCCCCTGGGACGGTAAGATTGCGAGTTTCGGGGGAGGGGTGCGCAATGCAATGACAACAACAAAGTCACGTGTTTCTCACTAGGTAACCAGCCACCCAGCTCCACAGGGTACGGGCAAAAACATGGCGGGTTTTCTCATTGCGCGAAAGCTGTTTCCTGCACGGATTTCCTCCGTTCTGTGCCGCAGAGTTTCGTCTTTCTTCACAGAAGAGTACACTCCACCTCAGCTCGACCATGTTACCGCGGACTGGGATAAACTTTATCAACAGAGCATTCGAGATCCGGCGACTTTCTGGGGACAACTTGGAGCGACGCGGTTGGATTGGATAAAGCCTTTTGATACTGTTATGGACGTTGATATGAATATTGGGCAACACAAATGGTTTTTAGGCGGCAAACTTAATGTTTCTGGTTAGTTCTTTTGTTGCGGATTCTGTGCAGCTAGTACTAATACTGATATTGTTTGCTGAACGTGTTGTGTTTATTTTCGTGACACTAGGATGACAAATGCGCTTTATCAGTGTGGGGAGGGTCAATAGCGTTCCGCCCAGATTCTAAAAATAGAAAACTCGCGCAGCATCATGGGATTGAAATGCGTACAAACATTCAAGAACTATACAGGAAGCTACGAAAAAAGCAGGTGCTACGAAGCACTGTTCTTGGGTACAACTCAACAATTATCCTCAACATGTACAGGAATCGCAAAAACTGGTGTTTCCGAGGCAGCCATTTTGAAATATTTGTCCGCATTTCGATCCCACAATGCAATGCTGCTAAATATGACGTCACCTGGGCGGAACGCTATTAGTACATGCATCTGTGCATGCGCAGTTAGTCGATTTAGAAATTATAAATTTATCTTCCAGCCGACAGTAGGCTAATACTGAATTATACAATCAAACTGGTGCAATATATTAAAGACCCAGTATTGTCCAAAGGGGCGGATCCAGGATTTTTTTATAGGGGGTGACTGCAGGTATATGCCTAAGTCTATAAATTTTTTCATTGTTGCAATTAAAAAGAAAACTGTTAAAACCGACAGTCTAAAGGGGGTGGTAGTTATTAAGCCACACTAAAGAGTCAAATGGTTAAAATGTATGTTTCTTTTTTTTTTGGACAGTAAACTGTGTTGATAGACATATGAAGGTAGATCCTAATCGTTGTGCGCTGATCTGGGAGAAGGATGAGCCTGGAGATGTGGAGAGGGTGACCTACAGGTAATTTCCTTATTTTTTGGAAATTATGTCTAGCTGTACTTGGTTAACAGTGATTCTTGCCTTGTATTCATCAAAGGTGTTTAATTGGAAAGCTGCCTCTCTAATGTGGATACGTCTCTAAGATGGACACCTCTAAGATGGACACCCCTCTAAATTGGACACCTCTCTAAGATGGACACCTCTCTAAGATGGACACCTCTCTAAGGTGGACACCGCTCTAAGATGGACACTTCTCTCAAATGGACACCTCTTTAAGATGGACACCTCTCTAAGATGGACACTTCTCTAAGATGGACACCTCTCTAAGATGGACACCTCTAAAATGGACACCTCTCTAAAATAGACACCTCTCTAAGGTGGACACCTCTCTAAAATGGACACCTCTAAGATTGACACCTCTCTAAGGTGGACACCTCAAAAATCTAAATGTACACCTCTAAGATGGACACCTCTCAGATCAGATGGACACCTCTCTAAAGTGGACACCTCTCTAAAGTGGACACCTCTCTAAAGTGGACAACTCTCTAAAGTGGACACCTCTCTAAGGTGGACACCTCTCTAGGGTGGACACCTCTCTAAAATGGACACCTCTCTAGGGTGGACACCTCTCTAAAATGGACACCTAAAAATTAAAAGAAAAAAATAAATCGTCTTTATTTAACGAGGGTGACACTAAATAGTCATAAGACTAACAAACCTGTGGCCCTCGGATTCCGGATCGAATTGGAATTTGGAAGTGTTGGTTTTTGAGGAGAGGGGAAAACCGGAGTACCCGGAGAAAAACCTCTCGGAGAAAAGAGAGAACCACCAACAAACTCAACCCACATATGACACCGGGCCGGGAATCAAACCCGGGCCACATTGGTGGGAGGCGAGCGCTCTCACCACTGCGCCACCCCTGCTCTACATGGACACCGCTCTAAGGTGGACGCCTCTCTAAGATGAACACCGCTCTAAGGCAGACACCTCTCTAAGATGGACACCCCTCTGATGGACACTTCTCTAAGGTTGACATCTTTCTAAGATGGGCACCTGTCTAAGATGAACAACTGTCTAAGATAGACACACCTCTAAGATGGACACCTCTCTAAGTTTGACACCTCTAAAATGGACATCTTTCTAACATGAACACACCAAAACCTGTGTTAGATAAAAACCTCTCAAATATGGACTCTCTATAAGATTAACATAATATCAACATGACTCCCCAAAGATTTTAAATACCTTTCAAAGATGGAAATCTCTAAAATGGACACACCCTCTAAGATGGACACCTCTCTAAAATAGACACACCCCCTAACATGGACACCCCTTTAAGATGGATGATTCTGTGTGGCGAACACCTCTCTAAGATGGACACACCCTCTAAACCTTTGTTAGATAGACACCTGAAATATGGACCCTTCATAAGAGAAACATAACATTAACATAACACCTCTCTAACATGGATACCTCTCTAACAAAGACACCTGTCAATGATGGACATCTCTCTAATGAATAAATAAGTACCGGTAACTATATTTAGAGAGGAAAGCCACATCAGCCGCAGCTGGTTTTCACGCAGGTCCTCTATCCAGATCGAATTGGAATTTAGAATGTTGGTTTTTGAGGAGAGGGGAAAACCGGAGTACCCGGAGAAAAACCTCTCGAAGCAAGGAGAGAACCAACAACAAACTCAACCCACATATGATGCCGGGTCCGAGGATCGAACCCGGGCCACATTGGTAGGAGGCGAGTGCTCTCACCACTACACCACCCCTGTAGGCAAACAAGTTAAGATTCACAATCAATGTTTTTTATTTTTATTTTCAGAGAGTTGTATGAAATGGTTAACAGGATGGCTAATGTCTTAAAAAGCCATGGCGTGAAGAAGGGAGATGTAGTGTGTATTTACATGCCTGTTAGTCCTTTAGCTGTGGCTGCAATGCTCGCTTGTGCAAGAATTGGAGCCCCTCACAGGTCAGTATTAAAATACAGTTTCTAAACTGGAGAAAAGTCCTACATTTTATTGTCCAAAAATATGAAAATTTAACAATGATCGCCACATGAAAATACTGCTCACTGCCGATAGATGTCATTTGAACGGTCAAACTCTGACAAAATCCCTCTTCGGTCTCCACTGAACAAAAAACTTTCTGAGAGGAAATAGAATAACACATGGTACATGTAGAAAGTATTGCATTAATGCATCTATTCACATGGCAGAAATTCCAGGTGACACATTACTAAAGGCTTTCCTAACAGTCAGAAGGATGTTTTTAAGTAAAATATTTTTGTCAAAAGCAAGCATGTTATTGTGACATTAAAATTTATAAACCCAAAAGTTAAAATTGTACTCGCCAAACCAGGCAAGAGATAAGCAATTTGTACTCACCAAAAATAACTCATACTCGCATCTGGTGAGTGGGCGAGTTCTTATGAATGTATTTTCAACCCTGATCTCCAAAGAACTTACAGAATATTTTTTCCTTTGCAGTGTGGTATTTGCTGGGTTTAGTTCAGAAGCACTGGCTAGCAGAATCATTGATGGTAAGATTGTGTTCTGTTTTTACATGGCATCCAGCTCATTTGTGCATTAAAGGCGCAATGTCAAGGTGATTTCACCCTTTTTGGTCAACACTAAATATTTGACTTAGTACCTTTTTTTTTCTTACATAAAATGTTCCTACAGAGAGCATCAAGAGGAAAATATCAAGTGACGTCTCAAAGAGAAAATGAGTCATAGTCAAATTTCAGTGATTTTTCCAAGACACAAGGGAAGGATTTGAAAAAAAAATCAATTTGCATTCATTTCCATCCAGGCCACCTTTATTCCACCCCTATTATTTTATACAGTTGCATTGGTTAATGTATTTACCCCATTCAGAAACACCCTTAAATAAAGTAGATTGAAACAGCACTGCATAGCCATTCCTACGGGTAACAGCACTGATTGGAATTTCAACAACAACAACAATCTTTATTTTACCCCAGAGCCTACAAAAAGTATTTACGATTTTGAATAAGATGTAATGTTAAAGTCATAGTTCCACTGTGGGTGTTATTTCTGACTCATTAATGTCATCATGCAGCAAATGCTGAAACAGTGATCACAGCAGACCAAGTGGTGCGCGGTGGAAAATGCAGTGATTTGAAGACGTTGGTTGATAAGGCTGTAGCAGAGAGTCCTTGTGTTAAGAGAGTATTTGTGGCAAGCAGGACAGGAGCTGATGTCCCAATGGGGAAGATCGACATCCCTCTTGAAAAGGTAGCCTTCATTTCGTTTACTAATTTCATTAAGATATTGATGGGAACTGAGAGGGGGGGAGGGGGGGGGGGGGTTGGAATCCGAGAGAAAGAATGTGTGAACAAGAAGACAGTGAGTGGTATTTGGGTAATGTTTTGTAATATTTTGCAGTAGAAAAGTCACAAAGAGACAAGAGCTGCAAAGAAAGGGGAGGTTCATACCCCCTCCCTCCCTCCTTCCTTCCCAAGCCCGTTCCTGTCTCTCTCTATATTTCCATAGTGTGAAAGTCGGACAGTTTCTGTTGCTGTGTTTTGGGTGTGAGCTTAAAACATGTTGCACCAGGTGTGTCAAACAAAGGTAAAGTCTACTCCAGGGTTTTTGTTCAGGTTTGCAATAACAGGGATCAAATTGTAAATAACAGGGTACACTGTAGGTGTGGGAGATATGGGGAGCCTCCCCCAGAATATTGTTGAAATTTTGAGGTCCAAAGTGTGCATTTTTGGCCATTTCTGACCAATTTGGGTCTTTGTTTTAACTACTTTAAAAGAGGCGTTAGTAACAAAGCACAGTTTCATTCCACTCATAATAAAGATCAAATAGCCCATCAAATTTAGCAGTTCTTTATTCCAATATATAACTTGGCACATGTTCCTAAGAAATAGCTAGGTAAAGAATTGAAATAGCCGAGTAAAGGTCCTGGTGTCCCTGCTGTGACAAAAACCCTGCTACTCCCCCCTGGATTAAGGGTCTTCCCCCCCCCCCCCCCATCATTATGGTCATCAAGTGTTCACCTTGGTGGAGACAGACAATTTGCCCAAGGAAACAGCAGGACAGCAGAGATCAGGCCATTGACCATCAGGTTGAAAGTCCAAATGATAACCACTAGCTTATTATGCCTCCACAGGTAGGCATTAATTGGATCATGTTATAATAACCATTTGGCCAAAAATTAGGACAAGAGTAAAGGGCTACTTCATTTCAAAAACAAAACACACCCAACTCCAGCAGGTGTCACATTCTAAATTTATAAATGAAACCACTCCTGCAATGCAAAACGTATTATCGTTGATACATGTAGTCAGTCTCTCTATTTTATTATTTAATTCTCTTTAGGAAATGAGCAAGCAGTCAACTGAATGTGAGCCAGAGCCGATGGACAGTGAAGATATCTTGTTCTTATTGTACACATCTGGTAGCACAGGGCAACCAAAGGGCGTGGTACACACCCAGGCTGGCTTTCTTCTATATGCCAAGCTCACTCAAAAGGTGTGATACTGTTTTGAAATGTTTCACTCTCTAAATTGCCTATAAATAATCCAAGTTTTAGTTATTTTTTATGCAATACCAGATGAGTATGTTTTTCTACAAGCAAAACCTGATGCAATAATCGTTCGTGTTTGACAATCCATCAATCCATGTTGTCAAACTTCTCTACAATGCCCACCTTCAGACAGAAATTTCTGGCCATTGTAGGGGCCATTATGGGGAGGTTTTTATAACTTGTGGCATAGCAAATGAGTCAAGGATTAACCTCCATGTTGTGTTTTTTCTTTTAGTCACATAAGTGCATGCAAATTTATGTACGCATACATGTATATTAGTTCACTGGTGAAATACATCTGATTGGTTGACATGCGACCATGCGATATGGCTCTTGAATTTCAAGATGGTTGCAAAATATCTTCATGTGTCGACTTGAGAAGAAGAAAGAAGAACAAAATGTAAAGCATTTTGTGGATGGATTGGACTGTTTGATATAATTGTGTTTGTCTTCTATTGTTTTGGGATTTTAATTCCAGCAGGTTTTGTGTTTTATATAACTAATTTGTGTTTGTATGGTGGGTGGGTTAAGGTGCCATGAGTTTAGGCTGTGTACAGCGTCTTATTAATTAAGTAATGATCCGCATAAGAAGGATAGCGCTGAATGGCAATGGAATGTCAAACACGATGGAATGTCAAGATTTTTCATTGTTACAACTAGTGATCTCATTGGCCTAGACTCAAAAACCGCTAAAAAGTTGAGGTTCAAGGTGCATTTTGTATATTTTTTTTAAGGTTTCAAGTTATTTGAGACCCAATTGCACAACATAGAATTTTTAAAAGAAATTGTATTTGGGGAACTTCATCAAAGAAGCAAAATTATTAGCTATTGTCTTCTGCTATTCTGATTGGTTAAGCACGAACATTTCCTAAAATTTATTTGACGCAAATGGATTTTCTTTATTTTTATAATGAAATATAATTATTAACCATCAGCTCCTCCTCTATTCTTGAAATCAAAGATATTCTATGTGGGAAAGAGCTAATGCCGCAGAACAATGAAGTTTGCTATCGTTCTTATGTGGAACAATACTTAAATTGATTCAGTGAATAGATCAAAAGTTGGGGTAAGAAAACATGGTTGTAGTGAGGTGTCCTTTGGAGGGAGGTGGCCATTTGTGGAGTTTTGACTGTAGATGCCTTTTAACCCGTTAAGCTCCAATAGTGACCAACATCTAGCTTCTTGTTACAATCTCCCTACATGATCAAACGTACAGGTAAATAAATGAGAATGAAAGAAATAATCACCCAAGATGGAATATTTTGATGTTTTAACAAATTCTTTCAACATGTTACATATTAAGAAATAATTATATGGAGGCCAGTGAGCAGAATATTCATGATGATAGATTTGCACTGCTAAGTACAAACCAGAAACAATGTAATAATAAACAAGAGGCTTCAAGCAGCCTATACTCATGCGCATGCGTAATAAAGTTTTTTTGAATGTTTTGTAATGAAGGCTGTACCACAATGAAGCCAGTGATTCTTCTTAGTTTTATATATACCTAACGTGAACATCAGTAATGTAAGTAGTGTTGTAGGAGACTATGTCGTGACACTTCGGGTAACGCTGTTTTACCGGAAGTGAGAGTAGCCGGAAGTCACTAAACAGGAAGTGTAAATGGCAAAGCTGTAAACCGGAAGCGACAATTTAAAATATGCGTGCATAAATTTGCATGCAAAATCGTGACACAAAAATAATAATAATAATAATAATAAAAAGAAAAAAAAGAAAAACGAAGGGCATTTTTTAACTCATTGCGCTTTGCGCATGAGTAATTATTATTATCGTTTTCAGTATGTGTTTGACTACCACCCTGGAGACATATTTGGTTGCGTAGCTGACATTGGTTGGATCACGGGCCACACATATGTTGTGTATGGTCCATTATGCAATGGGGCCACCACACTTCTATTTGAGAGCACCCCCACTTACCCTGACCCAGGACGCTACTGGGAGATGGTGGAAAGGCTGAGAGTGAATCAGTTTTATGGTGCCCCGACAGCCCTCAGACTGCTCCTTAAATCAAGTAACTCTTATGTGACAAAGTACGACAAATCGTCATTGAAGCTTTTGGGGACAGGTATGTTAACAAGGAAGTTTATTGATAGTTTAATTTTATATCAAAGAGGTTGTTTTCATCCTTGAGTTATGTCATGCGGTGAACTGTTTACAATTGATTCTGTGGATGAAGTTCTTTTAAGTGTGAGCATTTAAATGGTACAACTGTTAATTGTGTTGTACAAGGTTGTTTTGACTCTGTGGATGAAATCCTAAAGTGTGACCATTCAAATGAAAGTTGCTGAGCAGTACTTTCCTGTGGTACTGTTTATTATGCTGTACAATGTGGTTCTAACTTTTGAGTCTGTGGATGAAATCCTATAAAAGTGTGACCATTCAAATGAAAGCTACTGAGCAGTACTTGCATGGGGTGTTATTTGTTGATGTACAGAAACCAACATATCTTTGCTTTATCTTTACATAGTGGGTGAACCAATCAATGCTGAGGCGTGGCACTGGTATCATGAAGTTGTAGGAGAGAAGAGGTGTGTCATTGTGGACACATGGTGGCAAACTGGTAAGAGGAGTCTATCAGGTTTCATGCCTGCAGTTACTGTTAAGTAGCTATGTTGTTTTCTGGAAACTCCTTTAATTTTGTTTTGACATTTTCCATGACTGGAAACTACAGGGATGGCTGCGTGGAGAAATGAATACCTCTTTCACTCAATATCGATTTTGAACACAACAAAAGAAATCTCATATCTCCAAACAGCCATGTTTTGTTTATTATATAAATAACACAAATTACGAAGATTCAAGCAATATTCCCGTAGATTTTCGAAAATTCTCTGAATACTGTCAGCGGGTTGTACAAACGCTTTCCGAAGATTTCCGACGAAGATCCGAAGTTCCATAAAGGTGTCGCGCAGCAGGAGAAATGTAAAAGAATCATTGGAAATGATAAGAACCAGAAGTATGGTGATTGGAAAAGTTGACGTTCAGATACCCCTGTTTCTCCCCCTCCCCTCCCCTCCCCTCCCCTCCCCTCCCCTCCCCTCCCCTTCCCTCCCTTCCCCTCCCCCCTCCCCTCCCCTCCCCCCTCCGGCCGCCCATTCAAATGGGGCGAATTTTGTTGCTCAGGGAAGTCTGTGAAAGTCCTGGAATTTGTTTTTTAAGGAAAAGTATGAAATATAATTGAAGCCTGGTCTGATGGTCTGGGGTTGAGGGCTTTGGTCTTGTTAGCTGCTATCAACCAGGACTGTTGAATATAGTTTATTTATTTTATGTTTATTCCGTTTTTTTTATTATTTCTCTCAGAGACTGGTGGTATCCTGCTCTCTCCAAGACCCGCCCCAGATGATTCTCCTGTCAAACCAGAATACCCCATGAGACCCTTCTTTGGTGTAGAGCCTGTTCTTTTGGATGAAAAGGTACGGCATAGAAACACGGTCCGAGCTTCTTTACTCGTGGCGCAGCCGACGAGTTATAAATTCTGTTGATTTTTCTTCATCGTAGTCACGAATCGCAATGTTTTTTTTAAGTTTCCCATATCCCTTGGGACGACGCACCCTGGTCTACGTTCACGGTCTGATTGGTTGACATGCCACCTTGTGATCTCGCTTTTGTTTTCAAGATGGCGGCAAAATCTCTCCGAAACAGAAGGAAGAATTACAGCTAGCCTGCCTAGCTCTCGGTTGGGGTAGGTTGCCTAGGTTACGAAGATTGCGATTCTGTACAGCACCTCAAAATGGACATTTGTTTGCTCTGTTTTTGTTCCAGGGCCGAGAGCTGATAGGAAATGATGTAAAAGGTGCCCTGTGTGTCCGTGCTTCCATTCCCAGCATGTCCCGCACCATATATGGTCATCATCAACGTTATTTAGACACTTACTACAATCCTTATAAAGGTATGGTCTCCTTATATATAAAAAAACAGTTTTCAATTGGTTGTCGATAGTTATATCACGATTGCTTTGATTTTTTGCATTGCTACGCTTTGTGATTGGCTGAAAAATCTCGCGCCACTTTCTCAACCAATCAGAAGTAAAACCAAAACCAATCGTGACTTGCTCACACGCGTTTTCCCGCGCTTGGCGCCGGCGACATGTGTTTGCTTCAAGTTCTGATTGGTTTATTGGATTGTTTGTGTCTGTTGTGATTGGCTGAAGTAATTACATTGGTTTTGGTTTTACGACACTCAATCGAAAACCGTTTAAAAATGATTATTATGTGAACTGCGGATGACGCATTTCTAAGTGAACTTCGTAGTGGTTTTGGAAACCTCGGCAGTTCCAAAGAATGCTTAAAAAATCAGACTCAACAGGACTCGGACTCATTTCTTTCCGACAGCGATGCAACAATCATTCCGCGACTGAAAACTCTAATAGCAGTGATGTCCATTTTCCAGGTTTCTATTTTACTGGCGACGGAGCCTTGCGTGACATCGATGGAGACTACAGGATCACGGGAAGGATGGATGACGTCATTAACGTGAGCGGCAAGCGGCTGGGAACAGCGGAAATCGAGGATGCCATGGTAACCAGAGTTTATGTTGACTTGATCACGGCTATCCGAAGATTTTATTAACAATTCTATATTTATCTGATTTACATATTTATTTTTCACGCAGGATAACCATGATGCAGTAGCTGAAACAGCTGTTGTAGGCTTTCCGCATCCAATTAAAGGAGAAGGTTAGTAAACCGTTTGTTGTAACTGTTCTGCCAAAGACCCGACCTCGTTCCCAGAGTGGAGACCGGAAGAAGATAGATCCTGGAAATGAGGTTGCCATGGGCCACGTTGGAAAAAAAGAGTTGCTCTGGAACGAGAGTTGGGTCAAAAAGGCGCCAAAACCATGTTCCTTGCCAAAGCTGAATAAATTCAATGAAACTGCGCCAAAGAGAGAGAGTCAGCACAATTTGGTTTGTTGGAGCTGAAGTATTGTGATCTGTTCGCTGAAGGCAGAATTTGTAATCATCGAATTGAAATTGATAATCTCTATGCAGGGCTTGAAATAACGGCCGGTCAACGGACAATGTCCGGTCAAAAACGAGCAATGACCGGACAAATTCTTGGATTACCGGACATGTTGTCCGGTCATTTGCGTTTTGAAAAAAAAATGAGGCATTGATATTCATGATGAAAATTACTGCTCCTGAAAAATAAAGAGAATGTACAACTGTATAAAGCTTGAAAAATTATCTGTGATAGTTCATTAGTTGCAAAATTTTTCAGTTGTCACCAAGTCGCGACCGGAAATCAGCTGCTGCTGTGCGCTCGCATGCCCCGCTGTGCTAAGAATAACCCGCGTATAAACATCTGGTGCAAACAAAAGCGAGCTAGAAGCTAAAAACCCTAGAGTCTAACTAATCAGGCCACCCTCTTGCTCTAATAAAACTCCACAACTGTAACTTTGAGAGTACAAAGTGATTGTAAATATAGCAAAAGGGATGTAAATTAGCTTGTCTTTGTTTCGCCGCGTCTGTAAATATTGTGCGTGTTGATATAAACCCGGGTATAAAGTTACTAAACATCCAATTCACAATGTTTACTCAACATTTATTACTTTCTGTTTGAAATGAAGAAAACTATGGATCAAAATACTACTATCTTAACTATAAATTATGTGTTGTAAGCCCCATGATGTTAATACTTCAACCGGCAGATCAATATTTCGGATACGATTATTTTCATTGCGTTACATATGCGTGTAACGCAGAAAATGGAAAATGTAAATAACACTAAACAGCAACCGCTGAACTGATTTGTTTTATATGTTTAGCAAATATTTTATACTAATAGGTGGATTGTCACGAAGATCAGAACACGAAAAGCTTAAAGAGTATTTTATAGTTTTCAGTTAAATGTATTGTAAGCGTATTCGACTGTTATCGTATTGTTTTTTGCACATTTGAACACTTTCTGGCCAAGTGTGATCATGACATGTAAATATCGCGCTGGTTTATATTTTTATTTTCTAGATCCGGTTATCACCAGTTGTTGAGATATATTTGTAAATATATAGCAAGGTGCATATCAGTTGTAGAAAGTTTAAAACTCTATTTGGATCCACCCCAAACGGCCCAGGCAAAGGCCTCCTCCGTAATCATGCTGAAAAATTAAAAAGAGCAAATTAGTACGTCACTTCCGGCACACCCTGAACAGATGCTTGGTTACTAAGCTTTCTGCTGTTTGCAACTTGCTCGACATTGTGTGTAAAACGGAATTATGTCTTTCAATTCTTCTGAACGGAAGAAAAATAGTGAACTGCTAGCATTTTATACGTAGAAACAACATGCAATTAATAGAAGCAGTGCTCCTAAATTTTAAAATCCTCAGAAGTCAGGATGGCGATGTGAATTCAACCGAACAGTACAGTAAATTTAGCCGTTTCTTGCTGTTTGTTTACATTTTAACTGTTATCACTATGTATGATGATGATGATTTATGTGCCCGTAACGTTTGTACTCAGTTGTACATGTAGAAGCAAAGCGATAATTGCTAAAATGTAATATTGTATGATCAAGTAGTTACTTTTTGTAAGCGATTTTGTCGAGTTTTAACTAAACCTTAACGATGCGGTTGGATCTTGCATTCCACCTGCCGCGAATGCGTGACTGCGTCTACAATGTAACAGGACATAAGAGCAGTAAAACTAAAACTTGCAAATTTTACTTTCAACCCGACTTGTTATGAGTTGCCGTTGCTAAAACCGTTAACAGATATATATAACTTACAAATGGGGTCAATATTAATACCGGTTAAGATTGTTTAAAATCGGGTCTTGTCCGAGCAAAAACGTGTTTGACCGGACAATGTGACCGGCGCCTGCCCGATAGTTATTTCAAGCCCTGCTATGCAGGCTTTGGCACAATATGCTTTTATTTTTTGCTATAATGCTAATTCTTAATGCTCAAAATTTTTGCTATTATGCTCTCAGGGTCTTGCTAAAATGCTCGAAATGCTCGAGGTCAAACATCACTAAACAGTAACACAAAACAAGTTTTATTACTTCAAAAACTCCAAGATTTGTTCTTCTTTTTGAGTTACAAAATCACGTTCACCACCTGAACTAAACGTGAGCTAAACATGTGAATCAGAGACTCAGAGTACCCTTATAGCCGAGTAACTAAAACTAAGTCGGTAAATCATGTCCATTCAAACTCCAAGATCAGGAGAGAGCAACTATTCATTTCTCATTATACTGTAGCATAATGGAAACCTCGATGTAATCTTCAAAAGCCCTTTTCTGCCGGTGATTGAACGAATTCTGAAGAAGAGAGAATACTCTCTCTGATGCCGCTGAAGAAGGTTGCAAAAGAAGAATGTTCTTGCACTGCTTAGACCAAGTTGGTAGTTCTTCGGAGTGACGACTCCACCATTGTACCACATTCAGTTCATTGGCTAAATCATCTACAAGTGATAGATAATCGGGAAGCTCATCTTTTAAGGACTGGATGAGATCATCAGAGTTCAAAAAGGGAATGCAACGCAAGTAGATAGGAAAGAAGGGTTCTGGCACACTCCTCGGCCGCCCGTTTTTAGCACAATTTCTAATTCTTTTCACTTTTCTCCTACTTTTAGCACTAACTCTGAATTTGCATGCGATCGCATGAAAATTGTTCCAAATTTACATATCCTGAGTTTAAAAATTAATAAAATTATTAAAAAAAAAGCTGCTAAATTTTCAGCATTTTACATATTCTCTGCAAAAAATCATCGAAAAATTAATAAAAAATCAATAAAATCCATCTTGTTCACCAAAAAATTCTCATAAAATCAAACAAATCCATTCGTTAATGAAAAATTCTCATAAAATCAAACAAATCCATCAATTCCCCTAAAATCCCACAAAATTCATCAGAAATGAATTTTGTTTGAAAAACAGCGGCCTCAGAGTCTGCCAGAACCCTTCTTTCCTATCTACTCAGGGTAGGGAATAAAGAAAGATAAAATTTATCCCCAGAAAACTTTTTTGGGAATAAAATCAATTTCATTTTGGAAAACTCAAATCAAAACTTTTATTGGAAAGAAAAAAAAAAATTCATTTGTTTTTTTATTTTTTTCTTTCCAATAAAAGTTTTGATTTGGAAAAGATTTTTCTCCAAAATAAATTTCATTTTAGGGGAGATCTCCTTCCAAAATCAATTTCATTTTTATTTTTTTCTAACTAAAATCCATTTTTTCATGAAGTTTTATGTTAAAGATAGGCTTATCTCTCTTTTTTCCCCTCTATCTATTTCCTATAATTTAATCGACTCTTTTCAGGAAATATATATATATAATCATATTTTTGTTTTTTATTTCGTATTTATATATAACTAAAATGGCGAAACAAACAGATAAGCATTTTACAATTTCAGATGGGAAAAAAACCAAAACATTCACCTCTATCAATTCTGCTGCTAAAGAATTTAACATTTCAAATTGTGCAATCACCAATGCTTTGAAAAAAGGAAACACATCTATCACCAGAAGATTGGATAAGAAAAAATTCTTTCTCGGAGAACCAAAACCAAAACCATCAGAGACAGAATTTTCTTCACTCCCAATGGATGAGGAATGGTTTGATAAATTCAAGATAGTAGTTTCAAACATGGATGAGTTTGGTAAAGGGATTGTTAATATATTATTTATGGATGAGGACATCGCATTTGATTGGAAAAAAAGAGAAATTTTATATAATGAGGAAACTGTTTCATTTTTCAAGATTATCTCCGTTATCTGTAAAGTAGCATTTCCGATTAACAGAGATTATTGTTTGGAAGAACAGAACAAAAAATTATCTGTTGGGGAAAAAAATGCTATTGACTTGAAACGATTGAATTTCATTTCCAAAATGAGGAAAAATGAAAGAACCTTTCAAGTGGATTTATTCAATAAAATCAAGAAATATAAATGAAATCTATTTCACAGCTGAAAATCAATGATTTTAATCTCCAATGACCAATAGCTAAAGTTTTCCAGGAAAAAAACTTTTTCTCCCAAAAAATTTCAGGAAAAAAAGTTTTTTATTTTAAAAAGTTCATTTTAAATTTGCTTCATCAACCACTTTTTATCCTTTTGGAGGAGGAGAAGAAGGAGGAGACAAAATTCATTTTTCCACAAGGAGTGATATCTATTAAACATTTTAATCTTGTAACTCAAAATGGATGATGAAAGCGAGCGAAGCGACCTCACCTGCTCAGAGGATGAATTAATGAGCGAAGATGAAACCCAACAACATCTGATGAGGAATTTATTGTCTCTGATTCAGAGATGGAAGAAGCAGAGCAAAATGAAGAAGAGGAAGACATAATAGAACTCCTCTTTGAATCATTTATCAATCTCCAAGAGGAATACAAGATTCTTAAAAATGAACTCCAAAAACAAAGTGATCTCCTCTGGAAATCCATCAGGAATTGAAAGAAAGAGGTGTTATTTCATAAATATGAATGTGAAACATTCATATTCTATCTCAGAGATTTTCCATATCACTCGGTGGAACCCAGGAATTGAATTTATCAGGATATCCTTTCCATTTAACCTTCTGATCGAGGTGAATAACCTTTTCAATGCGAAATACGCTTTGTGTTGTCCTTTGGAGTTCTGCTTCATAAAATGATCCAGTTATTTTTTCTCCCAACAGATCGACTAACCTATACGTTACAGGATTTGTGTTTAAAATCTCATCAACGACAAATATCTCCTCTGTCCAGTTCGGGGTGAAACCTTTGTCGAATATCTTTCGTTTGTATTTTGATATTCTAACCCTGTCACCGATCTTGAATTTTGCTGGGTTGTGTTTTGCATAAATCATATCTCCGAAAAGATTAGCGAAAACCTTTTTCTCATTTTTCCGTTCGCTAGCCTGCGCTGGGGTCATCCGAATGCTCGAATGAAAACGGTGATTATATTGATCCACTAACTCATCTAGTTTGTCAAAAAACACTGTATTATTGTTAGCAGAAAACATCCGGAAGAGTCGTTCCTTCATTGTCTTATTCCAACGTTCAACCACAGATGACTTTTCTTCATTCTCTGTGTATACAATTTTATCCCATTCTTATTCAGGAGATCCTTCATAATTCCATTGAAAAATTCACTTCCTTTATCAGTCCAAAGCATCTTCGGTTTTCGCTCCCTGAATATAGATTGGAAAGCATCGGCCACTGTTTGTCCTCTCTTATCTTTCAGGGGGGGCGAATCCAACCGAACTTTGAGAAAACATCGATCACCATCAGGAGATATCTTATTCCTTTATTCCACTTCGAATATTTCCCCATCTCAACCAGATCAGCCGCCCAAATGTTGTCAATCCCATATGCAATTACTCTTCTCTTTGGAAATCTTCTCCTGATTGGCTGGTGAAGTTCATTTGCTAGATTTTGAGTCCAGCCTTCACTCAAAATCTTTTCCCGTTTTTTGGAACGCCGAGACCAAGTTTTTGTTTTGCATCAATGGTATTTCTCGCCAAAGCATGACCCCACTGTCTTTCTTTCCAGGGAATGGAATCCAAAGCGGCAATCATTTTTCTGTCTGCTTTATTTTTACATTGATGTGGGTTTGATTGTTTTGCGCAAACTGAATAATCCACATCATGCTGCATAGCAACTGCGTCTGTTTTTCCTGTGGGTTGTTGCATAATTTCAAGAATCTTTCCAGTATCATCAAATCTGACTTGTTTTTCCAAAGGGTTATACGGGCCAGTGAAGTTATGTCTGGGAAGAGTGAAACCTTTCTTTGGTTTTGGTAGTTTCCCAATCAAGTTATGAATATCCAATCCTCTTCCATCCAAATCAGCTCGATCTGTCTTATATTTTCTGTTTGGTCTAATCGCTGTGGACAGTTGATTCAGCATATCGGAAGAGGTTTTGGCAAGAAATGGTTTCATCTTATCCAAAGCAAAATCCAATGCTTTCCTTTGAGTGTTCTTATTTCGCAACAATTCACTGGCTCCATATCTCCCCATTTCAACTGTTTTTTTCCCGAGCCAGGGAAGAGCATGAGCAACGCCAGTCAATGCTAATTCACCAAAGCCCCCACCTTGTGAGGGCAGACTCAGTTTCCCGAGGGCTTTGCCTTCACAAATCTTGTCTTTTTGATTCCACAGGAAGCGCAATGGCAAAACCACATCTTTCTTCCATTTTTTGCGGTCATGGTTCCAGATGGCTCAACACATTCAGTTTGTTTTTTCTCCTTCACACAATATGACTTCATTTTCAATCGAAATATTCTTTTATGAATCTTTCATTTTGTATTGTATCAGTCAAACTGAGAGGTTGGAGAATATCATAGAAATCTTTCCCCTGCGACCATTGATGGAGGAAATAAAGGCAATAATACCCACAAAGAACACTGTTTATGTTTTGATACTGACTGTTGTTCCAAATCACTGGTTTGGAACTTTTGAATTCTTTGGGAAATCCCATTCCAAAAGAGTCAAAATACCACGTGAATTTTTTCCCCGGAGCGCAACAAACCCAATGAGTTCCTGCATTTTCAAGTGAATCAAGATTGATGATGCAGGGAGTGTGTTTTTGTGGCATGAATTGATCTCTCGCAAAGATGCCTTTGAAATTGGGAATCCTCAGATATTCAATCCACTTCAACAGATCAATATTTGACAGCGGTTTAATTACAAATTTAGGCCTCACAATATTGCCCCGAGAATTGGGATGTTGTTGAATGGGCTGTTCGTCCCCAGCAGAAGTCCTTTGCCTTTTTTTGTTTTTTTTTTTCCCCATCCCAACAGGGTTTCGTCTCCAGTTACCAATAAATGGGGGAGGATACGCTCCCAATCTTGGAGCTCCTTTTCCTTTTGGTCGGCCAACTCTAGGAGCACCTTTCCCAAACAAATTCTTTACCATGTCAAGTGCTAATGGGATTCCAATGGATGCCAACACACTTCCTAACAATCCACCAGACTGTTTTACGGATGGTTTCATCACCAACTGTCCTCCTGATTGTAGGGCAACCAAAATGTCTTGTTTCTGTTTATTTGTCAACAAATGTTTATTGTCAATCAGTTTCTGAATTTTATTTTGGGGGATGAGAAATCCACCCACCTGACCACCGCCTTTTCCACTTATTGCTTTGACGACTTGACTTGCTCCTTCACTCGCTAAACCAGCCAGTGCTGACAACCCAAGTGTTTTACCCAGGGTGGGTATCAATGTTTTAGCCAAAGGAACAATAGCAGAAAATAGACTTCCACCTTGTTTCATTACTTTTCTAATTTGTGTTTTTGTATCTTATCTCAACTCCTTTTCCCAGAGATTTTGCTTTTGTGATTCTTTTAATTTGATTAGTTGTCAGCATCAGTTCATCATTTCCACTTGTTTGATTACTACCCAATCTCAGGGTGATTGGAGTGTTTGTTCTGAATGCTCTTCCAAGCTTTTCTTTTTGTCCTTTAGACAAATTTATTTTATATGGGTGATATGTTGTCATTTTTAATGATAACATATGTTTTTTACTTCGCTCAGCTTCGCTTTTCTAAGCAATGACCAGCTCATTACCAACTTTATTAATCTTAGCTGTTTCCTCATAGAGAACCACTGCATGCACATTGAAGGCGGCAGTTGCATTGGCATTCAGCGTATATCGAAATATCAACTGCTTGGGATCTCTTGTTGGTTTTTCAACTTGGTAAGACAAATCGAAATAAATGAGACCATAAAGTGATTGAAAGTTAGCCAAATTCAACTGAGTCCCAGTGTTGAAGTCATTTTTCCTCATTGCATAAGCCATAACATCATTGAAGATTCTGACTTTTGATTCTGTGTCATAGTCAGTTTCAGGATAAAACACTCCATTTCCATACTCCAATCTGCAAGTTGACAAGGATGAGTTATTATCTGCTGCATTCAGCTTGAAAGTATCCATCAAATATGGAGAGTCTTCTGCAGGGATATCATGGGGTGGAGCGGATCTTTTAAGCCAGACAAAAATATGCTTTACATTATCAATGCTCGCTGAAATCTGGAAGAATCCTGATGATGTTGCGGGAGCTGATTGATCATATGTCTCCCTCAGATACTTCCATTGTGTTTCTTTCAGGAATGAACTGATAAATTTATCATAAAGAGAATCTTTGGGAGACAGTCTTGGCACCCAAAGCAAAAATCTGTTGATGACAACTCTTCCAGCAGCAGCAGCAGCAGCCTTATGAATCAATTCACCATCCTGTTGAAGATTAATTTCGAATTGCAACTGCATTGGGACCAACATCCTGCCTTCCAGTTCCTCGAAAAAGGAGAAACGATTAAGGGGGATAATGCAATTAACATTTTTAGCACCTCCAGTTCCATCGTCGTTAACTGCTTGAGTTTGTAGTCGTCTCGCTTCAAATCCTGTGTTATTCACAGCTGTTGTTGCATTCACATCCAAATACCAGAAACTGTTCTTTGCTACTGATCTGCTGAAGTCATCTGAGTATTCCAACAGATTTTTAACAAAAGTAACTTTATGCAGATTGTCAGGTTCGTAAACAATCTTCCCTGCAGATCGGATGGTCATGTGTTTTATCAAGGAATGTGAGCCATTTATGACTGTTATCCTATCAGCAGCAGCATATCCAGCACCATTTGCTAATTTCTGGAGTTGAAATTGCACTTCAAAATAAGCGTTATGCCAGTCATAGAACGCTGATCTGTCATTGATGGTGAATTTATAACCATTTTTTGTTTGATGTTGCCCATTTGCTGGGGCTCTGAGTACATCATCCAACTGGAATCTTACTAATTCATTTCTTTGGAGATATTCATTCGATCGAAAAGCCATTTTAATAGATTATTTTAAATTCCTTGGCCACTGATAAGTCTATTCAAGATATCATTTGCACTTTCTCTCTGTGGTTGTTTCGCTGGGAGTGAAGCAGGGCGTGATTGTGGTTTTTTTCCTTTGTTTAGCAGATGGTTTTCCAATCTTCATGTTTCCTAGTTTTTTCATGATTAAATCACCTGATTTTTCAACTGCCATTTTGCCCACTTTTTCTCCAGCGTGAGAAATTCCTGCGTCCAAAGCTTTTTTCGCAAATGGTTTCGCAACTTTCTTGAGAATTCCTTTCATGGTTGGTCCTACCATCTTTTTCAGTGGCTTGAAAAATGGAATCAAAAATGATTCCTGTTCCTTTATGCTTATAAACAAACTTCCCCAGTTTGGGGTGGTAATAACGAGAAAATTCATATGCTTTCATTTTATAGTCTTTTTTTTAATATCAACGAGAATGCTGTGTCTGCCCCATTCAGGTTAACAATTCGCCTTCGGCCATCCGTGATATAGATTCGAATGGAGCTTATTGTGTTTTTATTCACGGGGCAGAATGCTATTTTTATGGGTTCACGCTCAAAACTATATGATGCCTGCAGAACAGATGTGGAAAAGGAATAGATGATATCAGTCTCTTCCCCATCCACAAGTGAGTCATTTGTCAAATCACAATGAATGTTCAACATATCAGTATCTTGACTGAGATTTGGAACTTTAGGGCCAACATTAACTTTCTCCTTCAGAATCTTTTTATCAAACCCCACAAGCTCCCCGAAATTCGATTGGGTGAAATCAAGTTGATAATTTTCAGCCAGTGAAACTGTCACTCTGAAAGTTTCATTGCTGAAAGCAAGATTGATTGGAAAAACATCTTTTTTCCCAGATTCTTTCACCACTGTTGCTTTCCGAATGAAATCATTTATCCCAGAATACTCCCAAACTCCAGCAGGAAAAGCAATATCAGAAAATGTTTTCCCACCATCAGAGGAAAACTAATCAGTTGATTTTCATATTGTGGATTGATGTTATACCACGTAAAACTCATATTGATGATTCGTTTCAACCCAACAACATATTGTTCATTCGGATCAAGAATAATTGGACGATTAAATTTTGTTATGAAATCTGCAGGTTTGTTTTGTCTGTTCTTAACAGCGTAAGATGACAGGACGATTTCTCTTTCCATTTTATGTTTTGAAATAGGTTTTGTACAGCTTTTCATGCTGAGGTCTGTTAATCACTGACTCTTTCAGGAGAATATCGAGAATTGCAACTCCTTCATTTCTCACGTTGATGTTAGAGTTCCCAGCAAGGATAGAGCCAACAATGACTTCAAGTTTCTGGAGAAGATCTTTTGAATCTTTGAAAAATGAGATACCACGTCCGTATCGTTTTCGGGCTCCAGAGCCTTTAAATGACTTGAGTTTGTTTTTATAATACTTCATGTAGTCATTCAGTACTTTTCTTTTTTCTTTTATGACCTTCCATTCTATATCCCTTTCATTTTTAGTTATTTTACCTTCATTGAATTTTTTATTAAGATAACTGTTACGGTTGTTCAGTTGTGCTCTTATATTATGAGCTGGCTTTATAATGCTGTTTGCAATTAAATTTTTTTTCTTTTCTACTGGAACATTTGGTTGAGCTAAGACTTTATCTGTTTTGCTATAATTTGATAAACCCATCTTATCTAGCATTTCATTAATTATATCTTCTTCTTTAATAATATCTTCTTGTGCTTCTTCCCATCCTTCTTCTTCTTCCTCTTCCACTTCCTCTTCCTCTTCCTCTTCCACTTCTTCCACTTCATAATCAGGAACGGTCGATTTATATACAGATGATTCACCTTCTAACTCTTCCAGTACTTCTTCGTATGTTGGGGGTCTTACTGGAATTTGTTTAGCTGTTTGTGATGATTCAATCTCATCATCATCAAACAAACCGCCAACTTCCATCTCTTCAAATGGATCGACTTCGGGATAATAATCAATGTCCGTGGGTTTGGCTTTTCCAACTTTCTTTTTCCGTGGAAGTGGTCTTAAATTCGATGCAATAACATCATCCAGTTTCGATGTGATGGGTTTGAACATTTTTTCAAATCCGATTTGACTTGTTTCTTTACCCAACTTTTTCTGGGTGATGACATCGTGAATAAAGTTGATTTTTTGACCCAAAGCAGATTTGCTTTTAGCCATTTCATTCCATTTCAATAAACTCATTTTAAATCCAAAAATATGATGTTGAATATGATGTTGAATATGATGTTGAATATGATGTTGAATATGATGTTGAATATGATGTTGAATATGATGTTGAATATGATGTTGAATATGATGTTGAATATAATAAAATGAAGATTCCAAATTATGATTGTCAGGATCCAATTACAAATTTTCGACAGCTTCATCCTTTCATGCCTGATCAAGCTTTCAGAATGTTGATCTGCGGCCCTTCAGGATCGGGGAAAACAAATGTTCTCCTGGATATGATTTTGAGATTGTTGTATTATGATAAAATTTATCTCTATGCGAAAAATCTTAACCAAGCTAAATATCAACATCTTCTGAAAACATTTCACCCAATCAACAAAGAAGCTGGGTATGATGTTGTGGAGGCATCCCCGAATGAAATCATCCCAGTTTCTGAATTGTTAGGGGAGAATCAAAAACTGGTTGTTTTCGATGATTTTGTTTGCGAAAAGAATCAAAAACCCCTAATTGATTATTTTATCCAAGGCAGGCATAAGAATTGTTCTGTGATTTATCTTTCACAAAGCTATTTCCAAACACCAAAAGATATCCGCCTGAATTGTTCTCATTTTTGCATCTTTGAATTCCCCAGCAACAATGAAGTTTCCCTACTCTGTAGGGAGACACAAGTCAGCAAAGAAGATTATAAGAAAGCAACACATGATCCATTCTCTTTCCTCTATGTGGATAAGCTGAGGAAATTCATTGCTAAAAACTTTGATGAAAGACTTTAAAATGAGCTATTCAAATGGATTGCTTTCTGAAACAACAAGCACTTCCCGAGGGGGTCGAGATGGAAGAGATGGATTACCAGGAGTTGGTTTTAAACTGACATCCACAGGGGATTATGATATGTCAAACAGAAAACTAGTCAATGTCGCTGAAGGAACAGCAAATGGTGATGCAGTCACAAAACATCAAGTTGACACGCTAGACAGAAGTGTGGAAACCAAACTGATTCAATTGAGAGCAGATTCTTTGCAGGTTGATGGATCCTCCCATATGACTGGAGATCTGGACCTCAGGGGAAAGAAACTGATTCTTCCTGGAGAGATTGACATGGATCGGAAACTGATCACAAATCTGGATACAGATGAATCAAATGATCTTTCTGCTGTGAATATGGTGACGCTGAAGAAGTTCCACCCAAATGCTCCAGCACCAACGCATGAAGTGACGAAGAACATCGATCTGAAAGAACTTTTCAATGTTGTCAAATCAAAGCAACAAACTTATGCTGATTTATCAGCGAACTATAACAATCTGATCTCCTATAATGACGCAAAGAATGTTTTTCTCAGTCGGAAAGAAACGTTTCCAATGGAAACAAGTCTTGATATGGGAAACCAATTTGTTTATAACGTGAAAGATCCAACAGCAATCGATCAAGCAGCCAACAAAAAATATGTTGATCAACATGTCACACAACTCACCTCATCAATTAGGTTTGTGGCCTCAGATACTCTTTCTCTTTCCGGAGGAACAATGACTGGGGAATTGGATATGGGAGGAGAAAAACTTGATGGTCTTCCCGATCCAAAAACATCCAATGAAGCAACATCAAAACAATATGTTGATACACAGCTAAATGAGAAGACAGTAGCTCTGTCAGAGGAACTGATTAAAACAGAAGCTAACCTTAAAAAATATGTCAATGAATCGCATATATCTTCAACCTCCCACTTGAAGGATGAATTCCGGTATTTGATGGAGGATGTAGGTGAATCCAAAGCTGAACATAATATGACAGTGATTGGTTTATCTGATTTTGTAAGTTCTCCTCATCAGATCAATAAAAAAGCGTATAATTTGAAAATAACAAAAGATGTTCTCAATGAATACTCTGGTCGACTTGGATTCCATATGCTGAAGCTTCCAGAAGGGGAATATACGATTTGCATTGAATTCTTCCCCGCTTCCATGACGGGTGTGAGCGTTGACGTGGTTTCAACTAGCCTGAATATCAATCAACAATCAACGAAGAAGTTTTCCAACTATTCTCGATCAATCATTCACATGCATAAATGGCAGATTACTCCACCGGAGTTCATCTATTTGGATCTGAAATGGCAAGGAACAGCATCATCAGCTTCTCAAGGTCCAGCAAATCTGATTATTTATGGCGTCAAAGGTTCTCAATCAGATGTGCCAAGTTCTGTTTATGATGCTCCTTTCGCTTTTAACTCGGGGAAGATGGTCATGGAAACAAACCTTGATATGAATGGTTTCAAGTTGACAGGAGATAAAATTATTCAAACAGGTTATTATTACTATCCCGTTGATAATTATAGCTTCTTGTTTGGGAGAAATGTAAAATTTGTTTTCTTTCCAATGAAAACACGACTTGTTAAAGCTGGGATAATGTTCCATTCAATCCAATCATTTATACACCCTAAAATCGATCTTGCGATGGATATGTTAGTGAACAAAAAGAAAAAAACATGGTTTTGGCAAGGAGAGCTTGGTCAACACATTTGGAAGTATGATCTGGGAGATGGAGTTGAAATCGAGGAAATGACTCGTGTTGATTTTTATCCAATAAAAACCTTGAGTAAAACTCCAAATATAACAATTATTATTACACTAGTTTTTGAGGTTTTGTCGTGAATTTTTTCATTTCTCTTTCAAAATGAAAAAAGAGCGACAAAAGAAAAAGATTCTCGATTTCAATCACATCAGCAAAGACATCTCTCCAGAAGAACTGGAAGAGATCAAGCAACTCTTCCGATTCTATCATAAAAGATTTTGGTGTTTGAAAAGAGCTCACAAACATTTCAAAAAGATGAATTTGTTTGTGAATTTGACATCTTCCACTCTTGTTGCGATTGGCGTAATTGCTGGAGGAGTGACAATGAATCCTGTGATTTTAGGAGTGATTTCAGGTGCAGGATTGGTTGTCAAAACAGGGAATGAAATGAAGAAATATGGAAACAAAATTGAAATGACAAAGTTCGCGTTCACAACTTACGAGAAAACTTGACTGATTGCGTTTTGTTTGAGAAGTGGAAAATTCATTCGAAATGAATTCCTTCCAGCAATGGAGGTGGTTGATGGGATTGTGATTGATTTAGGATTGGATTTGGAGAAGTTTGAGAAGAAATATGATTTGTTGTTTGAGTGATCTCATATCACATTCTCAAGCGATGAGGGTTCCATAAACAGTTCAACAATTTCTGATGCTGAGAACTCATCGTATTCAAAATCATCTCCATTAAAATCATATTCAATAAACATATCAATTAAGTCCTCTGGGTGTTCACCTCTTTCTCGGATTTCTAGAATAATTTCTATCGCCAAATCATCCAGAAATCCGAGATTCATCAATTCTATAATATAATCACTATCTTCCATCATTCTTTCAAAATCTTCGACATTCATTTTCTTTAAATAAAAAAAAAAATTATTTTTTTTATTTAAAGAAAATGAATGTCGAAGTAAGTGAAATCAAAACGGGAGAACCAATTCTGAAAAACACAACACATCCATTTGTTGAAATTCCTCTCCGAATCAATGAGAAGCCAATCACAGTTCAAATCATGAAATGTATTTTCAAAATCTTCAGGAATGAAAACGGATTTTCATTAGCAATCAATCTCAATCAATCTCCTCCTGAACTCAAGGAAAAGTTTCAGGAAATTGAAACGCAAATCAGAAAGTTGGCGATGGAAAACAAAGAAGCAGTTTTGAAACTGAAATCAAAATTTGGGAAATTCACATCCACCGATTTCAACTTGATTAAAACAGATCGAAGTGAAATGGAAAAAGTTTGGAGTAAATGTGGACTGATAGAAAAGGCAACATCACTATCCCATTCTCGAAATTTGGTGAAGGGGAAGTTGGACAAAGAAAATCCATTCGTTTCGATCCCCATGACCACATTGGAGAAAAACTGACAGGACATGTCATCCTCCGCATTTCACGCATCTTTTGTGGAAATTGTCAATCAATCACATGCTCAATCAATTCTTGTTTTGTAACAAAATTCCATGGAAACGTTTCAGCGTTTGATGACTTTGAAGATGATGAAGAAGAAGAGGATTGATTTTTCATTTCTTGGAAATGAAAATTCAAACTTTTTCAATGAGGTCTACAAGGTCTTTATCATTTGCAAAAACTAAAGCGTGATTTATGGTTGATTTTGGCCATGATTTCTTTTTAGCCTTTTGAATGATTTTTGCATCCCTTTGATTTTCCCTCAATCTATCAATAAGGAAATCAAATTCAGGAGATTTCCATGTGATGTGGTGAGAGATCTCCTCCGAATCAAGGAAATGGTTTTTCTTCCTGAGAATTTGATTGAAAAAAACTGTGTTTGAAATTCCAAACTTTTCTATTTCATCACAATCAAAAATATCTTCTCCATCAACTTGGAAAAAGGGTTCATCTGTTATTTCTTCCTGAATGAAGAAAACTTTTTTATCTGATTTTCTGGTGAACTTTTTGTTTTCTGAATTGTTTTTGATGAACCTCCAAATGGTGGAATTCGGAATGCCAGTTTTTTCTGATGCTTCTTTGAATGTGAAAAAAATCTGCTTTTCTTTTCCTTCTTCCTGGATTGAAAACTTCATTTTAATGAAAACATTTTTTTTTTTTTTCATTCAAAATGCCAACTTTAAAAGAATTGAAAGATCGTGCACGTTCGGAAGGAATGGTTGGATTCTCCAGGATGAAAAAAGCTGATTTGGAAAAAGAGTTGCAAAACCCACAGAGAAAAATCATCAAGAAAACATCTTTTCCTGAAGTGAAATCAGCTGTTCAAAAAGTTCTTCCAGAAAGAATCTCACAGTTGTTGAGTCATCCATTGATTCAATGAATTCCTGGTTTGGAAAGATGAAAAAAAGAGTTGATTGGAATCTGAAGGAAAGAGCTCGGGAAAAACTTTTGAAGTTGAACGTGAAGATTGGAGAAATGCTGAAGAGACCTGAGTTTGATATTGAAGAAAAACCGGGGTTGGGTGGATCGACTTTTGTTGTCAAGGGAAAAGAAGGATATTCCGCAGAAGGATTCTTGAAGAATGTGAAAGGAAATGTGGTTGAAATTCTGAAGAAACATTTTGGGTTCAAAGTGAAAATGGTTTTGGTTTGCAGAATGATTTCTCATGATTTAGCGCAGGGAACAACCATTGAAAATGATGCCTTCTTTTCTTCCCTGGTTGAAGAAGTTTTTGAGGGAACTGACTTGGAAAAATTGCTGAGAGAAATGAATGAGAGAATGTTGGAAAACATGCGGAATTTCCAAAGGGGAAGAAGCAACTGGAGATTCTTACGAGTTGAAAGATTGGAAATTCATCTGGATGAAATGACTGTTGGAAAATTCATTCCTCTTCCTGATTGGTTTGCTGCAAAAAAAGCTTTGACAAACATGAAAAATGAAAATGATGATGAGTGCTTCAAGTGGTGCATTGGAAGATGGAAAAATCCAGTGGAGAAAAATCCACAAAGAATCACTCCTTTGTTGAGAAAACAATGCGAGGAATTCAATTGGGAAGGAATTTCATTCCCCATTTCATGGAGAGACATTGACAGATTTGAAAGACAAAATAACATTTCTGTGAATGTCTTGGGATTGTTGATGGGAAACAAATCGTGACTTTGAGAAAAGCAAGGGAAAAGAAAGAGAATCATGTGATTCTTTTCAAACTGAAAAGCGGAGAAAATGAACATTTCGCTTTGGTGAAGAATTTGAATCGATTGTGGTTTGGAGAAGATTCCAAAAAAAAAACCAAAGGCATGTTTGTGATGGTTGTCTCAATTCATTTAACTCCAAAAAAACATTTGATGTTCATCAAGAATTTTGCATGGATGATGGAGTGAAAGCTGTTCTCCCTCCAGAAAAATCAATCATGAAATTCAAGAAAGTTCAATGCGCAACAACCGTTCCCTTTGTCATCTACGTTGATTTTGAGTCGATTTTGGAGAAAACAGAAAAGAAAATTGGGGAAAAAACAGAGCAAATTCAGCATCATGTTCCCTGCAGCTTTTGTTTTCTTCCTGTGAGCCAAGTTGGGGTTGATTTCTCCCCAGTTTTCTTTCGTGGAAAAGAAGGAGATGATGTTGGGAGAGAGTTTCTGGTGAAATTAGTTGATCAGGTGAAATGGATTCTGAATGATGTGCGAAGACCAATGCTGAGAAAAAATTGGAAGAGAATTCTTTGGAAGAAAGGAGAAAAGGAAGCATTCCAGAAAACTGATATTTGTTGGCTTTGCAGGAAAAAGATTGAGGAAAAAAAAGTTGCTGATCATTGTCATCTGACTGGAATTTCGCGGAGCTGCTCATGAATATTGTAATTTGCAAGCGAAAGTGCCAGATTTCACTCCAGTCTTCATTCACAATTTAGATGGATATGATTCCCATCTTTTCATCAAAAACATGGGAAATGAATTTGGAGAGATTGATGCAATCCCAAACAATGACGAAAAATATTTCTTTCTCACTGAAAATTGTTTGGGGAACATTTGAAGATGAAGAGGGAAAAAAACATGATTTGAAACATGAGATTCGCTTTGTTGACTCCCTGAAATTTATGAATTCTTCTTTGGCAAATCTTGTTGGAAATTTGGAAAAAATGATTTGCATTGTTTGAAAAGATTTTTCCCAAATGATGATGAAGTTGATTTGCTTTCCAGAAAAGGAGTTTTTCCCTATGAATTCATGGATTCATTTGAGAAATTTAATTGTGAACTTCCTGGGAAAGATGCTTTTTTCTCCCAGTTGTCTGGAGAAGGAATTTCAGATGAAGATTTTGCTCATGCTGAAAATGTCTGGAGAAAATTTGGGATGTTAACATGGGAGAATATCATGATCTCTATTTGAAGACGGATGTTTTTCTCCTGACAGATGTGGTGGAAAATTTTAGGAAAGTTTTGTTGGAAAACTATCTGTTGGACCCCGCATGGTTTTTGACTGCCCCCTCTTTCTTTTGGGATGCTATGTTGAAGATGACAGGAGTTGAGTTGGAATTGATTTGTGAAGGAGATGTGGAAATGTTTCGGTTTTTTGAAAGGCAAATTCGTGGAGGAGTTTCCACAGTCTTTCACAGATTTTCTCAGGCAAACAACAAATTTATGGAAGATTTTGATCCTTCCCAACCATCAAAGTTCATCGTTTATCTCGATGCAAATTCCCTTTATCCAACTGCGATGGTGCAACCACTCCCTGTGGGAGGATTTGAATGGTTGAGTGAAGGGGTTTTGAAGAAATGGGAGAAGATTGTTGATGAGAAAGGTTATGGATGTGTGGAAGTTGACTTGGAATATCCAAAGAAAATCATGATTTCCATAATGATTTTCCTTTAGCGCCTGAACTTGGAAGTTGGGGGATTCAAAAAGTTAATTCCCAACTTGATGGATAAGGAAAAAATGGTTTTGGATGGAAGGAGTCTGAGACTCTTTCTTTCCCTGGGAATGAAACTGAAAAAGATTTGGAGAGGAATTGGATTCAGAAATGAAGCTTTCATGAAACCTTTCATTGAATGGAATACGAAACTGAGAACAGCAGCCAAAAATGATTTTGAGAAAGATCTTTTCAAACTGGCAAGCAATGCTGTTTACGGGAAAACCATGGAAAATGTGGAAAGAATTGATATGAAACTGGTAAATGATAGGAAGAAAAAAGCAAACTTGGTGAAAAAAATCAACTTTAAACACGCGCCAAGTTTGGAGATAAAGTGCTGCTGTTCATATGAGGAAAACAAAAGTCGTTTTGAACAAACCAATCTTTGTTGGAGCAGCCATTCTTGATCTCTCCAAAATTCATATGTTCAAATTTCATTATGGATATGTGAAAAAAAGTGGGAGAATGTGAAAGTTCTTATTCTGATACAGATTCCCTTATTTTAGAGATTGAGACGGATGATTTCTTTGCTGACACTGCTGGAGATGTTGAGAAATGGTTTGACACATCTGGATATCCAAAGATCATTTCGCTGTGAAAAATGGCTTTCCCGTTGGGAAAAACAAGAAAATTTTAGGAATGTTTAAAGATGAAGCTGGAGGAAAAATCATTCGTGAATTTGCTGGATTGAGAGCAAAATGTTATTCCATAAAGATGGATGAGGGAAAAGGAATCAAGAAAGCAAAGGGAACAAAAAAGAATGTGGTTAAAAATAGGATTTCACATGAAGATTTTGTGCGTTCTTCATGGTGAAAAATTTCCTCCAATGAAAAATGTTTCTCTCCGATCACATCTGCATGAGATTTTCACTGAGCAGATTTTGAAAGTGGCTTTGAGTGCTGATGATGACAAGAGAGTTGTGATGGATGATGGAGTGAACACTTTAGCTATTGGTCATTGGAGATTGTCTTCTTCTTCTCCTCCTCCAAAAGGATAAAAAGTGGTTGATGAAGCAAATTTAAAATGAACTTTTTAAAATAAAAAACTTTTTTTCCTGAAATTTTTTGGGAGAAAAAGTTTTTTTCCTGGAAAACTTTAGCTATATCATTGGAGATTCATTGATTTTCAGCTGTGAAATAGATTTCATTTATATTTCTTGATTTTATTGAATAAATCCACTTGAAAGGTTCTTTCATTTTTCCTCATTTTGGAAATGAAATTCAATCGTTTCAAGTCAATAGCATTTTTTTCCCCAACAGATAATTTTTTGTTCTGTTCTTCCAAACAATAATCTCTGTTAATCGGAAATGCTACTTTACAGATAACGGAGATAATCTTGAAAAATGAAACAGTTTCCTCATTATATAAAATTTCTCTTTTTTTCCAATCAAATGCGATGTCCTCATCCATAAATAATATATTAACAATCCCTTTACCAAACTCATCCATGTTTGAAACTACTATCTTGAATTTATCAAACCATTCCTCATCCATTGGGAGTGAAGAAAATTCTGTCTCTGATGGTTTTGGTTTTGGTTCTCCGAGAAAGAATTTTTTCTTATCCGATCTTCTGGTGATAGATGTGTTTCCTTTTTTCAAAGCATTGGTGATTGCACAATTTGAAATGTTAAATTCTTTAGCAGCAGAATTGATAGAGGTGAATGTTTTGGTTTTTTTCCCATCTGAAATTGTAAAATGCTTATCTGTTTGTTTCGCCATTTTAGTTATATATAAATACGAAATAAAAAACAAAAATATGATTATATATTATATTTCCTGAAAAGAGTTGATAAATTATAGGAAATAGATAGAGGGGAAAAAGAGAGATAAGCCTATCTTTAACATAAAACTTCATGAAAAAATGGATTTTAGTTAGAAAAAAATAAAAATGAAATTGATTTTGGAAGGAGATCTCCCCTAAAATGAAATTTATTTTGGAGAAAAATCTTTTCCAAATCAAAACTTTTATTGGAAAGAAAAATAAAAAAAACTCAAATGAATTTTTATTTTTTTCTTTCCAATAAAAGTTTTGATTTGAGTTTTCCAAAATGAAATTGATTTTATTCCCAAAAAAGTTTTCTGGGGATAAATTTTATCTTTCTTTATTCCCTACCCTGAGTAGATAGGAAAGAAGGGTTCTGGCAGACTCTGAGGCCGCTGTTTTTCAAACAAAATTCATTTCTGATGAATTTTGTGGGATTTTAGGGGAATTGATGGATTTGTTTGATTTTATGAGAATTTTTCATTAACGAATGGATTTGTTTGATTTTATGAGAATTTTTTGGTGAACAAGATGGATTTTATTGATTTTTTATTAATTTTTCGATGATTTTTTGCAGAGAATATGTAAAATGCTGAAAATTTAGCAGCTTTTTTTTTAATAATTTTATTAATTTTTAGACTCAGGATATGTAAATTTGGAACAATTTTCATGCGATCGCATGCAAATTCAGAGTTAGTGCTAAAAGTAGGAGAAAAGTGAAAAGAATTAGAAATTGTGCTAAAAAGGGGCGGCCGAGGAGTGTGCCAGAACCCTTCTTTCCTATCTACTAACGCAGTTCATCTACCGAAGCAGTAGCTGGGCGCATCTCATTCACTTTTACTGGATCAAAAAGACGGCATGCCTTGAATATTAGCACTTGTTGCCGAAGAGGCCCATTGAATTTATCGTGATAGTATTGATACGCCGGCTGAATGCATGTATGGGCATAATCGATCCATTGCTGCTTCAAAGGTAAATTAATTCTTGAAAATCTACTAGCCAACGCAGTGACATTTGGGTAGTTAGCAGTGGCCATGCTGGCTTCCACGGACCTCAACTCTTGATATGCATGCAATGCAAGTGGACCATCTCCTTCCAGATTATAAGTCGATTTCACAAATGGTTCCATTGCATCAACTGTAGCTGCAAGTTGCATTTTCAGAAGAGCCAACTGTTGTGGGTCATCAATAACCTGGAGCATTTTCCTCTTTGTGGTTTCTGGTAAGTCTTGGCCATTTAGGAAGTTGGGGATATCCCCAAATAAATCATGGATCTGCTTTATCACTTCAAATTTCGACCACCATCTTGTATTCGAGTGGGACTTTGGTCTTTGCCCAGTTTGCGTCTGAAAGCCAAGTCTTGCCCTGGGACTATGCGCAAAGAGACTGATCCATGACTTAACAAAGCTATCTAGTAAAGGTGTGGCCATGTTCTCCCCAACATGATCGAGAGTGTGGCTGAAGCAGCCTATGTCAACCAGGTTAGGGTATAGTACCTTGAGATGTCTTATAGCAACATTATTTACAGAGGCGCGATCCTCATGGCTGCCAAGAGGAGAGCAGAACCAATTCCAAGACTGGTAGATAATGTTGTCATAAGTTGCTGTGCAAGTTCCTCACCAGTCATTGCCTTTGCAACAAATAACAAACGCACAAGTTTCTGCTCAATTTTCCATCCTTCTGGGCCCTCTGTAACAAATCTTAAAATAATATTCAATGCTTCTGCCACATGAGTTGTCCCATCAAAAATTAAAGATACATACTGTCCACATATGGCCTTCTTTATTGCTTCCTTGTGTTCTTTACTAATAACATCAATAATGTCGCTGAGATGGGAGCTGTGTGTCAAAGAATAGCCATTTTCCTCAAAAATACTTCTAAACTGGTCAATTTTGTTCATAGGTATGGCGGCCTTTAAGAAGGTACGAACCACCCTCAACCGATAAACACGATGCTCCATTGTCAAGCTTTCACCTTTTGGGTGCACTTCCTTGTCGTAGTTAAGAATCACTTCTGCTATATCCTTTTCTTTCGCTATTTTAGCTTTCAACTTTTCCTTACCATTTGCATGCTTCGATGACTTAAGATGCTGTTGAATAATAGTTTTTTTAAGTCCGATTTCTTCTCTGCAAGCAGTACAAAAAAGTTTGCCACCAGACTCCCTTAATTCCTCTCCTTTGAATTCTTGCAATCGCTGTTGCACGCTTACATTTGTTGGATTTCCAGCAGTCTTCGGTTTCTGATATCGTTTACCATCATGTGGTAAATTACTTGCAACCTTCCGTTTCCTTGAAAGATCAGATTGCTGTGGAGCCTTTAAGGCTTCGATTATGCTTCTGTTATTTTTTGGCTGGGTCTGCTTAGTTCTCTCCTTTTCAGAATGGTTATCCATGTAAAAACTGTAATGTAAGTATGAGCAAAACAAAATGGCGATCACACAATGCCACACATGCTTAACTGCTGACCAGTTTGAGTGTAGGCACTGACCCAGACACCCAGTCCCTCTCTCTTATATTGAATCGATACCATATGCTGTTTTGGTGAGTTTTATAGAGTTTTATAGAATCGTATTTAATTTTTTGAACATTTTATTGAATTTTATTGAATGTGAATGTCAAATAAATAACGAGACTGGATTTTTTTTGCTAAAATGCTAGCATTATTCTCGATGCTTTTACCTTGCTATTATGCTCAAAAAAATGCTAGCATATTGTGCCAAAGCCTATAATATTGCAGAACCGCTATCACTATTTCTCTTTTGTTGTTATATGACAGTTACGTGACCAATAGAGATTCCGTGGGTTGTATCTAACTGCCAACACGTGGCGCAACAACATGAATTATGTTTGGATTGGTCCCCAACCTTTCAAAGTTGGAAAATGCGTTTGGCGGACTTTCGCAACCGTAAATGTCAACCAAAAGCAAGTTTGGTTCTGTAACTGACAGTTACTTCGAAAATTCCATAAATATACAGGGACGTACCCAGCTTTTTTGCAAGGGAGGGGGTTTCCATCTCGTCCGAACAGGAGCCCATTACCCGAAGCGTGCAACTACCATATATTCGTGCAACGGCGTTTTTACAAGTAGGTTTATTTTTAGATAAGCCTTTCCCGCGAATTGGTTTCGGAAAGCCAATCACAAGCAATTACATAATTAATAACTATTCACATGTTCACATTCCTGTGTGGCGAACGTCTGATTTCCAGTCGTTATGTGAATATGTGAATGTTATTAATTATGCAATTGCTTGTGATTGGTTTTCCGAAACCAATTCACCGGAAAGGCTTATTTAAAAATAAACCTACTTGTAAAAACGCCGTTTCACAGGCGCAGTATGGAAGTTGCACGCTCCGGTATTATGGGCTCCTGGTCCGAAATCATTCACTCAAGACAGATCAGTTACTCAGGCATTCAAAACTTTCAGGAGGGTAAAATATCTTGAAGTGAAGTGTCAAGTGCGAAAATAGCACCTGATAGAACCAACTTCCCGTTTCTCAAGGATTCAGTTGTGTGGGGGGGGGGGGGGGGGGGGGGGGGGGGGGGGGGGGGGGGGGGGGGGGGGGGGGGGGGGGGGGGGCAGGGGGAGCCCCGAGAGAACAGGGGCGGGAGGGGTACGGGAGACGGGAGAAGAAAGGACGGGAAGCAGAATCTCAACGAGGGCGGGAAGCGGGAGAGAAATTCAAAAAGGCAAGCGTTCGTTATTTATTACTGCTTATCATGCAGTCAATAACACGAACCCAACAACGTTTTTTGACTTTTATTTAACGTCCTCCGAGGCTTTAAACAAAATTTTATATGAAAGAAAACGTGAATTTTACTTGGGCTAAAAAAAAACAGTATTAGTTCCGGTGAAATTGGAAACATTTTCAAGTCGGTAACGTCATAGGTCATGAATGAGATGACATGACACATGTACAGGTGTGTCAGTGTCTCGGAAGCTGTCGGAATTCTTTGCAAGAACGAACAAAGCGGGAGTCGGGAGACAAAGCGACACAAAGGTACGGGAGGCAGGAGAACGGGGTACGGGATGCGGGAGGTTCTTTCTCGAAAAGGAGATTCCTGGTTCTCTGGACGGCCCCTGGCTACGCCTCTAATATAGGAGGAACGTATTTTGAGAAAGAGGCTCGAGACTGTCAATTTCTCTCATATTTCACACGACTTTATTGTAAGAAGTTATTTTGTCTTGGTATAGGTGTTTATGCCTATGCGATTTTAAAAGACGATGCTACGATATCACCAGAAGACTTGAGGAACGATCTGAAGGGTATTGTCCGAAAGAAGATAGGTTCCTTTGCTGTACCTGAGGTTATCCAGGTAAGTTTTTTTGTTTTAAATCTAATGGTTGCCGTACTGAAACGAAGAACAGTTTTCTGACCAATCACAACGATAATGAAGCAAACAGGACTCGAAGCAAAATTCTGCAACCGGCACCAAGCGCGGGAAAATCTGTAACCGGTGCCAAGCGCGGGCAAATCTATAACCGGTGCCAAGCGCGGGAAAATCTGTAACCTGTGCCAAGCGCGGTAAAATAATGTAACCGGCAGCAAGCGCGGGAAAATATGCAACCGGTGCCAAGCGCGGGAAAATATGTAACTGGTGCCAAGCACGGGAAATCATGTAACCTGTGTCAAGCGCGAGTTTATAAATAGCGTGGCATGGCATTGAACCATTGCCAAGCTCGGGAAAACAAGCAACCGTTGCTAGGCGCGGGGAAAAGCGCTTCAGCCAAGTCACGATTGGTTTTAGTTTTGCCCATGACTTAAAGCATCTGAAACGTTATAAAGCGCAGCGAATTTTAAACGTAAAGTACAAGCTCACCATAGTCAACGAGCAGTTTTTCTTTGCCCAAGAGAAACACGGGCGCGCAAAAATCGCCGTTTTTTCGTTCGTGTTTGCTTGTTACTTTTCTTGTTCGACCGTTGGGAGAAAAAAGGAATCGCTTGTAGCTTTACATTAATTTTTTGTTTTGGTAACCTTGTCTCTCGTTTAGGTCGTTTCAGGTCTCCCCAAAACCCGATCAGGAAAGATTATGCGCCGGATTCTAAGAAAAGTCGCCGCTGACAAGCCTGATGAGCTGGGTGACGTGTCCACCTTAGCTGATCCGTCAGTTGTGGAAGAAATCGTACGACAACATCTTGAGATTATACAGAAAGTTAGAGCGAAACACAGCGAGTAGAGACCACTGCAACAGCATCAAGACGTCTTTATGTAAAAAGGCCAAAAATAAGTCTGTTCACGATGACCAGTGTTGACTTATGGTCCATAAATTAGCATATAATATTCAGAGAAAGAGTTTCTTCGATTTTCTCTCTTTCTCTGTAAACCAATCATAAGAGACTTCTTTATACAGTCGAAGCTCTCGCAAGCGGACACTCGGGAAGCGGAAAAAGTGTCCCCAACTGGACTTCGCCGCTTACGGGAATGAGTATCGTAAGAGGAGTTTTATCAAGGCGGCCGTAATAGAGCTGCCCGCTTACCAGAGTGTTCGCCCAGAGAGCTTCAATTGATTTATAAACATACAATGAACTGTAATCTTTGCGAGACACCATCACGACGGAAACCGATAAAGTAGGATCGCAACCGTGGACAGCTGTTTCGTTGTTATTATCAGTTTCTGTCGTGATGGTATCTCGCAAATATACTTTTTTACGTAGTCAGATCAGCCCTGCAGTTCATTGTATGTTTGTTCATTTTTTGGCTGGTTAGGTCTCTCGCAGATCGTTACGTTTACCGTTAGCAGCATTATCGTTTGCGGTCCTTTGCAGATTTTACTTTTAAATGATTTATGCCCGGACTCTCTCCATGAAATGCCATCGTCATGAATTTATATATCACAAATGTAATCTATGTAGTTGGTAGCGTAGATAGATTTTTAGCCATAGGTAATTTCAACTTAGTTAGGTATCTAAAAGTTTGACCCAATCATATCGATCAATGTATAGCTTGTATCTTGGAAGGTAGAGCAGCGCGCCAGTTCTCTGTCTTTGTTTCAAGCAAACTAACGTCGAGTTTTTTTTTTATCTCCGGATAAAATATAAAAGAAATGTTTTGGTGTGTAATTTTTAGGGAAACAAAAATTAATCTGAGTTAGCATAGTAAAGTTGGTTTAGCTAGGCAGTATGAAAAATAATATATATATTTTTGTCCAGAAGTTAAAAGTGATGAGTACAATAAACAATTATTTATCCACGAAGATTTTGCCTTATAGTTCGCTGACCGTCTGTCAGTCAATATTCCCACAAATAGTGCAATAAACTAATCAGAACGCAAAAGGATGCCACCGCAGTGTGTCTTACAAGGGAAAACATGCAACCGGTGCCTAAGGGCGAGAAAAATTTTAAACCGATGCCAAGCGCGGAAAAACATGCAACCTGATGCCAAGCAGAGGAAAACATGCAACCGTTGGCAATCGCGGTAAAACATGCAATTTGTTCGGAGAAACGCAATATAACTTCGTCGGAAATCGGACATCTTCGGCAATCTTCGGAAAACGTTTGTAAAACCCACTGACAGTATTCAGAAAATCTACAGGAATGTTGCTTGGATCTTCGTAATTAGTGTTATTTAGTATAATAAACAAAACACATGGCTGTTTGGAGATGTGAGATTTCTTTTGTTTTCAAAATCGATATTGAGTAAAAGAGGTACCGGTATTCATTTCTCCGCGCAGCCATCCCTGAACTGAAATTAGGGGACTTAAGATCGGACGACGAGTACGACATTGAGTACGACTTTTAAATTTAAAGCCAGTCACGTCCCCAGAGCTGTCAGTCCTTCCTGTTGCAAACCAGAAGATAAGAAGACTCTAGGTATAAAATTTGTGTGGTAAATGGTTATTTAGAGTACGCGAACTAAAAGTCGTACTTGTACTCAATCTCGTACTCGTCGTCCGATCTAAAGTCCCCTATTATTCTACTGTAAGGACGACGACTGGTACAATGGGAGCAGCACCTATTTTTGTGCGAAAAGATGAGCCATTTTTGGACATTATAATACAAGGTAAGAATGATGGACTAAAAATTACCCAAATAGCGTAGAAACAGTATAAAGATAGAAAAAAAAAAACAGCAATGGGTGTTTCAACGACTTTGTTCGGCGATTTTGATTTTATTGCTTCAAACGTTCAGTTCGAAATTCCATACAATGTCTTACATTCTCAAATAATCATTATAAATATGCGAACATTGTGCTTGGGTTTCTTGTGTGCAAACTGGCCTTTAAAGTCGGAGAGAAATAAACTCTCGCATGCACTTCTCTGGCTTGCAAATCTCATTTGTTCTCATCTACTCTCGTGTAGTCTCAGTTTGAATCTGCTCCAACTATCACTGGAATTCATGAGAGTTTAAACTTCGCTCTCGTTTGGCCCACAACTTTCGTGCGCTCTCGCTGAATTTCGGGCCTGTCAAGGTGTTGGGCTTCTCAATTGCTCTCGCCCTCGTTTAACAAAAGAAATATAAGAAAAATGTTTTGCTATTTTTTATTATTATTTTGTTTTAAGCATGTTAAGGATGCATAAATATCGTTCAAATTTCCCCAAGAAAATTAACGGGATAGTCTGCCTGATCATATCAAGTTTTGACCCTCGCAATGTCTTTCCTTTGGCGTTATGATTATTGTTTTGTCTGTTTTGCTCAAAATTTTATTTCTCGTGAGAGAGAAACGAGAAAAAAAAACTCCACTTGGAATCTATTGTGATTTCACGTCGTTTTCCACCTCAGCTTAAACAATTGTTTAGCCCGATTCAGAAGATCAGATTTTAAAATTGTTTTAAACTCAGATCATCCATGGCCCGCGAAAGAAATCATAAAATAACTTTAAAAACAAAGAGTTTTGTGACCGTTGCCAAGTCACTGCAAAGAAGTGTTTTCAATCGCTTTCGTGTGGATAGCGAAAACGAATGAAAACGCGTACGTGTAGGCGTTTTCAAAAATCTCCGTTTTCAAATAAAACGAACGAAAAAGTGTGGACTATGAGGAAATTGCGAAAGTTGTGCAAAGTGCGACCCGAGCGTTAATTTTAACTGGGGTGTCAAAAACGGCACGTGCCCTCACGTGCCCGTGTGAGCACGTGCCATACACGTGCCCGCGAGTAGACGTACCGATAATTGCACGTGCGATTTGCTCACTGATTGGCCAAGAAGTTAAGAAATCTAACAGAAAGATGTCAGAAACTTGATTTAAAAGACAGTAATGGCAACTAACAATGGTACAGAGTATTTCGCAGTTTAAAAAATAAAATAAAGTAAAACCAGTGTTATTTCTTCCACGGCCACAGAGCAGCCACAGAAGCAGCCGCTGAACTGACGAGGCTGGCAGCTGTCGCGGGCTCCTGACCATCTTCGGATGACGTAGACTGCGACAACGAACCTTTCAGGAGTCCAGGTGGGGCAGAAGAGTCCGTGGTATGAACTAAGTTCGCGGGTAAATTTTCCCAATCTGCGTCCGATTCGCTGTTCGCCTCTTCCGAAGCCGCGTCGCTCTGATCGCTAGCATCGCTGTCGTTGCTTTCGTCGCTAATCGATATTAACTCGGGATGACACTCAAATGGACCTCCCCTTTAAAAGAAGTAAAAAGTGGCAGATTATTGGTATTGCGGAACATTTCCATAACATAGATAGCATCACAGGAAAAATACTGCCCAAGGGATTTCATTTGAGATGTCATACTAAAAGGTTTCATCTACAGTTCAACAGTCTCAAAAGTTATAACCACCCTGTACAACATAATAAACAGCACCACGGCAAAGTACTGCTCAGTAGCTTTCATTTGAATGGTCACACTTTAGGATTTCATCCACAGACTCAAAAGTTAGAACCACCTTGTACAGCATAATAAACAGCACCACAGCAAAGTACTGCTCAGTAGCTTTCATTTGAATGGTCACACGTTAGGATTTCATCCACAGACTCAAAAGTTAGAACCACCTTGTACAGCATAATAAACAGTACCACAGCAAAGTACTGCTCAGTAGCTTTCATTTGAATGGTCACACTTTAGGATTTCATCCACAGACTCAAAAGTTAGAACCACCTTGTACAGCATAATAAACAGTACCACAGCAAAGTACTGCTCAGTAGCTCTCATTTGAATGGTCACACTTTAGGATTTCATCCACAGACTCAAAAGTTAGAACTACCTTGTACAGCATAATAAACAGCACCACAGGAAAGTACTGCTCAGTAGCTTTCATTTGAATGGTCACACTTTAGGATTTCATCCACAGACTCAAAAGTTAGAACTACCTTGTACAGCATAATAAACAGTACCACAGGAAAGTACTGCTCAATAGCTTTCATTTGAATGGTCACACTTTAAGATTTCATCCACAAACACAAAAGTTAAAACCAACATATTTCAACCGTTATTTGTCTCTGGGAGTGTTGTTCAAGCCTGAATTTTTCAGGTTGCTTCTTTTTCAACTGCTTAAGTTGAAAGCACACTGCGTGGATCACAAATTTCACTCAGTGTTGGTAGTATTAAAGAAACATAGCCATTCATGTGAGCAGACTCTTCTTTTAGCGACAGTTCCCCGAGACCTAGCCTGTACCAGGCGTACAGGTAGTGGGGAGCTAAGGAAAGGCGGGACGCAAAGTAAAAACATCGCGAGTGCTGACGGAGGGGAATAGGCGCGAAACAGGTTTCTCGCTTTTTCCTTCGCTAACTCCGCACTACGCGAGACCCGAAAAACGTAGTGCTGGCGTACAAAACATTCCCATGGGGGTGAGGGTGGGGGAGGCACCTCCTCATTAGCCACTCGCAAAATAATATCCACTAGTTGATGGTTTTCTTTATTCATATTCCCTGTCTGCTTGTGTCGATATTGTCAGGAGAAATTAGATGTCGAGTTCAATTGAAACTCACCGTCCAAGATGCAGAGAATTCACGCAGGTGTAAAGGTTGTGTAAAATTCTTCTGGGGTGAAGCAGTGATGGTTCTACATGCTAAAAAAAACATCGACGTAGAACATATTAGCGAACAAAGCAACTTCCAAATTTGTAGTATTCGTTTTCAAATTCTTGTTTGCTTTCGACAAAGTAGTTCAGTTGATTAGAGTGGAACCCCGTTAATACGGACACAGACAAACCATAAAAGGCTGTTTGGATTCAAGGGATTTAGTCAAAAAAATGACTACAAGAGCAGTTGTTCGTGTCTTAAAAAGTGGTCGTATTATGACAAGGTCGTCATATGAACGGGCGTTCAGGATTCCACTTTACATTGTAATTGGTTGGACATAACATTATGGAATATCTTTTCGAGCGTTTTCACTCACGTGACCAGCGGCCATATTGGTTTAATGAAACAAAAGAAAATGTTTGCATAAAAACAGAGTTCAATTCCCGGAGGACTGGTTTGGTACACCAATATGGCCGCCGTTTTCTTTGTTTTGGAACACCAATATGGCCGCCGTGACGTCATATGAAAACGCTCTATTAACTCATAAATAGAGCATTTTCACTTGACGTCATAGCCGCCATATTGGTGTTCCCGTACAAAAGAATTTTAATTAACTTCTTTTGTTAGGAACACCAACATGGCTGCCATGGCCTTTGTCATTTGAGTCCCACGGGACTGAGTGAAAACGCGAAGCCTTTAGACTACGAGCAGTCCCTCTTTCCCAGCTTAGTCCATCGAGCGAGAAACGAGAAAACATTGGCGAGCGGATAATGGCCGCGCGCCTTGAACGAGTTGTAGATTTTGGGTACAAGTTTCACTCGATCGCTTGATCGGCTGTAAACACCGAGTGCGCGATATGTAATGGTCACCTGTTTTACCATGGGTCGGCATTGGAGGGAGGGGAGGGTGGGGAGTTGGACGCAGGGGGTGGGGGTCGGTAACAAAACGCCTAGGAGAGGGAAGGTTTCAAAGGTATGCAGATTCTTTTGTTTCGTTTTCACGAGTAGGTTGGCTCATAGGAGCGTTTTATTCAAATACACTAAACATCGATGCAACAGTAATGGTTTTTTTTTTGTCTTACCTGAGTAAAACACAAATGTAAAACATTTGTGTTTAACCTATCAACGGTGCTTTTAAAGTCTTTCTTACTGAGTTCGTGGTGACAAAATTCACTGGAACATAATACAACGTTCAAAAATTAACAAATGCTTTCAGTGTATCAATGAAGTTAAAGTAAAACAAGTGGAAAACACGAGTGGTAACACTACCGGAAAACTTACGAGTTTTGCCATCACTGAAAGAAATGTTTGCTATTTATTTTGTGAAATAAACACTCAAAATATATTTATGTTACGACAGAGTTATGGCAGAAACTTATGACGCGAACAGCTTCTGGTTATGGTAAATGGTTATCAACCAAACAGTGCGCGCGCAGTATTTCTTTTGTTTCATGAAGTAAAAAATAGAAAAGAGAAAAAGATAATCTTCGATGCGTGAGAGCAAACAAAATCTGCCCTACCTGTAGTTTATTCTTTTTGGTAAATTCACATCCAAGAAAAACGATAAAAGCTCCACCATTTGACAAGCGTGCGTAAGAGCAGCTGTCACCATGAAGGCTGGGTTTCTTACGGAAATAAGTTCTTCATCTGATGCTGAAAGAAACACAAACACAAGTGAAGCGATTGAGTTAAATTTCGTCTTTCGCCATGGAGAGGTTTTTTCCCGTGCGTCCGTGAAGCGGTCGGCCGAAAGACCATTATTGAGTGGCATAGCCACGCGATTTTGCGGTTAAATGAAACCGGTTTTCTTGCGTGGAAAGTCATTCCCAGAAAAATATTATGCATACTTATTTTTACGATTTCGTTTTGGAATTTTCTCGGGTTTTGAGAGTAGCTACTGGTGAAATTACGACTGCGTTGTCGATATGACAGCATCGCGTTGTTTATGTAAGAAAAACCGTCCTTGCTAATGGTGGTCTACCGGCAGTTTAAAAAAGGAAGCATTTTTTCTTGTTTAGCAACGTGGCGCCCCTTTGCTCGCATATCTTGCGTGGTAAAAACAGACATTTTTTTTCTGAAATGTTTCTCAGTTTAGGTCATAACAAGAACTAATACACCGTCCAACTGTAACAAGGTAAAAATTAAGAAACTAAAGATTGTTGTTTTACCTGGTCCTCTGGCGCCATTTCTGTGCGCCCTCACTGTGAAATGAGAAAAAAAAGAAACGTTTTTAAATTTCTCATGGTTGCTAGTTTTTCAAGCCCACAGCAAGCAAGGTCTCTTCAAGAGATTTTGATTTCTTGTTTTGTTAGGTGATCTTGACATTGGGGTAACCTCAGTATCTACCATTTTAAATATTTTAACTTACATATTTGAAGTATTAAAGTATTATTAAGAGTGTTTGGTGTGTGGAGTGGGAACAAAAGAAAGCTCTAGGGGGTAGGGTGGGTTAGGGTTGCTTATTAGAGAACGAGGTTTAAAACAGATGGAGTACTTCATAGCTTATAGACATGTTGGGAAGTTTAGCAGCACATCTTTCTTCTACGTCTCCAAGACAAACTGCATATTTTGAAGAAAAGTTATTTTGTCCAAAAAAAGTTACAGCTGTTTTTGAAAATATGGGGAAAATTAAATTAAATGGTGTTAATTAGAAGTGTATTGTAGGATTATTAAAAAAAAAAAAAAAGTTTAGCCGCACATTCAACATTGCCATCCAACAAGTTGGAACGTTTAGCCAGGGTTTTTAGTGTGCAGGCGATTAGCTTATTTGGGGGTGAATTTGATGTGAGCGAATCAACCGGTAGCCAAAACCACATGTACAAACCCCATTCATGGTAGGCAGAGTAGTTTCCATTGGCTGGTAGATATGTGTCGTTTATACTGCATTCCATTCGCACATCCTCCTCTTCAGATACCCAGCGTCCCTCAATGTATGATGTTCGCGTGGCTTCAGCCAGCTGAGACTCGCGATTCTCATCATCATCATCGCTTTCAATGTCACACTGTATGTCTGTGAAGAAAAAAGTTTTCAAAATCAAGCAATTGCAAAGGTCGTGCTCTGTAGGGATCAACCATTGTCAGTTTGGTTGGTTGGTCTAGCAAGGCGGCAGCGTGGTCAAGTGGTTAGGGCGCTGGACTTGAAATCTGGAGGTCCTGGGTTCAAGTCCCACTCTGACCACTAGATGGAGTTGTTTCACGGTAGACCCGAGTTCAACTCCTCGGCCACACTTGTAAAATAGCCAACTGGTTTGCCTCCTGCCAGTTGGGATTTTTAAAATGTTATGTTTAATTTGAATGCTCGGTTCCACTAGCACTTGTGCTATTAACACTGCCGAGGGTAAATAATGGACATTTATTTATTTTTTTATTTTATTATGTCTTTTTCAGGTTATATTTGGCTGGAAAAGTTGTTTTTGGCTGGTTTTAAAACTGTTTTAACCAGTCCTTGACTTGGTTGTATGTTTATCAGTGCTCGAGGCACCAGTTACATGTACATGTTTTTCAGCGCTTGCCACCATTTGCATGTTTTCCAGTGTTTGGCACCAGTTGTATGTTTTCCAGTGTTTGGAACCAGTTGTATGCTTTCCTTCAACTCGTGATTTGTCCATGTGCCAGCAGCCTGCGAATACAGCTGCCTCTCATTGCTCCTAACTGCTAGAGGCATTCTTATGAAAATACCCCTAGTAGCTGGCAGCAATGAAAGGCGGCTGCAGTCACAGGTTAATGTTCCAGATGAAATAAATTTAGTTTCGGCTAATTCCAACAGTTGCCCATGGAAAATTTACACAGAGCTCTCTACTGGAAGTTTTTCAGCTCTTTGAGTTGCTAAGATATATTTTCAGTTTTACAGTGCTAAACAATTTTTTGTTGCTATTGGATTAACTAACGTTTTCTTAAATCAGATCCCAACTTCATGAAGAACGTAATAAAGAGTAGTTACCTCTAGCTTTCTCAATGAGATGGCCCTTCATGGGTGGAGTGCCTAGAACTTGATAAACAGGATTGACTTGAATAGGAAACAGGTATTTCTGTATCTGAGATGTATTGAGTCTGCGAACTTCACACAGTTTGTCCATTACTGTCTCAAGTTCTTTTTTGCTTTTTGCCACTGCAGCCTGTTTAGATTTGACACATGAATAAAGGTTGTTGTTGTTAAGAATGGGTGACAAGGACAGTGTATAGATAATGATGTATTATATAAAGTACAAAGTGCTGCCTGTAAATGAGCCAATATTCCTTTGTGTAATTATCACAATTTGTGTTTTCTTTTTATGTTTTCAGCCAGATTTTTAGTATTTCTGACTTATATGTAATAGTTGAAAGGTAAAAGAAACTGGTACATGTAATTCCTAGAAGAAAAGCCATTTTGCTCATTAATTTGTGTGATTTTTGAAGAAATATGTGCTGATAAGTAAATTATGCAATAGGATGCGATTTGAGGCCAATTATGCGAAATCGCACCATTGCATAATATCAGAAGCCCTGTTAATAGGGTGCTTTACGGCACTCATCAGTTTTTGCCAAAATAGCAATTCTTTGATTTTCATGATGATGTAGAATAAAATCTACCGGTAAGTTGTTATGATAACCTTTTTTATTCTCCCTTCTTCTCAAATTACCTGAATAGCTGAAAGCTGTTTTGTCTTCACCTGGATTTTGTTGCAATGTTGTGTCTGTTTTGATTTTACCAAGTCATTACATCTCTGAAGTTCATCCACAGCATTGGTTTCTGAAAGAAAAAAATACTACTTTAACTTTATTTAATAAAAAGACAAAAAATATTAAGTTACATCTAAGCATAGTTTAGGTTTGAAATAAGGGCTAAGCAGTAAATCAAGTGAAAACTAGTCAGAGAGTTTTTGCATGGCAGTTTTTTTTTTGTAGCATTTAAGTAGAAATTTCACTTGCTTGCTTGATCACTCACTCAATTGGCTATAAATATTGAGCCTGTGATATGTAATGGTCAGCTGCCTTACCAATGAGGATGACACTGGAGGGAGAGGAGGGGAGGGGAGGGGAGAGTGGGGAGTTGAACGTAGGGGTGTGGGGGCGTGGTGGGTTGATAGAGCAAAACGTTGAGTGTTTCGTATTCACAAGTTGGCTCATAGAAGCCTTTGATTTAAAATATTACATTGGATTCTAACACATTTAATGAAAAGAGAGCATTCTCTTGTGCTTACAATCCTTAAATTTAAAGAATGCGCACTCCAACAACTGCCACTGAAAAGTCCTCACAAGAGTTTCACACTTACCTGACTTTAGATTTTGTGTTGCTTCTTCCACAACTAATTGCAGGAGCAAAACTTTTTGTCTTCTGGATATCACCTCACAATTCTACAATGAAATACAGTGAAGGCCAAGCCTTTTTATAACCTAAGTAGTCCATGCAGCTGTGGCGTATCCCCTGTTGTCATAACATAAAGCAACTAGAAGTATTACAGGTATTCTCACTAGTTGCCATTGCAACCCCCCCCCCCCCCCCCCCCCAATTTGACCATGATTCCTTGCAATTTCAGGGGGGCTACTCCCTTATATAAGCTATATAGGTATGTGTGGCACCAAAGGATATGGTTTTTGAGCCATGCCTGTCTTAAATGGGATAAGGTTTGTGCAATTTCTGGTCTGGAATTGTGTATGGTTGTTTTTCATCTCTTGAGAAGTGCGGTTTGATTAACATTAGGAATTTGAAACCCTATCCAAATCTTTACACAAATGGAAGCAGCTCCTGGATTGGTCTGAAATAGGGTTTGAGTTTAAGAAGCGCGCCGCATACCCCACCCCATTTTTCGGGGAGTATCCCCACACACACACACGCATACAAAGTTAAGTTTATCAAGCCTCTCTATTGGTTTCTACAGATTTTGATTTTGTCAATCTTTTTCTCCAAATTGTCAATTTATTTTTAACTCATCACTCCAGATCCATGATCATCGTTACCTCAATACCAATCAATAGCCACTTAGGACTATGATTTTGTTGGAGGGCCTCTTGTTTTGCTATTTTGCAGATGCCTTTTCCCATGGGGAACAAAAGGTGAGGAGTGAGTGCATGAGTGACAGCTGCCAATCATTGCTTTTAAAATACTTATTATAAATGTAATTTGGTAATTGTTTTATTTGGTGTCTATGCAAAATGAATCGATAAAGCTAATACAAACCAATTTCTCTGTTTCTTCTGTCTTTTTTAACACTTCCAAAGCACTGTAAGTATAGGAAGAACATGTTTTATATTTTAATTCCACAAAATAGAAATAAGGTTTGCTAAATCATATAGATTACACAGAAGTACACATTTTAGCAAATATTTAACGGTTAAAGCGTTAAGGCGATGGTAATTTTCATTATTATACACTGAGAGTCGTTGACAAAAATGTCAATTTCATGATCACTTACCGCTTTTCATATTCCTTCTTTAATCTTTTTAAAATCTCTAATTTCTTCAGCTTTTCATCATACCTGTTCGATATAAAGAACGAAGGATTTTCTGGCAATGTTTATGAACAAAACAAAGATTCGTTAAAAAAAACAAATAGAGATTTATGCAGCTCTAATAAGTGTTTAAGCTCACAAAAATATTGAAGCGTTGGCTGTAAAAAATACAGTAACAAAACTGCTTACCGTTCGCTGTTTTTTCCACTGGAATGGTCAAACTTTCCATTTTCAATGCACGTCTCACAAGTAAAACTCTTTCTCTTGTTAATACAAAGAGGACAGGCCAGTAACGAAGAACTAATCGTGGGTAATTTTAATTCGTTCTCGTCCTGGAAATATTCAGCCATCTTGTGTTGTACATTTTCGCTGAGTTTTGGTTTTGACGATAAACTGCTGACCAATGAACAGCGTGTTCATAAAACAGCGCCCTCGATCAGCGGATTTACGCTGAGAGATACTCTGTTATATGTGTACTTGAAGTATCTATCGGCAAGGGGAGAAAGAAGGGACCCGAAAAAGAAATCGAAGTCGCCATGTTTCAAAAGATTCGAGAATGGCTTTCGCTAAAGAACTACCAATATCAAGTCACAACGGGAATCTATATGCTTGAACCGTGGGAGAGAACAATATTTAGTATCCTTTTGATCGACTTTTTACCAATAATTGCCACTTCTGCGATGGATTTCGGTTTGTTTGTAACGCAATAATTTTATGCAGCAAATATTCTCAAGCCTTTAAGCTTATTTATGGACAATATCTTTGCAAGTTTAAATCTTATATTGTTGCAGTTCTAGATAAGTTATAGAACTCCCATTATTGTGTCATCTTATCAAAGAAAAGGTGTAAAATCTTTTCAAATTCAGGTAAACTTGACATAAATGAGACATTTAATTTTTTGAATGCTTATCTTTCTGGCCCCGGTTATTCAAAAGGTGGATAACGCTATCCACCGGATAAATCACTATCCAGTGGATAAGTATTAACAAAACCAATTGTGTTATCCACTGGATAGTGATTTATCTGGTGGATAGCGCTATCCATCTTTTGAACAACCAGGGCCTGGCTTTTATAATTTATAACACCTTTATAGCAGGCTATTTATCCATATTGAATATTAATTCAATCAAATCGAATCTTCAATGACTTTCAGTAATGTGATCATGACTGAATGTATTCGCTGCTCCAGAAACTTCGGGAAACTGAGCGCCAGCTTTTGACATTGAGATTTCTGGGATTGTCTAGGTAATCGATATGAGCTATGATTGGTTAATGGTTGCCTTTGGAAACCATCAACCTATCGTAACTAATGCTGGTTACCCAAACGATCCCAGAAAGCCTAGCATGGAAAGCTGGTGCACAGGGTGCATTATTTTGTTCTCCCTACCCACCCAATAACTTAAAGTCTGGGCTTTCATCTTAGCTTTGGGCTCCTGCGATTTTTGTTAGGCAAAAGTTTCGAAAGTTGTTTCAAAACTTTCATGTAAAGCTTTCAGTTCATGACTGAAAAGCCCTGTCGAAGGGAGTCTCAATAAAGTATGTATGTATGTATGTAATAAGGATTTTTAGCATTGTATTGTATTACTTTATGATAAGCAATGATAGTTATCATAGCCAAAGAGTCGGTATTGCTTGGATTTGTAAGAAAAATGTTTTGCACTCTTTAACTTACATGTTATAGATGCAACATTGGTGACAATTCTTGGGATGTCTGTGTACTCGACATATGCTTATTTACCAGCGTATATTCATAATGTCCTTGTCTACCTTGGTTACATTGAAGAAACTCAAGCATAGTCAACTGGATTTTACCATAGTGGCATAAGAGTCATGTCCAAGACATTCACTATTGTACTATTCACCAAGACACATTAAATATTAGATCCTGCTATCAAGATTATCATTACACGGGACAAGAACTAGCTACATGTGGCAAGTGGATGGAAGTTATGAAACAGTGAAAGGATTCAAAATTTAATCACAAAAAATCAAATACAAGAAATGAATTTTGAATCTACTTTTAATAATGTGCCATGTAAAATTATTATTATAATCACAAAAAATTGTAACAAATTCTAAGTGGATTGCAAAAGATGTTGCTACATTTGCAAGTAACATTAGAACCAATTTATTATAGTCATTAAATTGCATGATATAGCTGAGTATTTTTACATTGTGCAATAGAATCTTGATAACTCTAACTATGGTTCAACTTAAACTGTCAGGCACTCACTAGGGGTGTTACGATTCACATACCTTTCAATTCAATTATGATTTCATTTATTGCCTTTTGAATTCAAATATTTCAATTCAATTATGCAAATATCTTTAGTGGGTTGTAGAAAGGAAGTCCTTTTGGGTACACAGTAAGTACACAGTCTACTCCTCAATCAAAATACAAGATATAACTTAATAATTGGCCACTGAAAATTTAGACACAAAGTATCTCTATAAAGTAATGAAAACATATTTCAAGCATTGTTTGGAGTAGGTAATTTTCTAATTGAACGAAAATCGAAATCTGCAATCAAGAATTTGTGAATGGTCATAATCGAGAACTCAATTAATCATATACAGCACTATGGCTAACTGGTCTCATGCCACACTCTATTACACTAGTAAATACCACCCCACCCCTCCTCCCCATTATCGAGATTGTACAATTTTTTCATGTTATAGTGCTGTACAATAGCAATTTTATGGTTTTCAGTTTAAATAAAGTGTAGCAAGTCTTGTAAAAGAACAGTTACTAGACTAGTTACTTGTTTTTCATAGGTCATTCCCTAGTTGCTTTTGCCTCTGTTGAAAACGAGGCCAGATTCTCAATTGCCTAACAAATGAAGGCCAAAACATGTGAAATACTATGATGGGCATTTATTTAACATAAGAGACATGTAAAAAGCCCTCCCCTGTAGTATGTGATTAGTCCCATGTTCTAAAACACCCATTGTTTTATGACAAGATAATACTATTACATGGTTTGGCCTTCATTATTTCCTTCAAAGAAAAATAGTAAACCGAAAAAAGTTGAATGTTCAAAAGCTTGATCCTTTAATGCTAAAATCACTCATCTACATTCTTATTGGTGGGTTGCACGACAGCCTTGTTGGAGGTTACAACAATGAAATTATTATCATTTGGGAGTAAAACTTATTTTTATGCAAACAATTTTTTTTACCACTAAAATGGCTGCTGTGAAAACAACCTATACAGTTCACAGACAATTGTTCCCTAGAATTGCGCTTCCAAACGATATCTTCCCACTCAAGTTTTAGATTTATTTTGAGAAGCACTCTTCGAAAACAAAACTCTTTTCTTTGATAAATCAATTTTTTAGCCAATCAGAGCACACGCAGCGTACAATTTGTGTTATAAAAGCAAAACCATAAATATATTCATATTAAATATTGTACCTCTTAGCGGTAAAAGGAAATAAGGGTCGCGCCCATAAAATTAGATTCTAGTACCCAGCTTATAAGTGTTCTTTTTAAAATGAGAAGCATCCACATCACTTGAGACCTAGCTTAAGCAACCACGATGGTGACGGCAGCGAGAAGGCAAACAACAATGGGTTTAATGAGCGAAAAGAATGCCTCTGCACGTGCGTTTTACATTTTGGTACATTTCTTTGCCGTTCCTTGCAAAACAAAAATGTTACAGTGCTGCTACTGTTACCGGGGCCACCTCCACAAAGTTAACCAATCACAAAGCAGAACGGGAACAATACATTCCAACATTTTAAAGTTAAAATTTCATTGTTCTGCACTCGACATTTCATTATTCAAGTCGCAAATTTTGGAATCTATTGTTTACATTCTGTTTTGTGATTGGTTAACTTTAATTTGCCTAGGTGGCCCCGGTAACAGTAGCAGCACTGTAAATGATCAAATTGTAGGTTTTGTGGACAACGTGAGCAAACGACGGTTAATTTTCCTTCCTCTGTTTGAAGTTGAAAGTCGTCTCTGTGAGCTTTAGTCACATTAGGCAAGTTCAACAAAATTAATTGGAACAATTGCCAAGTAGTTTATAAAAGCGCGAATTTTTTTTTTTGGCGTTGCCGTCGTGGTTATTATTATACGGGGATTCTTAGCAGCAGAAAAGCGGCATAATCTTAAAGGCCATCAAACGGGGCTATCAAACGTGTCAGGAATTTGGTTCCCCGTGAGACTCTTATTATGATCTATAAAGCTCTCGTCCAACTATACTTTGATTATTGTAGCTCCGTATGGGGCAGTGTAGGTGTGTGTCAGTCTGAGAGACTCCAAAACTCCAAAATAGGGCTGCAGGTTTAATCACTTTCTCTGACTTAAATGTTAAATCTTCCACTTTACTCGGTGACCCTGGTTGGGATTCTCTGGAGCGAAGGCGTTCAAAGCAACTATCAATTATTCTGTTTAAGACTCTCCACAATCTTTCTCCGACTCGTCTAAATAGTGTTTTTAAAGCTACATCCAGTGTTCACTCACATAATCTAAGAAATTCAAAATACAACCTTTTCGTTCCTAGACCGAGTACTGAAGCAGGCAAACGAAGTTTTCAATATGGCAGTTCTGTTCTCTGGAACAGCTTACCTTTGAGCGCTAAGATACAGCCCACTCTTAGTTCTTTTAAATCATGCATTTAATTTTTATCTAATTTAATGATAGTTAATAAAGGATAGTTTTTATCGTTTTTAATACAATTTTATATAGATAATTAATTTAGTTAGATAATTTAAATTAGTTAAGTACTTAATCTATTGTTGTTAAAAAACACGGCTCGATGTAAGAGCATGTATTATGAATTGACACAGTGTATAAATAAAGTTTACCTACCTACCTACCTACCTACCTAAGGCCCGGTTCAAACGTCGAACTTCACATGTGCCGAATCTAATGCAAATGAGCAAGAACAATAGATTTTGCTCATTTGCATTAGATTCGGCACATGTGAAGTTCGGCGTTTGAACCGGGCCTAAGGCCCACCTTCACCTAAAAGAAGTTGCGGTCGTTTGTTTTTGTTTTGAAATGCTCCATTGTTCATATTCATGATCTGATTGTTTGCACGCATTCAAGCATGAATTTCGTGTTACACGAAATTCAGCACAGAAAGAGATCACGGCGCGCACAGCATTTTGGGTGAAGGTGGGCCTTTAAGAGTTATCTTAAAAGTTCAGTTTTTGGTTATACAGCAGAGGTTCTCTCAAATCATCGAGGGATGTATGAATTGTGTCATTTTTTCGTACACAGTCCATGATTTGCTTAACGAGATAAACAGCCAAACGTATTATCTGCGACAGGATGGCAAAAACAGCCAGTAAAGATAACAATGCGGGGACAATACCCATGGCTCCTAACTCGAACCATTGCAGTCCCTCGAGGAAAACCTTGTTCTGTCCTTCGGGACTTATCCCAGAAGACAGGAGAGTGGCTTTGATCAGGCTGATTTTAGCAATGATTGCTAACGTAACCAGGGACAGCGCTTCGACTTTGTTAGCTGTGGTGTTGCGGAAAGGGGTCTTGACAACATGATGGATTGTCATTAGGTCACATGCCAAAGCCATGAAGAAAAAGCGCAGCATGGCATTAGGGATGAAGGAATGAAATGTAAGAAGGATGAGACGCCGACCAATCAGAACGCTTTCCCAGTAAAGCGTGCCTTGGTTCTGACCAATAGGAGCGCGAAATGGCTCATGAAGTACCTTCATTACTTCGGTGTTGTCGTTTTGCCTCGTCGCGGCCTCGTCATCTATATTTCCGTCTCTTCTTCTTGAGCAAAAGCGCTTGAACCGCCAGTAGATTAGAAACGGCAAGGGAATCACACACGCTGCGAGAAATCCACCTGCAGAAATGGACGATTTGTGCAGCTTTGAAGAACCATAGTATAGTACCGCAATGAATGGTACCACAAACACGACAATGTATCCGAGAAGAAGGTACTGCCACGCCTGCCAGCAAAGGGTGTTGCCATCAATAAACAATCGATGCTCATTCCCAATGGTTACGCAGTGCATCAATCCAAGTGACGTTTCCGCGAGGCGATCGTAACCTAGCAACAGTATCTCCAAGACGACCGCCATGTAATGGCGTGCCGACGGTTTTCCCGCCCTTTTTCGCAGTCGATTGATAACAATGTGGGCGCAATAAATGAGAGGAACGTTCGCCATTGTGGCAAAAACTACCAGAGAGAGAAGCAACTCTTTTGTCACTGGTGTCAGTCCTGAAAAGGGACAATCGATTCTTCTGTAAACAGCGCGCACTTGAAAATTAAATGCGGAGATGACAGCAGAAATTAAGGGCACTCTAGGAAGCAAGTCTTCGAGAGAATTATCTAGGAGCAAATCGGCGACTTGATAGTAATAGAAAGCGATTTTTAAATACCCACTGTCTTGCTCTTCATGGACTTTGCAGTTTTCCGTGCGTGGTCTATTTTGCGTCTTTTTAATAAACCATAAAATATGTTCTGCGTTGAGAAGTCGCAAAAGAGGGGGGTCAATCAACAGATATAAAGCTAATCCAGCCGAGAAAACAACCATCGCTATCCACACTAGATAATCGTTACATCGAGTCGCTTTTCTACACTCAGCATTAAAGAGTGATTCAGTGTAACCAGGCGCGCATTTGCCACAAAGGAAACCAGTTCTGTTGCCATGGCACTTGTTGTACACTGACATAGACGTGTGCGGGCTCGGGGCCTGGCAGTAGTTCTTGGGGCAGGAAATAAAGTTCAGTTTTGATGAGCGCTCTTCCGGGACCTTGTAACCCCAAAAGTTTTCTTTTGCCGCTATGTTCAAGTTGTTCTTAATGCATGTAGCTCCTAACGGACATGGCTGACATTGAAACGAGTCATCGACAGCAAAACCTTTAGAGTGCCCAGTCTGTAGACTGTAATACCCGGGAGAGCATAGCCTGCATGAAAACTTTAGCACCGTTACATTTACCAGACAGTAGCCGTGTTTCGGTTTTTCAGTGAATGAAAAATGAGTTGCGTTTTCAAGTGACAGCTGACTTCCTTTACAGCGAATTGTGGTTTCGTGGTCGATATCAACGTATCCACCGTTAGAAACTTCAAAAACAAAAAACGGACGTCTTTTCGCAATGCTCGAAAACATAGAAGTGTTTCGAAACATGATGGGACCTCCACTTTCAGAGTAAAAGAAAGCAATGTTTCTGAATTTCTTGCCAGCGATAGTTATATCATTGCGTTCACTGACAAAAGAACAGTTTCTGAATTCTAATCGTCCGGTTCCGTAAGCGGAATAAACTTGACCCGTTTTCTGTGTAGCAAAATTATTTTTAAAGGAGCAATTTCGAAATGTTGCGTTCCCATTACTGATATATACTGCGCCCCCGATCAGGCCAGCGTTCTCTTGAAACAAGGTGTCTTCAAACGTCACGTGATTGTCGTATTTCCATAAAGGATGGGTGTTGTTGTAAACGTTGCGTTGGACACATCCTGGTCTGTGGGGTTTGTCAGGGATGGAAAGGATCGAGATGGCCCCAGTTGCTGTCTCGTAGATTGACTTGCTTTCACCGCAGTTCCACTGTTCTCGAAGAAATGAGGTGCAACGGCGAAATATCGACCGGCGTATGGTTACAGATTTCTTGCCCTTGAAATAAAGCGCAAAACTATTGGCTGGTCTCGAATCAAAAATTACTCTGTCCAGTTCAATGGTGGCTCTTGAGCGAAGCGTGTCGTTCTTCGTTGGAATGTAAAGGCGAATTGCATAGCCACTCTTTTTCGCTTGACCAGTGAAAATTGAATTTGTGATTGTAAACCAAACTGACCTAGGGTTTCTCAAAGTCACAGACAAGTCGTGAAAGTTGTGTTTAAAAGTGCAGTTGTCAATGAGAATTTTGACAGCATTCAATCGAGTTTTCTCTTGGCTTAACCATCTTTGGGATATCAAAAGTCCGTGCTTACAAAAAGCCATGGTTACATTTTTTAGCGCGATCTTATATTTGGGACTGATCATCAGCGCTCCCTCTTGGTTATTGAACATGGAGGTATTTGCGACTGTTACGCTTCCTTTGTATTTTTCTAATGCTTCAATTCTCACGAAAACGCTTCCATTGGACTGGCTGTCAATGAAAGTAGACTCTGAAATTATCACATCTGTTTTTTCTCCTGTTCTTCCTATGAATATACCTCCAGTGACATCTGGTAGAGTATGTGTCCAATAAAACTGTTCAAATGTTGCATGCCCACCTTTTATCATGAGACAAATGCTGCTATTGCGACCGATGCAGTTGTTGACGCGGACGTTTCTGAAATAAGCATTCAATGTATAGAGTATCTGCTTTGCTTTCAAAGTGTGAGTTTTCCCGACCAGCATCGCAGATCCATCTGTAACGGCTTCGCATTCGGAGAAATTAACATGAGTGAGGTTGAGTCTTAGATTTCCTTTCGCAGAATTAAGAAAAATCGCGCCACCGCCACAATTAGCTCTGTTTCGCTCAAACGCTGTGTTTTTGACAACCAAGGAGGAGGAAAGTTTGCACTCAACAGACACGGCCCCACCCTTTCCTTTTGTCACCACGTGTCCAGCAAATGACGAATTGTCAATTTCTACCTTGGTTTGGTATGAAGAAATCTTGATGCATCTTAGTGCCAAGTTATTACTGTTGTTAGCGCAGTGGAAATTAAGAAATCTTGCGTTAGTTTTTCTTGCGCGGGAAATATACAGACTGTCCGTAAATCGATTTATTTTCCCTTTGCCAGATGGCTTTTTCAAGTTGTTGTTTAACAGTGTCACGTGGCTGTATACTTCTTTCGTCACTCCTGTTTTTACGTCCAGCACCAAGAAAGGAGCTCTGTTTTCAACGCTAGTAACATTGTGGAAAAAAATTTGAATATATGACGTCCTTGGCGGGGTTTTAACGCTGGTTGCTATGGAGATTAAGGCTTTTACTGACCGTTTATCGAACCCGTTTTCTCGAAACCTCGTTTGGTTGACATTGAAAACAAGAGAATGACCGCTGCCATTTTTTAACAAGATCCAAACGCATCGAATATTGTTTTGAAACAAAGATGGGCCTTGAATATCCAATTGAACCGTTGGAATTGTTTCCGTCCCAACACTGATGGCTTTTGTTGCGTTGTGATAAGAGCAGTTTATAAGCTGAACTTTGCTACAATCGTCAAACCTAAGTGGAGTTCCCTTGAATACAATCCCTGACAATTTAATTTTCATTCTACGGTGATCTTTAAGGAAGTGAAATCCTTTCTCACACGTAACATGCGGCGTGGAATGAATCATTTCTATTGTAACGCTCTTCCTGATATAAATTACCGGATATTGACCATGCACCTTTCGATCCTTGCAGTCAAAAGGATGTTCCTCGGTTCCAGTGCCATTGAGGTGAATGTGTCCGTCCCAGGCTACCAGTTGAAGTGCTCGTGTTATCGACCGACATGGTTCATCTGGAGAGTCACAATTCCCCACATCATGACCAAAGCGTGAAACATAAACGTCTTTAGGACTATGTTTTTGGGAACCTAAGTTTTATAGAAGCATAAAAGAGTTAGTTACTAAAAGAAAAAGAAAAACAGACTGTGGTGATGCGCCGACCGGCAAGTGAACACAAAAATTTGATATCAACGAAGGCACCGCCGTCCACACGTAAAGAAAACGCATATTTATTTTTGCGTTTTCGCCTTCTGTCCACGTAAACGATAAAAAAAACGCACCGAAAACGGAGATTTTCAAAAAGTTAATTAACGCTGTCCAAAGTGGAGATTTTTGAAAACAGAGATTTGTCGGTCACGTGTAGACACCTGAAACGAAGCTTTTCGGAAACAATGACGTCACGAGGTCGAATGCGCTAAGTGTGGACGGAGATATTTTTAAAAACGCAGAAAAAATATACTTTTTCAAATGAAAACTTATGCGTGTGAACGGAGCTGAGTTGATAGAAGATATTGGTCACCGCCAAGAGATCCCAAATGTTAGCTAATAACAACAACAAACGTTTATTTAACAGTCAACAACAACAACAACAACAACATCCTTTATTTATGCACGATAAAAATTAAAGCAAAAATCTTGCTTGTGGGGTCGTGTTTCTAGCTACACTAATTAAAAACGTTTCTATATACATTAGTCAAATATACGCTGGCAATATATAGACTTGTGCGATCCACAGGTAGCGTAAATTAGCATTCGAGGAGGGGTCAAGATGGCGGTGATAAAGAGATAAACTACGATAACAAGAAAACAAGAAAACAAAACAAAAAATTAAGGACAACTGATTCGTCAGAGCGAATCAACGAATTGTGGATTATGTGTGTTTTTATATAGAAGGAAGGAGCTACACCTTGGTAACATAAAAACATAAATAAATTAGCTTAATGACAGAATTGATAATAAGCGTTTATTGACTTCATTGAATCCGTGGGATTTAACCCTGTTCAGAACGGGTTGTTTCTTGGTCTCCTTGAACCCCCCTCCCCGTAACTTCAAGAATATTTTAATATTCTTGAAGTTACAAAAGTTATGGCCATGAAACTTGGAAGTTTATCAGTACGTATAATACTGCCTAAGTTAAAGTAGATCACCTGACGTGATAACGTCATATGACGCCGGATTTGAGTCGTTATTCCTGATGATGTTATTATTAGAAAAGCGCCACAATTGAGTCAAAATTAATCAAAATTCGGCAGAAGAAAAATCCTGAAATGATCTAGTTGTACAATTTACTATAAAAACGCTAAAAAATTTTCATTCAAAATTTTGGTCAACATGCTTGTCAAAATGTGGTTGCCATGGAAATGTCATATGTCATGAACAAAAATCTGTCTCCGTGAAAATGTTCCCAGACAATGGGCTCCTGTCCCAGATAAATTTCAGAAAAAGTAACGGAGATTAGCGATTATTGGATAAATGCTTCTAAAGTTAAAAACGTTGAAAATCAGCGCACTTTCCGCCTTCCCTCCCAGTTTCGATACACGTATCCCACTGTGCCTTGATTCGCTCCAACGAAGGGCTAATGCTAGAAACTGCAGCCTTTGAGTCGATCATTTATGGTCTGTGGCTTATTTAGTTTATTAACTCAGTTCAGTGATATAAAATTAAACTTATATATTCTAGTACGGTTCCCTTTAAGCCGATCAAAAACCAGGTTTTGCGATTGAAAATTTCCGCTCCATTTGTGGATAACCGAGTCTTTCGGATTCGTTCCATTAAGGAGAAGTTACACATGAATTTTAATGAAATTGTAAGAGTTTTAAAGAAGAGATAGGGTAAGAAAATGATTTTTGGAACACAAACTCAGTTGATAACCACGCAAGAGCTCCCCAGGTTGCTGATGGTGGACTGTTTTGGTGTCCGTCTACAAATTATTGACATTATGAACTTCATATTATAAATTTGAAAACTTCATTAAATCTTTAATATTTCTAAAATTTCACAAACCCCCCTCCCCTTTCTTCTCCTCTCACCAACTCCTAAAAATCGCCGAAAAAAGTTACAAAACATTGCATAACATTCATCTGCAATTCTATGATGGCATTTTTTAATTGCTTAAAACGTACGTTAACGAGTTTCACTTTACATAAAACCGACGGATTCAAGAAGCGAAAAAATGACATTTAGGTGTAACTCGAATTTTTATCTTGTCCCAAAGCACGTCGTTAATACTTTCCTTTAAACAAAACTGTGTATGTACATGCAGTTTTGGGTACAAGAAAACCTAGAGAAAGATGTATTCAGTCATCATAACAATTTACTTAACCCTTATCATGCTAAATCCGGATTTTTCCGCGATTTGGAGGAATGGCAATTCAACTACTTGTGACGTCACTAATTCGCACGTCAGCAGATTCGTTTGATATGCAACTAATACAGGCTGCATTCTGACAGAGCTAATGGAAAAAAACGTGGTCAGTTTTTGGTGCAAAATTGGTGGTAAAACAGGCCAATATACCTGTACTTGATCACGGTCTCCTTTCCAGGGCTTTCCATTGATAAAGATCAAAACTTTTCAGGCCACAAGAAAGGATGTACAGAGTAGAAGGTAGAGAGAATAAGAAAGCAGAGAAAAACGAAAAGGAACGGAGCAAGGAAAAGAAATCGGAACGGTTCCGCAAATAAAAAAAAGGTCCAAATTTTGGTTTATGCGCATGAGCCAATGTGAAATATTGTATATTTTTACATGAAAAACTCATAAAAAATCTTACAACAGTATGAAAAAGTGCATTTCTAGCAAAGTTTAGAGAAATTCAGCACCGTAGCGCCAAAAAAAATCAATTTAACGGTAAAAAAACGTGTTTTTTTAGTAATTTCAGCATATTAAGAGTTAAGTTAATGGTCTAAAGAAAACGTTGTAGCTCGAAATATTGACGACATGGTAATTTTTATTCCCCAAAACTGATTGCCTGAAGAGATATGAAAGAAACAGATAGCTTTTGGTAAAAACGTTTCCCATTTATGACTACTTTTCTTCGACAACACTTTGGCGTTTTAGCCCGAAATAAAATTTCACTTCCAATAGATCTGTCATAATTTCTATTAATCAATATGCTATATTTGCGTCGCGTCTGTGAGTCTTAAAGAATTTGTCTACATCTTGCAAGCTTCGACATTCATAACTCAGTATTTTCAACCGGCTGTTAAATTTCTGAATTTTTAACATCCTAATTATCGCCACTGGCGTTTCTCAGCCCTAGCCTAATTTAATCAGAGTTGAAAAAAAAAATTCTACCCGAAAACTGAATTACAGACAGAGAAGAGAGAGTTATCTAACCTGTGCTGCCGCTGATGAAGAAAAGAAACAGACAAGATGCCCAGAGAAGTCCATAAAGCGCCATTAGAAAACGATTCCAAGAAAGGTTTATTTTCCTCGGAGCCGCTAGTGTGAGAACAATCCGGTTTCTAAAAGTGCTGGGTTTTAAGAGATCGTCAGCTAGAAAATGAAACGCCCTACAGATCACGTGTACATGAAAATGAAATTCTATTTCCAATTCAACGAAAGCGGTCCCATATTAACATAAAACGTGTTTCATCTTCTTTTTCAGTTAGATATATATACAACTTGACCTTTTTGCCGAAAGGAGGTACACTGTTCAGGTCAGCATTTTCTTACGGGACGAGTGCCGGGGCGAGGAACCCGACCGCATATATAGAAGCCAAGATGACCGACCGCAAAGTGTAGAAGCCAAGATAAACAATATTGAGTGGGCAGTTAGCCAAAGCGTTTATTTATTGTTACTTGGCCAAGTATAAAAATGCAGTTTCGTAGTGCACAAATTTGCAATCTGGCTCTAATGTGCGTGCGGAACTCTGAGGACAGGAGTGGAATGGGCTTGTTTTTGGAAATAATTTATGTTTCGTCGTCATTTCTTTTTCGGTGAAGTGAGCTAATCAGAGTAGCTCAGTGAAGCAATCAATGCAAAAATCAAATTGATTGAAAGGAAACTAAAGTATTCCCAGTGTTGTTTATTATGATGTACAAGGTGGTTTAAGTTTTTGGACGAAACCCTAAACGGCTAAAGTGTGACCATTTAAATGAAAGCTACCGAGTAATATTTCACGATACTCGAAGTTTTTCAGTAGTTTGCAAATAAAAGGAAAAAGCGCTAACAACGGGGAAAAAACTGAACTGAATGCACAATTTATTGGTGAATCATTATGGCTAGAATAGAAAAGGGTCCATTCAAAGTCCACGATATTGATCACAACAGTTAATATACAAAACAAACTCTACGGCATAACTTAAAAAATGTTTTATTTTTCATATATTTAAGTATCTGCTGCGCAGATCATTTAACCAAACGAAGTGAACAGCTGAGACAGCAATAACGCTTTCTTTTTAGAAATAGATGTTACATTTCAATAATTTACCAACTCTATATTAAACGCTTTCTGTTTAGAAATAGATTTTACATTTCAATAAGTTACCAACTCTAAATCAAACGATTTTTTTTAAGAATAACTTACTCGGGCCACATGCAACTGATAAACGATTTTCTATTTTTCAATCAAACACAGATGATTACAAGAAGATGCTGAAAATTCCTCACTAAACCTAAACCTGTGGATAGTGCAGTTTTCAATTGAGTGTCGAAAGTAATTACACAATTGCTTTGGTTTTGCATTGCTACACTTTGTGATTGGCTAAAAAAATCTCGCGCCACTTTCTCGACCAATCAGAAGTAAAACCAAAACCAATCGTGACTTGCTCGCACGCGTTTTCCCGCGCTTGGCGCCGCCGACATGTAATTGCTTCGAGCTCTGATTGGTTCGTTGGATTGTTTACGACTGCTGTGATTGGTCAGAGTAATTACTTCGGTTTTGGTTTTACGACACTCAATTGAAAACTGCTCTAATGCCCAGCTAAAGTGCGACCAATGAAATAAAATCTAATGAGCAGTACTTTTCTGTTATACTGTTACACGCGTAGATGATGATTCTAGCTTTCGAGTCGCGATGAAATCAAAGTGTGTCTATTCAAATGAAAGCTGACGAGTAGCATTTTTCTTGTAGAGCTTTTGTCTCTAGTCAAAATTTTACAAATGATTTTTTTTTTCAGTTTCAAGCTTGTGTGTTCTTGGAGTGGAAGTTACAAAACGGTCTGAAAACACAACCTAACACGTAACAGTCGAACGTCAAGAGAGATTCTCGAATCTCAGTTTGTAGACAAAAAACTGATTTAACGCAACGTTTTCCCATTTACATGTCACTGCTGCAGTTTTCCCGTCGTCTACTGGGCGGCGATATTATATGCCCAGACATGGAAACATTCCATTCCGTCGGAATCAATACGCATATGAGGCCATTCTTGTTACCAGACTCCTGTCAAAACACCTCCACACCAACCAGGGGAGAGCTTGGTAAGAATGAAGACCGGGCATGGTCTGTACGTACTCATACGACCTTGATAATCCACGTGGACTTTGACAAATCTACCACAGAAGAGGAATAGGATGGTTAAAAGTCATTTACAGGCAATTCAGTTATAACAGAAACCCTCGGGAAAGCCGCTGTTTGGTGTCGATTATACCCATCCCCTCCCCCCTCTCTTGCTTTTCGTAATAGCAAGGTGTCTTGTTGAAAGAGAGGTTCAATTGTTTAAGTTTGTGGATGAAATCCTAAAGCAGCACTTTCCTGTGGTGCTGTTTATTAAGTATGCAAGTTTGAATGAAAGCTCCAGAGCAACACTTGTCTGTGGTACTGTCTATTATCCTGCACAAGATGGTTCTGACTTTTGAGTCTGTGATGAAGTTCTAAAGTGCGACCATTCAAATGAAAGCTTTTAACCAGTACTTTCCTGTGGTTAAGCTGTTCAAGGTGGTTCTAACTTTTGAATCTGTGTATGAAATCCTAAAGTGTGACCATTCAAATGGAAGTTAGAGTAGATACAAACAACAACAACAACAACAACAAAAAGAGTTGTTTTCACATACCCGTCTATGACCTTAGGTAATGTTTCGAAGAAGCTACTTTCGCTTGGGAGTTGTCTTCGACATTTGAACACTCTTTCAAGTTCGTTTTCCTCCGCGAAGCTCTTCTCCGATCTCTCGTAGCTGACGTCTAACTGAAGATTCGTGTTGAAGTGGAATATCTCCATAACTTCCTCTTGGGACGGCAGTTTATCGTGATCCCAGGGGAATAACATCATATCTACGGGGCACTCGCCATTGTTCTCGCGGGATCCAGCTAGGATGAAAAAAAAATATATCACACGGAATTAAAGTGCTGTTATGGAAACAACCGGTGATTTGTACCTGTGATTGTTGTGTTGACAAGTGGTGGTAAAAAGTTTGAAATCCACCCGGAGAATTTTGCAATTTTTTCCCTCAAAATCGCGTTGCCGTTGAGTTGAAAACTTAATACACCTTTTTATATATAAGAACCTTTTTTATAAGGATGTTGAGGCTGACATTAGCCAGAACTTTAAGAACGTACTAAGAACTTACCCAGGCTGAACGTTTCCGTATTTACCACGTTAACGATGAGCTAAAAAACCGTATAGAAAGCTTTTTCCATTTTATAATTCAGGCAAATTTGAATAACTTCGTCTTCACTTCTTTCTTCTTATTCAGAACTATGGGGCATTCACTGAAATACTGTCCCATTTTATCCTTAGAACATGCTAAGAACGTTTTCAGGCTCAAATCGCCAAAACAAATAGAACATCCAGTTCCATCTCAGCCTCAGTTAAAAAATTAGACGTTCTTATATAAAAAAAGAGTGTAGTTCGATCCCCCCGGTGGGGGTGGGGGGGGGGGGGTGGGGGGGGGGGGGGGTGGGGGGTACTCAACAAAGTTTTGTACTGGGATGCTCCGCCCCGAGGTCCAAACCCTTACCCTTTCATATACCGTTTTTGACAGAAAAGGTACCCCTTTCATTGAAAATGGTATACCCCTTTTTATATAGCCTTAATATAGCGTTTGTTATATTTTGAAAGGTCCTTTTTATAATACTTAAATGGCAGTTTTCCCTACCTTTTTATGCTTCAACTCGTGTTTTCTCTACCCTTTCCTATTCTTCGTGAAATCCCTACCATTTCATATACTTCAACTCGTGAAATCCCGGCCCTTTCATATACCTCCAGCCTAAAAAAGGTACCCCTCTCGGGCGGAGCATCCCCGTATAGCCCATTATAGGGAGTACCACCCCGGGAGTTCGACTTTATATAAAGCACGAGGAAACGGCGACATTATTTCAAAACTCAGACGTAACTTGTGTGGATCAATGGGTGCAAATTGTAGATTCAGATTTTATTCAATTGAGTGAAGTGTACGTACGGCTGAAACAGAAAAATAAACAGTCTTTTTTTCCAGAACACTATAGGATGATTTCAGTTGTTATTAACGTGTCTGGCGTTCCTTGATTGGAGGGTTGAGCGGGTTTCTCAGTTTGTTTGAAGACTCTGAGGTGTTTGGAATTGAAAACTAAGTTTGTTGATAAACATTACGTCAGTTGAGATCCGCCAATCTAAACCATGCACGGACGGAAAAATCTTGTCTTCTTCTTGGCGTCTCAGAACGTTGTGCATGTTTTATTTACTACAATTATCGCTGAATTATTATGTTTAGTTTTGTATTAGGAATCGGGTTTAAATATAACTTAATCTAATTAAAATTTAAATATAAGTTTATTATCCTGTTTTATGTGCCGTTCACAGGAACGTGGTTTTATCGTCGCCGCCCTCCGTTTAAACGGCAATCTTTGAGTCTGCCACCCTACCCGTGTCGTTTTGAAAACGTTGTCAAAAGTAGACTGCGTGTGGACGCCTCCAGAGGATACCGTCTACACGCAGGCAATGTCAAAAGTGGAACGTTTTGAAAACGATGCGGTTTCACCTACCGCTTAAACGCCGAAACCGCATCGTTTTATTTAATTGCTGTTTTGAGATCGAACAAAAGATCTTGTTTTTCTTTCAGATATAGTTTTGTGCCACTGTTTCTTTTTTTTACCGTTTAAAACGGTTCGTGGAAACATTTGGAAACCGTATTTTATTGATCCAAAACCGTGCCCGCCTAAAACACTGTCTCATCGCCCCAGTTAATTTGCAGCTAGTTAAAAAATTAATTAGTGTAGCCTCTCTTTCTCGTATGAAACCTCCTTGATACAGACACAGCTTTTGCCATTTATCCGGTTTCTGAAAAGGGGGGATGGGAGGGGGGGGGGGGAGGTCAAAACCTCCTGCTTCCCATACCCCGTTCTCCCGCCTCCGGTACCACACGTGTAAATGTGTCATGTCATCTCATTCATGACCTATGACGTAACCGACTTGAAAAGGTTTCCAATTCCACCAGAACCAATGCTGTTTTTTTTTTCAACCCGAGTACGAATTTACATTTTGTCGCATATAAAAGTTTGTTTTAAGCCTCAGAGGACGTTAAATGGAAGTCAAAAAACGTTGTTGGGTTCGTGTTTTTGACTGGATAATAAGCAGTAATACATAACGCTTGCCTTTTTGAAATTTCTCTCCCGCTTCCCGCCCTCGTAGAGATCCCGCTACCCGCCCTTTCTTCTCCCGTCTCCCGTACCACTCCCGCCCACTGTTCTCCCGGGCTCCCGCCCCCTGTCCCCCCCCCCCCTGAAAAGATAAATCCCTAACCACACACCAACGCCAACTTAACAGTGATATCATCTCTTAGCCAAAAATACCCCCACCCACTCTACCTAACTGAAAAGAAAGTCATCTTAACTCCCCCCCTTTTGTATTGCTTGAATCTTTGTTCACTTACTGTACACTGATAACCGCCACGCCGGGGGGACCGTGGTACGTGTAGGCACGGTGCTCGGCTCCTGCGGTGTCTTCCTATGCGATCATGGCACACAATGCGGACACTGTTCTAGTTTAAAATGAAGAAAAGCGGTCTGAAATAGCATAGGGGGGTGCTGTGGTGTAAAGAGGTTTACAAATCGTGTATTACACAGTACAAAACTTAAAATAAATTGGACTAAAAGCTAGGCTTTTTATGTAACATCCCGCCTCAAACGTCCCTAACATCGGAAAAATATAACTTTGGATTTAGCATCCTTTTGTTATCGATACTTTCGGGAGGTCCCAACTTTTTTTCTTTTTGGGGGTTGCCAAAACCCTGAACCGTGACTATATAAAATTATAAATGTGAATGAATGAAATTGCGAGAAGCGTGAAAACAAACGCACGAGTTTTAATCAAATTCACAGTGCATAAGACTGACGGCGAGTCGCTGATTACGGAACTTTAAGGTTTGAATCAGTTTTCCGTTTCAACAAACTTAACAAGGTTTAAATAAAAGCCAAAAGCTTTCTGTACAAAAGTATACCGTAAAATGCCGGTCCCCCCAGCTTATAAGCCCCTCGACTTATAGGCTCATCCACCTAGAAACAAAAAAAAAAGCCCCCACAGATATAAGACCCTTCTTTTTGTGACGTTTAAGAGCTTAATTATAGACTAGTAAATTGAAAACGTACTTTGATAATGCTGTATGTTAGTTTAACAGCTCATTCCGATACCAATTTTTTTATGCCGCTTATAAACCCCACGGATATAACGCCCCCCGCTTATAATCCCACAGAAAACCTCTTACGAAGTTGTATAAGCTCATGGCTTAAAACCGGCATTTTACGGTATACAACGTTATAGCAAGTTATAGCCTGTTCGAAGTTCTCCGATAGTGGGGCAGAATTATAATTTCGAATTCACGCGGAAGAAAAGGAGACTTTGCGCTCACCTCCACTACCAGAGAGCCTAGAACGGGGTAAAAACGTTAAAATACTCCACAATAATTTATTTTTCGTTCTTGTTCCCCACATAGGCGCGAGTGAGGTGTGCAATGCGTGCTTCGTGTGTGTGTTCGTGCGCATGCGCATGTAAAAACTTCAGGCAAAGATAGCAACAGTTTTGTACTCTATATACATTCAGTTTGTGAGTGCATGCGCAGTTAGACTTTCTCCGAGTCAATAGTTTTATGGACTTTTGTCTTGAGGTCAAAGCTGTTCTGATTCAATCCACAGAAACGTCGAATGACGAACCTAAGCCGTATGACTCAACGTGAAATCGTTAGTAGCTTCTATCGCGTTATTTTCTAAAACGCGAACATGGTGTTACATTCATTTTGGCTCGGCCTTCAGTAAGCGTCGATTTAAGCTTGGTTTTCACATGTCGATACATCCCAGACGATCAGGGATTTCGTTGCTTCCAGACCGTCCCAGATTTTGCCGATTTATGAAAACACGAAATCGTAGACATCCCCGATCATCTGGGATGGTCGGGGATGAATCGGGAAAATCGGGAGCGTTTTTATTTTCCCGACGCATCCAAGCCTTACTGCGATGGTCAGCGATCATCCCTGACTTATGAAAACATAAATTTTGATTTCCGAGCCTCTAACAAGCGCTCACAAATCGGTACGGCGGACTTTGGCCTCGTCTCTTTTTAAGCATCACCGATTCTACCGACACTTCTGTCCAATATCACGGGAACATCTGGGACGGTCAGGAAACAGCGAAATTCCCGATCATCTGAAATTTTCCCGACATACGAAAACCATGTTTTGGTAGTCTTGTTCGCAATAACAAAAAACAGTTACTTACTGTAGACAATGTCTCGATCATCAACTTCATTCTGCAGTTTCTGCAGCTGATACAGTGCCTCGTAGAAGGATTTGTAGTCTTCCACTTTGCTTCGGACGTCCGGTCCAACAGGGTGAATAATGCCGGATTTCCACCTCTTAGGGAACTCTTCAAACAGATCCCCCTCGGATAAGCCCTGTACTATCCCCTGGCCCCAGCCAAAGAACCAGGTACTTCCCAATTCGTGTAACATGCCGGTCAACAGTTCGTTGTCATCATCGCTGAAGTCAAAGTTGTGGTTGATGTAGTTTCTCCAGAAGTAACTCGTTGACAGCAACAACTGAAAAGGAAAGAGCGCGGTTAACCCTTCCAAACGTGCCAAAAATCACAATTCAATGTTATAAACAGGTATATATCAAATATTAAAAAAAACAAATAGTACCATGCAAAAGTACTGTCGAAGCGGTTTCATTTAAATGGTCACACCATAGGATTTTGTTGACGGATGCAAAAGTTAGAACTACATTTCATGTCTCCATAATTGACTCTGGGAGTGAAATATTTTTTCATGCGTTTTTCGCTATCATCCACATGGATTTCGGATAGATTGATTGTTTGATGTAAAGCGTTGCAAGGGAGCACAGAACCTGATCATCACAGACTGTACTTCAAAGGCCAGTTGGATCATGTTCTTCATGTGTTTTTCATGTGCTTCAAAGGCCAGTTGGATCAGAGCCCATTCAGTACAATATTAAAAACACTTCAAATTTAGCAATTCTAATAATTTCAAGTCTCCATTCCAAAGGTACTGTACGAATGATTTTCTTTAATTTTCTGTCCCAAAATGTATAAGAAAACTGTGCGGGTGGTACAGATTTATTGTTCAAGAATTCTATATTTATTAGCCAGTGTGCAAAACGTACCCTTGTTCCTTTGCTTCACGCAAAAATAGGAGACGTCTACACGCGAGGTAATATTTACACACTTGTCGATCTTAAATTCCGACTTACCTTCCATTTCTTAGAAACACACATGCACATTCTGATGTCTTTAGGCTGCAGAAAAACCATAATCTGATAGAAAACTTCGGGCGCTATTAAATCCAGAACCCCACTGCCTTGTTGTTTAAATAACTCGAGCGTTCTTGGTGTTATTGGGGTCTTCATAGTAGTGTTAGGCGAAAACGTTACTAGATTCAACTCCTTTAATTTCTGAAAGCAGAATAAAGTGAACGTATTTAGCCAGTGATATTTATTATGTGATCGTTTATATTTCGATTGTACAACACGTGCATTGCATAATATTGCACGTGAACCCCTGACAATTCCCAGGAGAATTTTATGTCACAGATGTGTTTACAGTTTTTTCGCGAACCAAACCAGAGGATTTCAAGATTTATAGCCGTTCTATATCTATATTATTGTGTATGTAGATGCATAGATACTGGAAAGCAGAATTAAATTTGTTATGCGATCTGTTGTTCGATTCTAAAACATGTACATCGCACAACTGAATGAGCTGAGCAAAACAAAAGCGACAAAACCGGAAACGACATTTGCCAAAACCTTATTAAATTTTTGGGCTCAAGCGCTTTAAATATTGCGCAATCCTTTAGAATTATCCGAACAGAATACGAGAGCATTTCTAAAACTTGCTTTTCCGATGAGAAAAGGGCTCAAAGTAAAGTGAACCGTGCATTTATTCAGCTTAAACTACGCCTTTCACTTGCTTATATTTTTGTCGCTGCAATTTGTATTGGACTTCAACCCCTGATATTAAATTCTCGAGAAAATTTTATGTAAATACCGACCGATGTGTTCACAGTTTTTCAGCGAACCAAACTATAACGTCTTTTAAGATTTATAGCCATTCTGGAATGTAAAATTTTATAGTATTGATAAATATAAAAATCGTACTCGTATTCATAGGAAGGACTGAAATACATGTAACTAATAACACCCTGCGGTGTACATTTCGAAACCTCCGGCTCACGCGATAAATTGTGCAAAACGCCGAATGATTAATAGTATGAAAAACATATAAAATAATCGTTGAAAACAAAATTGGTTGCGTGCAAACCCGTGCGCAGAGGGTGAAGTACTTTGGCGACTTATCCATCAAAGATCTGACATTTGTAGCGAGAGAGATTGAACTTGTTATTTTCACCTTTCGAAATCTTTGATTATCCTTTACACCGAGTAAAAACAAAATAGCAGTTTCATTGAATTCGATTTTCTTCCTAGTAACAATACAATTTATCCATTTCAAAGCATTTTTCAGAAAAAATGAAAGTTTTAAATTTATACCTCGCAAGCCCTAGATTTCAATCAAAGCAATATCTAAAAAATGTTGCTTATGGGGAAATTAATTGTTGCTTTTTCGAGGATTCTATATACAGGGAGTCCTTTCAATCGCTGAAAAAAGCAAAAGAAATATAAACAATATGAAATCTCAAACGGACATGGCGTGTCTGGGCAGCTTATTTGTTTTGGCTACGAGGTCCGTCGATGGAATCCCTCTCGAGCGCACGAAGCCTATAAAATAACACTGGTGATTTCTACCAAATAACAGTGCATCAGAACCATAAAAATCCACATGCAAGATTTAGGATCATTTAGCAAGAAACTGCTGTAAAGTATAAACTTGATCCAGCTGGCTTTAATCCGTAACTAACATTTCAAATATCGAATATCGAAGCTCCACCAGGTACCGAAATAAAACTCGCATTTCCGGGACGGCGAAGGTTTGGATTGAAAAATATAAGCTTACATCTAAGATATTTACATGTTACATTTCACTCAGTTACATCGCTTACAGAAAAGATGCAAATGAAAAGCACATACAATAAAAAAATCAGGAAAAGTAAGGGAACAAACCTGTTTAGCGACCGTTCGCTGAAACCCGTTCGACCCGATTGACAAATCAATTTAAAAGATTCGAAGTAATATTAGTGGGGCGGATATGTGCTGGAATTGTTCACTTTCTGTTAAAAGCATGAAATTTGGCGGAAAGGTAGCTTTTAACGTGTCAATGAAAAGTTGATATAGTGCCTCCACAAAAATTTCATCTGAGCCGAGTTAAGAGGATGTTTCAAAATGGCCGCCATCTTGAACCGGAAGTGGAATCGCAACTTAATATAAAAGCTATAAATATTTGAGTGTTTGTCTTAAAAACGGTAACGTAGGAAGCACGTGATCGAGGTTAACTCGAAATTAAATGTTGAGTCCAAAAAACACAAGAGAAATGCAATTAGGTAATAAACTTTAATGAATGCCATATTCAACCGGAAGTGGCGACGTATCTTGTGTTAAAATAACATTTACTGTCTACCAATAATATTTTGCTTTTACATGTATATTTCTTGTGATACAGTGTCAGATTCTTTTTGTTACATTTCTTTGAAGAATAAACTGCTTAATTACTGATAGACTAAGAATCTGCAACAGTCTGCAGACATTTTAAATCGCGGTATGCTTTCTCTTCATACTAGTGTCACTTTTGTAACATACATTCTGTCTATCCTGCCGTTATAACTTTTATGTTAGGTTAATTGATACGTTTCACATATTAACATCCCAAGAACTCACAAACGGCAAGTCTAGTAAGAAACATATTAAGTCATTCAAACTTTGAAAGACACTGCTGTTGTAGTACTTATCGGGGCATCTATGATATCCACATCTCTTTAGTTCGTAACTGGTTGCTATCCTGCGTTTTTTCTTTCTTGTACAGTTTAAGTTACTTTTAGTTTTTCACAAAGAATAAACTGCTTAATTTCTGATTGACTAAGAATTTGTAAACTGCAAACTGCGACACATTTTAAAGAGCGGTATACATTCTGGCTATCCTGCCGTTAATACTTTAATGTTAGGCTAAAGGATGCATTTGGCATATAAACATTGAACACTCAGCAGTTCTTCTCAACATATCTACATTAGGAACTCGCAAATGGTAAGTTCAATAAGTAACATACATGTTAGTCATTCAAACCGAGGAGTTCATCTGTTGTCACACTCATCAGGACATCTACAGAGGGCCGTGCAGCGCAGAGAAGCCTTCACACAAGAGCACTTCCTTCGGCAGCTTTTCGTGCAGCCACACCGAACAAGTTCCTGGCAGGAGCCCATCACATCTGGCAGTGACGTCCAGAAAGGCCTCCACAAACCTCCATCTAAGGTCCAACCCCAGTCTTGTGGACTTGGCAGTGTAGGGTTTGGAGTGAGAGACTGAGCCCAGATGTATCCTGCTTGGAAAACGGCACGTTTGGAATGCTCCAGTAGGGCTGCTCTTGTTGGTGGGATGCTGTCAAACTGTCTGCCCTTCTTTACAAACAGGTGCTTACGTGCGTCATTCACCGTTTTTTCTCCACTTGTCCTCTCATACAGTAAAACTACAAAGCGCTCAAGGGTCGCCATGCTCGTTTCGTCGACTTCAGGGGGTGTACTTCCTAAAGTGAGAAAGGCGGTGGTGGCCTCTGGAAAACTGTTCCATGCGTCCATTGCTGTCTTCTTTCCTCTTCCAATAAAACACGAGACTGTATCACAGCCAGTGAAGGCGTGAAAAAATGGGAGTGCACTTGAGACTCGAGGGCCTAGTTTTCTGGAGATTTCATGGGCAGGAATATAGCGAAGGTGTTTTCCTACGCCAAACCCAACCCAAAGTTCCACAACTCTCCCTTGAAGCTCTTCCAATTTTTCGAAAAAGGCAACGGCCAAAACAAGGACATCAGTGTCAACTGTACGCAGAAGGATCCTGGTATGACCACAAGACACCGCATCCGCTGCATGAAGAAGCATCCTTGTGTCAGCTTCTTCATGAGTGCAAGGGGCTAGTCTACCAATGTTGTCGCGTGAAATGGGGATGGTGCTCAAGACCTGCTCGCCACAGGTTGAGATTATCTGCTTCTCGACTTCGATTGATGTTACACTTTGGGCGAGATACTTAAACAGTTCTTCCTTGTTTTTGTCGACCCTTAAGAACTCTTTCCAGTTGCGCGGAAGCTTGTTTTCAGCTGCTACACGTTGTCGCACACCAGAACCACGCTGACATCGAGTTGTCAATTTCAGGCTATTCTCTAGGTATTCATCCCACACAATATCTAGTCGGTTGACGTGGTTAAGTTGTGCTCTGATGTATGGAATGAAAGAATCTAGAGAATACCCTGAAAAAGTTCGTTCATTTCCGGGTTGGATCATATTTACAACTGCCGCTCCATCGATGATAAGGGCGTCTAAATTCTTTGGCATCTGGCTTTGTGGTGAAGTGAGTGCTTGAAGGTGTTCCGTCAGCTCCGACTTCTTCTTTGGAAGACGCAGATTCCCCTGGTCTGATAACGCCGGCGGACAGCCTTGGTTCTCATGCCTGAAAAACTCATTTAGATCACCATTTCGGGTCTGGCATGAAATATACAGCCTGGAGAAGAGGGAGCAGTCTCTCTTCATTGAGGTTAACTGCTGGCTTGCTTTTGATGGTTTCTTTGAAGACGTCTCAAAGAAGCTGATCTTGTTTCTTGGTATGGTGTCACCTAATGGCTTCTTCCTATCAACAAGTCGTTCAGAAATGAACATCTCACACTGCTTTCTTCCTTCAGATTCAATCTGGCGCATCCTGGCTACTGCTGATTCCTCTGCAACTACCTTGGTGTCAAGTACAATGAGATCGCCAGATTCTTCTTGGAAAGGATTTCCCATCTCTTCAACAACTGCAACGAGGGATTTGACATCTTGATGGAATGAGGCCTGACAACTTTTGTGATCTTCGTGATGCTTTGAGTTCTCCACTGATTCTGTGTTAGGATTCATGCCTGCCTCGAACTCATTAACCAGCCTTGCCATCTCTGGGCCAGATAACATCCATCTGCGCAGAGCGTTTGGATTTTCCGTCAAGCCAACAGCTCCTCCGTCTCCCTTCACCATGGCATTATTCTGTTCATGTGCTTGGTCGATGGCTATTGCTGAAAATTGCTTTGGCGTTTTGCTCACGGTGAAGAGCCCTTTCTTGAACTGTGAAGCAACATCTGGAGCCTTCTGATCAAGTTCGCGCATGTCACGTAGATGGATTGGTAGCCAACGAGCATAATTGCTGTGATTCATTGCGAAAAGCCATGGTAACATCTTCGAGAGTGCATCAACATAGAGGTGGAAGTCAGCTGCACGAAGCGACTTGAGAAAAACAAGAAGCAGGAGCTCAAGCTGTAGGGCTGTGTACCAGTACTGAAACTGAGGAAATGCAGAAACTTGCTGAGTACACCAACAGTCAAAGGACATGTCATCTTCGTTGACTACTCCTTCTTTGTACTTCGCGAACGCCTTCTGGATCAGCAAGAATAAACAGCAGGCCGTCACCTGATGGGCCCGACGGGAACGCGTGACACTTGAAGCTTTGACAAAGGAGTCTGCTGTTCCGGGAGACGCAACGTTTGCATCAGCCAACGCAGTGTTCCATCCACTACCTTCCAGCCATTCTCCTATCACCTTTAGAAACACCATCTCTATATGCAGGCCACCAAACATAACCACGAACTTATCTTCACCGTAGGTATCGCTCCAGTTCCACTGAATTTCTTTTGCAACAGCAAATAGTGGCTGATCGAAGGCGATTACCGGAACTTGTCCAGGATTTAGATGGTTTACAGAGAGCTTGATCACATCCATAGCATGTTTTATCATAGCAATGGACTTGGCTTGATCAGGGAACAGTGGTAACAAGCCTGATAACGCAGATGAACTGGGCAAGCTGTGTTGCGGGTCACGAGAGTGGAACGCCCCCCAAGAAACTACTTCCTCTTCCTTCAAGCCCTCCTGATTACATATAACGTTACTGGAATTCTCAAGCCATCTTATCTCATCTTTCAAACCACGATCACAGGATCTTCCGTCAGGTTGTATGTTTATGTTGGTTGCTGAAACCTGTGGATTCTTGGTTGGGGCAATAACTGGTGCAACTTCAGTATAAGCTTCTGGTAACTCGCGGACTGACTTCGTGTTGGCTGCTGCATGTGATATATCAATAGGTGCTCTTGTTGTTCCAGGGTTTTCTGCAGTGGGTTGCTGAAATAAAGATATGCCAGTCCCATGAAATGAGTCTTGTGCGGTTGTTGAAGAGGGATTATGGTCAATATTGTCGACAGCCGCCGTTGTAAATAAATGTAGGCGAAGATTGGATGGACATACTGCACCTTCTTCTATGTAGCGTCGGCAAACTTCGTTCCCCAGATCTGTGGAAATCGCCAACACTCTGTCATAAGAAACACTGATCCCTAGGTCGTGTAATGACTCAACAAGCTCACGGCTGCGTGTCTTAGCGTGAACAGATACTCCTATGTATATAGGAAGGGGTGTCTCACGAAATTTGCTTCTCCGCTCCCTCTTTACTTCTCTGTCACGACAACGAACACGGGTGTTGTACTGCAGAAGCTGTGAGATGGTAAGTGCTGCTTGTACTTTTCCTGAACTACATGCCTGTTCGTCAATATTTGGACCATACAGGATCATCTTAACAAGAGACATCAGTGAAGCTGGGACAGATTCTGCCTGGCAGTTAGGCTCAAAGGATCCTGCAAAGGTGTATTTACTTGCAAGCATATCTTTACGGACAATCGCAGCTGTCTTGGCAAGGTGCATGGCCTCTTCATCGCAGTCTTCTTCATGTGCTCTATGCAGTGCAAATCCGACATCAGCACTGAAAGCCAAGTACACATCGCGCCCTTCTTTGTAAGCCTGAAGACCAGGAATTTGTAAAACAAGGCGCTCTTTGAGTCGTGAAGTGTTAACACGTGTCACTGCGTCACAACCGAGTCTTTGCAAACAGGATTGGTACTTTTTTGCGAGATCGGCAAGTTTAAACGTGGGTAACTCTTCACTACCTGTTCTAAAATCTTCTATGTACGACACCAGTTCTGCTAGAGCGATTCCATCGAGACGATGACGGGGCTGTTCGCTCTCTTCGCCCTCTTCCTTTGCATATTGTGCTTTCCTGTACAGCGTAGAAAGGCATTGAGTATGGTACTTAGCCTCAAGAGCGATGAGATCCCCTCCACTTAACTTTGCCAACAACTTTTCATCGTTAAGAAGTGATGCACATTCCCGTACTCTATCATCTAATCCGAGGGTGGATACATTATGAAGAATTCGGTCATCACTCTCTTCGCATATAAAACAGGCAGGAATTGTATTTTGTGCGCAAACAGCAGCATTTGATCGTGTAAACTTCCCGCCAACTAGGATCTCTTGTTGCGTTGAATGCCTCTTTTCAGCTCTTTTTAGCTTGGTTGAATTGAAAAGGGCATAGCAACTTCTATGCCAACGTGCCCTGTTTGCCAGAAATGTCTCATCAATTCCTTTGCCTTCGTCTAATCGGGAAAGCGATAATTCTTTTGGCATGCATCCCAGCTTTGCAAACTTCTCTATGTTGGTTGCCAGGGTTTTGTAGCCTGCTCCCACATCTGGGCGTTTTGTATCAGCAGGACATTGCAATGCCTCACTGGTGACATTTTGGCAAATAGCACAGAGCTGCCAGTTGGTCTTTGGATCAGTTGTTCCTGGTGTTTTACTGCCATAATCCATTCGGCTGTCTCACTGAAAATCAATTTGTTATTTCTTTATTGTACATTAAAACTATTTATATAAGCCATTGCTATCTAGAAGGCCATGCTATCTCGAGAGTTAATGCATTGTGTATATGATGCAGTTCTATATCACCTTCAGACTAGGGTGACACCTAAAAATAACAAGCTTCTTGTATATACACAACCCTTTCTTGCATTTGGTGCCTGTATAATAGGCATAACGTATTAACTCGAGATCACATTTGTACTTAAAAGAATTTATACTTTAAATTTGCGAATAAAAATTCAAGCTACAACAGACTATATTGTCTCACAATAATAACAGCTAAAAAAATATAACCTAACAAAAACGTTCAACAACGCGACACTATATTTCCCGGACAAAAATGTCCATTGTATCACATTTTGTTTCGTGGAAACTGAAGTCCGATCGAGTCATCACTAATTACATTAATCGAGAGCTATGACTGCCATAAAGATGATTTTTTTAAAGAAGATTAACCAGTTGTTATCGTAATGTGTATATATCGTGTTTTTCCGCTTAAAAGAAGTGGATACTTACAGTTAGCACGAGAAGTCATAAACATGGCTGAACCAAGATGGCGGGTCTGATGTGCAAATTATAAAGCATTCTGGGTAATGCACTGGAGCATTCTGGGTATTTTATCAGTTGCTATGAAATACTCGGTATATCATAAAAACAAAACAACTTCATCATCTTAGATAAACATAAAGGCATTCTTGTTACCAGTTGACAACAATATGACTTCCGGTTGAATACAATTTCACTTCCGGTTTGGTAAAATTACTTTTATTTAAGCATACCAGTTGTGTGTAACGTATTATTTTCCGCCATAATTGTTCAGAATATAGGCAAAAATTATTAGGATTCATTTTATTCAACATTGGAACTAGTTAAATTAGATAAAAAGGCACTTCCGCTTATACTGCATTTCACTTCCGGTCAAGATGGCGGAAATTTTGGAAAAAGCTGTAAAACTCGCCTAAGCAAAAAATTTTTCGATGGCACTATATCAGATATTCACAGGTATAAAAAAATCTATCATTCCTGAAAATATGGTGATTTTAACACCAAATGAACAATTCGGGGAAAATTCTGCACATATCCGCCCCACTATATTCCATAAATGTGATATGAGCATTTTGCACGTGCCGGAAGTCAGGTACCTCACCCAAATATGGAAGAGAACAACAGCATAAGCACGTGCTCAGAAACAAACAAAAACATACTCAGGGGCTGTTCGGGGATATCTTTGCTCCAAAGGACTGGAAACGAATATGACTTTGCACATTACTACGCATGTCAACTGGTGCCGCCATTTTGAAAATATAATCCCTTTTTGAAGTTTTCTTACTTTATTGAAGCGATTTAGAGCAAGATTTACCACCATGAGCTCTATCGGAACCGGGGTGAGTTTAATTGTAAATGAATCAATTATTTAATATATTGAAATAATTTCTGAAGCTTATTTAAGTATTGTAAAATCCACAGGGAGAAGTTGTCAAAATTGCACGTGTGTACTTATAAAGCTTATAAAGCCTTAATTGAAGTCTTCATTCATGATCAGCTTAGTTTTAAATGGCAGTTTATGGTTAAACGTATATTTGCATGATTATAGCAAAGCCTGCATTTTCCCTTTATGTAATGGCTTGGCAAACAAGTTCAAGTTTTCATATGTATACACGGTAGGTTGCCATGTTTGTAAGTCTGCACCTTTTCACTGAGGAGGTCACTTTGGCTAACAGCCTCTTCATAAGAACCCAGTTAACTAGGCTGGTCCAGTTACATGTAACAGGATCTTGCTTCACTTCTATTTACTTTGTAAAATTTGCGATGTGTTCATGGCTGGCCCAGTTACAGAGATCTAAGTTTTTCCAACCAGGATCTTGGTAACCAGGCTGGAAATGTTCCCATTTGAACAGGCAGGCTGGTCAATAGGATGAAAAATTTCAAATGCACATGGGTTTTTTTTGAAAGAGGGTAAAATTAGCATCATTTTGACTTAGTTTTTAGACTTATTTATCAAAAATGAATTCTCGATGATGAATAAATAAAGATTTAAGAATTTTCATAATAACAGCAAAGAAAATTATGAGTTACAGTGTAATGTTTTTGTATGTAATAACACATGCAATTTCATCCAGGTAACTGAGCTGTTATTATCCATATGAACATATGAAAAAATTTGTCCTGCTAACCGGATCAGTCTGGTTACCAGGCTCACATGACGAGGCCCTAAATAACATTATTATTATTATCATGACAGTGTAATTGATATCTGAATTGTGTGTTAAACTCTAGTATGATTTGTCTGCCTCACAATTCTCTCCTGATGGAAGAGTGTTTCAAGTGGAATATGCTGTCAAGGCTGTAGAAAACAGTGGGTAGGTTATAAAAGTCATGAAAATTTTGGATCAACAGATTTATTCAACTGCAGAATATCCATGCACTTTATAGCTGTAACAGGGGTGTAGCTTTAAAAAAAAAACTTGGCAGGCTCATTAACAAGCCCAGCTGGTTTTTCTGATTTGTGCACCTTTAAAATCATCCATTGAAGTCTTTGTTTTCTAGTGAAATTTCAGCTGGTGATAAGTTCTCTTTCAGCTGGTGAAATTAGTCGGTAACCAGCTCTTAGCTACATTCCTGGTGTACCCCTGAAAAAGCTTGATACACGGCTACAGTCACCCTAGTCCCTTTTCTGGCATTTTAAGAACTAGAGCTAGAAATAGATATACCGGTATTGCATGCACTTTCGAAGTGTTAGCTACAGTGTACGCGGCTATATATGTTGTTACATTGCTGTGTATTAAATAATTACCTAATTTTGGCTGTGATGTGATTTTAAATAATCTATCTATCTATCTAGTATCTATTATAGCTGCGACATTTGAAGTAGTTCAATCATACAATTTCTACTTGTTGAAGCTCTTTGATACTTCAACCATTTCACGAGTTGCTTGTGATGAAAATTGTTTGATTGGATTGTGCTCTTTAAACATGTCAAGGTGTCAGAAACGTCTTGATGAACAACATTTTATTTAAGTTACATTTATCAGTTGAAGGGGTGCATGGAATAAGGCCCTAAGTGACTTTTGATGTAACATCAATTTCTCCCTGTGTTTCACAAGGGAATACAAGGCAATTTGGAATGAGAATCTAGCAGTTTCTCAGAAGTCACTTAGGGCTTTTTCCCAGTGAGGCACCCCTTCAGTTTGCCAAGTTGGTTTCCCAGTCTCTGTGAGTTTACTACAACTACCAGAAGTCTTTGCATGTACACTGTATGACGCCATAGTGAAAACAGTCTAGATATTGCATGTCCATTATAGTAAGGTGGTTCATGTCTCCTTTCCCTAACCAAGAAACCAGGATGAATAATGCTAAATTGCAGTACAGTAAATTGTTGTAATTTCCTATGTTGTTCCATTTTCCACAGGACAATTGTGGGAATAAGAGGAAAGGACGGTGTTGTGTTTGGTGTAGAAAAACTTGTTCTCTCAAAACTGTATGAATATGGAGCAAACAAGCGAATCATACACATAGACAGTCATATTGGCATGGTAAGTTCTTGAAATACTAAAAAAGAATATTTATCAACATTTTCATCTTAGTTTTAAATGTCTGTTGTTTTGTTGTCTCTTATACATAGAGCAACCGTGTCACCAGGGCCTTTTATACATTCAAAATGCCAGGCAGAGAAACTGCTGGTCAAGAGTGCCAAAATACTGCAAAAATCCTATGGTGTGACCATTCATATGAAACCTCTTCAGCAGTACTTTTGCATGGTACCATTTGTTCTAACTTTTGAGTCTGTTGATGAAATCCTATGGTGTAACCATTCAAATGCAACCTCTTCAGCAGTACTTTTGCATGGTACCATTTGTTCTAACTTTTGAGTCTGTTGATGAAATCCTATGGTGTGACCATTCAAACGAAACCTCTTCAGCAGTACTTTTGCATGGTACCATTTGTTCTAACTTTTGAGTCTGTTGATGAAATCCTATGGTGTAACCATTCAAATGAAACCTCTTCAGCAGTACTTTTGCATGGTACCATTTGTTCTAACTTTTGAGTCTGTTGATGAAATCCTATGGTGTAACCATTCAAATGAAACCTCTTCAGCAGTACTTTTGCATGGTACCATTTGTTCTAACTTTTGAGTCTGTTGATGAAATCCTATGGTGTAACCATTCAAATGCAACCTCTTCAGCAGTACTTTTGCATGGTACCATTTGTTCTAACTTTTGAGTCTGTTGATGAAATCCTATGGTGTAACCATTCAAATGAAACCTCTTCAGCAGTACTTTTGCATGGTACCATTTGTTCTAACTTTTGAGTCTGTTGATGAAATCCTATGGTGTAACCATTCAAATGAAACCTCTTCAGTAGTACTTTTGCATGGTACCATTTGTTCTAACTTTTGAGTCTGTTGATGAAATCCTATGGTGTGACCATTCAAACGAAACCTCTTCAGCAGTACTTTTGCATGGTACCATTTGTTCTAACTTTTGAGTCTTTTGATGAAATCCTATGGTGTAACCATTCAAATGAAACCTCTTCAGCAGTACTTTTGCATGGTACCATTTGTTCTAACTTTTGAGTCTGTTGATGAAATCCTATGGTGTAACCATTCAAATGAAACCTCTTCAGCAGTACTTTTGCATGGTACCATTTGTTCTAACTTTTGAGTCTGTTGATGAAATCCTATGGTGTGACCATTCAAATGAAACCTCTTCAGCAGTACTTTTGCATGGTACCATTTGTTCTAACTTTTGAGTCTGTGGACGAAATCCTATGGTGTGACCATTCAAATGAAACCTCTTCAGCAGTACTTTTGCATGGTACCATTTGTTCTAACTTTTGAGTCTGTTGATGAAATCCTATGGTGTAACCATTCAAATGAAACCTCTTCAGCAGTACTTTTGCATGGTACCATTTGTTCTAACTTTTGAGTCTGTTGATGAAATCCTATGGTGTGACCATTCAAATGAAACCTCTTCAGCAGTACTTTTGCATGGTACCATTTGTTCTAACTTTTGAGTCTGTTGATGAAATCCTATGGTGTGACCATTCAAATGAAACCTCTTCAGCAGTACTTTTGCATGGTACCATTTGTTCTAACTTTTGAGTCTGTTGATGAAATCCTATGGTGTGACCATTCAAATGAAACCTCTTCAGCAGTACTTTTGCATGGTACCATTTGTTCTAACTTTTGAGTCTGTTGATGAAATCCTATAGTGTGACCATTCAAACGAAACCTCTTCAGCAGTACTTATGCGTGGTATCATCTGTTTTTCAATATTTCACAAAATGACATTTGGGATTTTTCTCGAAGTTTGATCTTTGGCACTTTTGGGTGTTAAAGGGTTATCAGTATGGAAATTAGGTCATACACTGTACAGTGGAGGAACCTGTCAATAGACCTTTTTGAAGTAAAATCCGTCATTGTGAAAATGTTACAAACAGGTCATTAAATACATGCACAGTGTGTGCATAAGAAAAAAATGGAGTCCAATGTCAAATAATTTTCATCAAATTTGACAACTGAAAAACTGACATCATCTCATGTTTCTTCACATCCTAGGCAGTAGCAGGGCTTATAGCTGATGCAAGACAGGTAAAACATTTCTTATTTCACATAATTATGTTACCTTAACCTGCAAAATGAATGAGAAATGAGAAGTAATGTTCATAATGTCATGAAGCATGGGACAAACGAAAAAAAAAAAAAAGATCCCGTCAAGGACTCAAATTTTTTCCCTTTGTTCCACACTCGTGACATGATGAGTATTACATCTTTCTCATTACCTTAAAGTGTTTATGGCCCTTATTTTTTATCGCAAATATTGATTCGATATCAAGTGAATAATTACGTAGTGGAATATGTTTTGATTTGAGTGCTGCATCTGTGGGTTACAGAGGTTTTTATCTTCAATATGGTAATAAATGTGATGTCATTCCAGTATTTTATATTTTTCTCCTTGGGCATTCAACAATAGCTATTGTCTGATTTACAGTAGTCACAACATTTGCTAAAATTGCTTACAGAAACCATAATGATGATATGGATCTCTACACAGCACATTTTTGTATAATTGTTTAATAAATAAATACTGGAATGACATCACATTCTATGCACTTATTGACTGGATGGGAGGGCCGGACGGGAAAATATTTGGCTTGAGGTCATGGCGTACGGACCGAGCTCCAATTATTTTCCCGTCCGGCCCACCCTAACTCAGTCAATAAGTATTTTATCATATGACTAGAAAGTACAAGTTAGAATAGTCGTGCAGTGCGAGGTCGCTTGAACTTGAGCGGGGCCGGACGGCTTTTTCCGGACCGGCTCACATCAACCCATCCTGCCCCGCTCACGTCACCTTGCGATTCTATTTTCTGTAGCATTGCGTCAGCGGAACAGTACGGTCATATTATAAATTAGCATATTGCAAATGCAAACCTCTATAACTCACAGACGCAACACTCAAAAAAATTATTCCAACACTCAGTTATTCACTTGATGTAGAATTGATATTTGCAATAAAAAAATAATTATAGGCACTTTAACCTGTTACTGCAACTATTGGTAGCTAATTAACATTTTAATATTTTATTAGGTCCTTTCACGGTGTTGTTTTTCCATTTTAAGCTTTATTTAATGTGCTTACTTCTTAACTCCTTGTTTTTTTCTTCATTGTCAATGCAATTTTTATCAATAGAATTGGATCCAAATGTGGATTGACTGTTCATTATTTTTCCTAATAAATTTCTTTTTTTAAAGATTGTAAATGTTGCCAGAGACGAAGCGGCAAATTACAGATCAACATATGGGTCTCCAATCCCTTTGAAAGTAAGCTTGTAATATAAATAGGAGTACCCAACAAGAAATGTTTAGCAAATGCTTGAAATGGCATTGTACTGCTTTTCAATATACATGTAATTTGGTTCTTTTAGCTGAATATTTCAATGGAAGAAAATTTTAGGGCAAGGAATTTTATCCCCAAAATTTCCAAGATACTTTCTCCTTTCTTCTTTCTTTCTTTCTCCTTTCTCTCTTTCTGTTTTTATCCCTCTGCAAATAAACTTTAAAGGCATTTAAGTTTGAAGCGATATGTTACTAAAGATGACTTAGGGCTTCTGAATCTGAACAGATTTTCCACTGAAACCATTGGTTGGATGCTTCTGAATAACTACCCCAGGGGGGGGGAGTACTCCCGACAAATAAGGATAGGTGTGTGCTGCCAAGGTTCTCAAATCCTGACCCTATTTAAGGGTAGAAAATCGAGATTTGATACCCTTTTTAAGGCCCAGTTTTAACAGACCATATTTTTTTCATTTTGCGCGTTAGGATGGATACTGCAATTGAAGGGCTCCCTGCAACAACGTCCTGAGTGTGTTTTTGGTAACTTTCACTAAAATTTACAATTATTGTATGTTTTAGGTCTTTGAAAGCACAGTTTTGTCAAATTAATGATTTATTATTGTTAAGGTACTTAAAACAGCTCCAAAATGGGGAAGAAAATCCACATCTTTGAGAAAATGTTTTGGGCCCCTATGACACCCTATGGCTCCCAGGACACCCTATGTATCTTTTCAAAATAAAAAATTATTCTGTTCGAAGATAGAAGATTTGTTGACCTGGATTAAATCCTTTCAGTCATATGTACATGATCCAGTCATAATTTTGGCAAGTGAGTCCCTTTGGAGGCCAAAAATCCAGGATTTCTGTGAAAATTTTCCAAAAACGCACTGAGGATGTTATTGCAGGGAGCCCTTCAATTTAGCAATTTAGTGACCTTATCTAAGGAATATCTAAGAACCAAAAATACCAAACAGTATACCCTATTTAAGGACTGAGCACCTGAAAAACCCTACCCTATCGGGCGGCACAAACCTATATAGTGTATATAAGGGAGTACCCCCCCCCCCCCCCCCCCCCCCCCCCCGGGATAACTACCTGTAATTCTTTGTCAGCACAATAAGGCCATCAGGCCATGATGTCTGTAAATACGTAATACTGTATGATCCAAAAAACAAACTTGTGCTAACTCCAACCAATCATTCACTCGTGTTTTGGCAGTCTACTGTTTTGATATGGTTATTACAATTCATTGAATTCAGTCTTGATTCTTACCCGCTTTCAAGATTTTGAACTTGTGCTTATTTCCAGACATCAAATCTATTGCATCTACATTATATTCATCATTTAATTATATTTTATTTGAATGTCTTTGTTCTAGAATTACAGTATAATAGAGCGGTTTTCAATTGTGTTGAAAGTAATTTTGCAATTGCTTTGGTTTTGCATTGCTATGCTTTGTGGTTGGCTACCGTCTCAACCAATCATGACAATCATGACGCCGTTTTCTCACACGATGCATATACTTGCTTCAAGTTCTGATTGGTTCATTCATTCAACTACATGCATCTGTGTCTGTTGTGATTGGCTAGAGTAATTTTTTTTTTTTTTTACAACACAATTGGAAACTGCTCTAATTATATTTTAATCTGATTGTTTTTTTTTTCTCAGTATCTTGTTGATAGAGTTTCTGGTTATATTCATGCCCATACATTGTACAGTGCAGTCAGACCATTTGGTTGTAGGTAAGTCTCAGTTATGTTTTAGTAATAATTACAGTCAAACCTCAATTAAGTGGTGATCCTTGGGGAATAGCCAACTGACCGCTTAATAGAGGTGGCTGCTTAAAAGAGGTCAAGTTTATAGTAAAGTGACCGCTTAATAGAGGGCTGCTTAATAGAGGTTTGACTGTATATTAAACGTCACAAGGAGGAGTGTTTTATCAGAATTTCCAAACAAGGAGAAGTGGGTTGAAAAAACAAGGGCAGCCAGGTGTTTTTAACCAACTGCAGTAAAGTACCCTGTTTTTAGAAACTACAGTATACAGACTTTAAAGGGAACCTACATTGTTATCTCAAATTGACTTTATTCGACATAAGTTATAGCTTGAATTATTAACCAATTTCGGAGACGCCATTGTAAGAATCAGTTAATCAGAACAGTGACATTGAAGGGCTCTGAAGAGCCATCTCATGAATATGAAACAACATAAGGTACAATGTAAAGTCCACAGATTGTTTTCCATTTTTTATACTGAGTTGGAAGTCAAAGAATTGAAGAGTAAAACAAAAAAGACCAAAACATCTTAGTGTGCATTGTGTGAAACGACACTGTCTAGATATCTGAATGATGTAATCCCAGGGGGGGGGGGGGGGGGGGTACTCCCATATATAAGCTATATAGGTATGTGCCACTGTAAAGGGTATGGTTTTCAGGCAGTTTAGTCTGGGATAGGGTATAGTAATCAGAGATTTTTGGTCTAGAATAGGGTATCATTTTTGGAAACTGATCCGTTGCATCAAGAATTTAGTCCAGACAAGGTTTACTGGCAAATGGCTTTTAAAAATCGGTATGGTGGGCAGTACGGCATTTTTACTGACCCCTGTTAACTAATAACTGTGATAGTGAGCGAGTTCTGGAAAATAGTGAGTCTGGAATTGGTCTAGGATAGGGTAGGATATTTTGGTGTTTAGTCTAGAATAGGGTTGCAAAATGCAGCTGAAATGGTCTAGCATAGGTTAAGGGTCTCAGAGTCCCAGCGGCACACCCCCACCCAAACATTTGCGGAGTACCCCCCCCCCCCCTCCCTTGGGGATGTAATACACTGGGGAATTAAAATACAGCAATAATCTTTTAACACATACATTATCATGAGTAACTGCAGTCTGAGTAACTGGCATTTGGCTCTTATAGTGTTCTGTTGAGTTCCCATGGCCCAGATGGACCCGAGTTACACATGATAGATCCTTCAGGAGTATCTTGGGTAAGATTCATACAAAATGAAGAAGTTCACAAATAAGGTGTGGTTTAAACTGCAAAATATACTTAAGTGCAGGAAGACATTATTTCAGAAAGCTTGAAAATGTCTGCAAAAAACTGAGAGGGCTATTTTAACACAGACATAACAAGCCAGAGCCCCGATTTTAGGACCAAGCCGAAGTTTAACGTCGCGTTCTTCAAATATTTGTGGGGGATTATTAGCGCGCTAGGTGTGAATCCTGCATCAGTCTCTCAACAGGTTCTTCATATCAGCAACATTGCTTTGGAGATGTAGCATTTTTAAATTTTTGGCCGTGCAGCTGAGCGTCCATGTGCGAAACTAAAACTAGTATTTTTCACTCAGTTAAAAGACTTTTCTAAAGCGAGGATGCAAATCAGTGGTCTTTTGAATCTTTGAACTGAATAGAACAATAATAAAGAAAATTTAGCTGTATTTCAAGAATTTCTTAATTAATTTCTTTTATTTGCGGCATTCCCTGCAACATCCTTTCTCTGGGGTTGCTCTCATAGCCAGAAAACAAGCTGCTTACGAAAATGAAAACGATCTATAAATAACAAAGTTGCAGTTTATGCTAAGTTATTTCTCGGCTAGTTGTGGAGTCGACTAAATTCGAAGGTTGCTCGCTAGACCATAGCCACAATGAAAAAATACCTCTAGAATTTGGCTTTGTTTATCGACTTAAAATATACTTAAATCCCACACCGCAATTAAAAACTAATTTATCAAACCGCGTCTTTCAATGACACTAGTCATTGAAAGACGCGGTTTGGAAAGTTCAAAGTGCTTCGTAATGCTACCTGCCTTAAGCAAGAGAATGACGTGAGTTAAATTAGATTATTTGTGTATCTTGTTGAGTGAACGTCTCCAATTGGAAGCACCTATTAACTAACTAAGGTGAATTTTATCGACATATTACCTATATAGTAGACAAAACCGGCAACAGAATGATCCTACTCTATCCATTTGAATGTATGTTTCGCTAATGATAATTATAGAGAAAATTTAGCTGTATTTCAAGAATTTCTTAATTTCTTTTATTTGGCATTCCCTGCAACATCCTTCTCTGGGGTGGTACTCATAGCCAGAAAACAAACTGCTTACGAAAATGAAAAAAAAAGCGATCTATAAATAAAAAAGTTATTTATTTATTTCTCGGCTAGTTGTGATTAAACGTGATCCGGATTCGGATGACTAAATTCGAGGGCTATTCGCTAGACCATAGACACAATGAAAAAAATTCTTCTAGAATTCGGCTTTATTTATCGACTAAAAATAATACCTAGAACCTGACTATAAATATAAACTTAAGTGGCTGATAAGTGGCTACTTTGTTATTTATAGTAAGATCATAACTGACCATTATATTGTATTGTACTACTCAGCTGTGCCAGTCTGACCATACTACATATCCTTGGCTTCCGTTAAACACAGAGCGAGCCTATTAATAGTTTTTAAGGCTGTTTTTGCCAATAGGAAACGATAACTTTAGACAGATAGGGATAACTGGGTGCGAACAGGAATGTGTGAAAACTAATTAAGATTTATTTAAACGTGTGAATTTTCAAGGCGAATGTGGACCCCTAATGCGTTCAATAAAATCAACCCTCTGGCTTGTGATGATTCTGACAATTTGGGGCTAAATTATTAACACAATGTTCACATTCGCGTGTTACACAACGATCAATGCGATCTTTTTGTTTAATTTAATTTTTGGTCTTGTACTGAGTTTTGATCTTATTTTAATGATAGAAAGATATTTTTCACATTGTTTAAAACATTTTTTTGTCTTGTTTAGGGATATCATGGTTGTGCAATAGGAAAGGCAAAACAAGCTGCAAAAACAGAGATAGAAAAGTTAAAGGTAAGATTACATGATGATCAAAATATCAAGAGTTTATACATTCTAGGTGCAGTATGTGTTGTTCAAACTTATGTTTAAATTATAATCATGCATCAGCAAACTTAGTGTTGTCATTCATTTTTGTTTTACTGTGCAGATGAAAGACATGACTTGTGAAGAGCTTGTAAAAGAGGTTGCAAAAATGTAGGTTGTTGTTAATGTTTTTTGTTTTTTGTTTTGTTTTTAATTTGCTATCTGTTAGCTTAAAATGTTTCATATGAGTTTAAATATAATAATTTTTGTTTGCTGCTTGGGAATCTCAATTTCTTAAAAAACATACACAGATTTACACTCTTGAGCCATTGCCTGGAACAAGCTTCCCAACAAAATACGAGAACTCAGTAGTTTAACCGCCTTCAAAAGAGCTCTCGAACAGAAATAGAACCTCCGGTTCTATAACATGCATCTATGATTGTAGCTTAAATTTTTATGGGGTAAATAGGATATTATGATGTAAGTTAGTGTTTTTATTAATCTTATCAGTATTCTTTACACTAGTATAGTATATCAGGTTTTTTTTGCCACTACACTGTATATATATATCTATATATATATTTGTTATTATTTAGATTAGATTATATTTAAGTGCACGGCATGTCTGAAAAACAGTTTTACTGAGCCGTTTTACCGTGTTAAAATAATGTTAATTGATTGATTGATTGAGCTCAAAGTTCTTTAATTTTTAGTTTGTCAGATAGCTCCCCATGCATTATTTAACTTTTGGTTGGCAGGGTTGAAAACATAATAGGGAGCTTTAGCAACCATGACGGCAACGCCAAGGAAAACATCACTTGCAAAATTAATTTGCGCTCTTTGAAACTACTAAAGTGTTATCAATTTGTTCAGTTTGTCTGTGACTGAATTGTCCCAGAATTTGTGGGGATAGCCTTCAACTTCAAATAGAGAACGGAAAATTAATTGTTGTGTGATCGTGTTCTCCACAAAACGTATAATTTAATCATTTGACATTGTTGTTTTGCAGAGAAATGTACCAAAATGTAAAACAAATGTGCAGAGGCATTGTTTTTGCTCCTTTAACCCTATTGTTTTGTGCCTTCTCGCTGCCATTGCTGTTGTGGTTGCTAAAGCTCCCAAACATATTCTCAGCACTCACCAGCTGGGCAAATAACTGTCATGATACACTCGCAAACCTTGTTTTTACTCATGAATGGGGTTAGTTTCTAGAGAAACTGGTGCTGCGTCGGTGGGGGTGAAGCACAAGAATTTGGTTTTATCAACTGAGTTGATAAGGTAAATTAGCCACCGTAAATCTCGAATCTTTTTACGGTGGCTAATTTACCTTATCGACTCAGTCGATAAAACCAAATTCTTGTTTTTACTCACCCAGAGTAATTATTTAACTTGAAAGTGAAAATGCTACTCACCAAACTGGGCAAGTACAGTGTAACATAATGATTTGTACTCGTCCAGAAAGATTTATATTTGCATTGGCAAGTGGGCAAGCACTAATTTCAAACCCCACTTCCTGTGATCCACAGAATTTATGTTGTACATGATGAAGTGAAGGACAAAAACTTTGAGCTGGAATTAAGCTGGATAGGAGAAGGTAACAGTAAATGGTGTAAATGCCAGGGCTTCACATTTAATTACAAACATCCTGTTGCATAGTTTGTTTTTGAAAATTAGACTTCATTTATGCAAATGAAATGTGCATCATTTCTATGTTAAGATATGCAAATACATGTACCTGCAAAATAAATGTAAATTTATGTCAATGTATAAATGTATGCAAATGTGATTTTGTTTTATTTTTATTATTAATTAATTTTTTTGCCCAAGCTACTATCCAGCTAAAATGTATTTGTGCATTGACATCTTTGCAGTTACCAATGGCAAACATCAGTGGGTACCAAAAGACATTGCAGAAGCCGCTGAAAAATATGCAAAGGTTAGTTTTCATGCATGTACAATGCATGCGATAGTCAGATAAGAGAAAATTTGAGTGGACAGGTACTTTTGCTTTCATGGATGGCTTGGCATGGCTTAATTTTCTCATGACGTGATTGTTTTTGCAGGAGTCACTGGAAGAGGAGTCTAGCTCGGAAGATGAAGATTAATTTTACTAACATTATTGCACAAGCATTGCAAATATAAGCCTCAAACATGCGATGGCTTTGTAACATATTTTGTAGTTGTTTTCAAACATTAAAAATACATGTTTACACTGGAAATTTTTTTTTTTTTTGGGGAGGGGGGGGGGGGGGGGGGGGGCTGAAATTGTGTGCTACATGTAAATTAAGCATGTTACAGACAAGCAAGTTTTCTCTAACAAGTTTTGCCTTGACAAGTTTTACTTGCTTGTGTTTTAATAAAAACTTGTCAAGATTTTCCTTGTCGAGTGCACTTGTTCAAAAGCTGGCATGCAAGCTTTTGAACGAGGCAACTTGTCAGAAAAACTTGAAAAAAAGCAAAACTTGCTTGTCTGTATGCTCAACAAGAAAAACTTGACAAGAATCATTGCGAAATTGTGGGCGCTTAGTGGTCTTGTTGTTTAGAGCAGCAGTCATGGCAGATAACAACATGGCAGCTAAAACTGTTCGTTGGACCAATTCTGCCACATTGCTTCTACTAGAATAGCTTTGAACAAGAGAACATTTGAATACAAAGGCAGAATCCTTTAAAGAAATAGCAGAACAGAAAAAACTACTGACTACAAAGAGGTTCTTGAGCTCATGAGAGCCAAAGTTTCTGGTATTAATCTTGCCATGCCATTTCTCTTCTTCAGCGAATAAAATGGCATTGTGTTTTCTTCAACCGCTGTTCAATAATAATTATTGTATTGTTGGCTACAAAGAAAACTTCTCAAAGATAACTTGTTTATTCATTCACACGGGCAAATAAAACTTGTCAAAGAAAACTTGTTATTCATATGCACGAGCAAGTAAAACCTGTCACAGACACTTGTCATAGTAAACTTGCTTAGCTGTAATGTGCTTTACACATCAGAGCTCTTGTCTTATCATCTTGACCTTTTCAAATGTAGTCTTGTCTTTATTTTCTCATAAGGGACATTGCCGTTAAGCTCAGCACCTGTCACAAGCTTGGGACAAAGAAAAAAATCTGAGTCCCGACGGGAATCGAACCTATGCCCCTTCCTGGCATCTACTTGAACTGACAAATAATTTTGTTTTCTAATCCTGTCTAATCATTGACTAATTACATCAAGGATTAGCCAAGAATTAGTCAGAGAGTATTGTTATACCTCCCAACTCAAGCGCCTTTTTTGATTGGACAAGAACGTGTCGCATGCTATGTAGGAGGCGTAGACCCCGGTGGTGTGGTCAACCTTGCAGGTTGTGGAATTGGGAAGGGATGGCAACTTGCATGGGACCTACTAGTCTTGTTTGTGCCATTCCCTCTGGACTGTATGAGTCCAGAAGGAAGGAAAAAGTTAAAAAGTCAAAACAGTGTAACGCCCTTGGGCAAACAAAACTTATTAGTGCCCTAGGGCAACAACTTAAACTTTCGACTCGCATGTGATCAGGTTGTGCACCTTGAAACCACAAATTTTTGTGTTTTTACTATTTTAGAGTTGGCACCAAGGGAAACGGTGACAAGTTTTTGTTTCCCCGAGGGTAACATTGAGGGTCTCGGGGGGGGGTTGGGGGGGGGGGGGGGGGGGGGAGGGGGGGAAACAAAACTCACTGTTTCACTTGGGGCCAGTCAGTCATTAAATGCTTAGTCACGGATTAATCAGAATTAGACCCAATGGGTCATGTGACCTCAATCCAGTCTTCTGATTGGTTGAAATCTACAATCTAATCTAAAACCGTACTATGGACGTACAGTTTTGACCAAAGGGAGCAAAATCTCAGAGACATTGCCCCTTCAAGTAAACTATGACTATTGGCGAACTAGTTCATCATGAGGGCAAGCAGGGTCAGATCCAGGAATCTTAGAAAGACGGGGCCGTAAAAATTTGTATGAGAGATCATGGGCCGTTAGCACCCATTTAGCACGGTTGCATGCACCTTTCTAGAGGGATCCAGGGGTCAATGCCCCTGAAAAATTTTGATAATATTTAAGTCTTCCGAGATGCAATCTGGTGCATTCTGGGCACTCAAATTTGGCAAATGCCAGGATCCCATATTGAACAAGAAATGTTGAAATATTTAATAAAATGCAGCTGTGGTCATGGTCAAACACGACTTGAATCAACTCAAACTTTTTTTTACAAAGTCCAAGTAATTATAAAGAGAGTGGTATGGGATCTCATTAAACTAGAGTCATCCATCTAAAAATACCATCCGATAGACATTGTTTCGGCATGGCCCCTCACCCCCCCTTCCCCCCCCCCTAAATAATCCGCACCTGGCAAGCCTTCCTAACACCCCACCCAACCCCCCCAAAAAAGGCAAACAAAAAAAGAAATAAAACACAACAACAGTCGTTGTTTTACCCCGACACCTTTAATACAATAAGTTTTTACAAACTACAAAAATTCCATCATATGGTATGACTACAATAAAATTTATTTAAACTGAAACATTTATTAATCTGTTTAATACTACAAAAATATTTATTAAGGTTGTTGTTAAACAGTTATGATCAATTTGTTTTGGAAGCTTGCAGCTCAAGAAAAAGATTATGGAAAATCTGCAGATGATGATTTTTCATGCACTTAAGTGCTGTCAGTGTTAAATTGTTTAATGTAATAGTTATAAACCTGGATATCTATTATCTACTTTTTCATGAATTTACCAAGCACTTTTGTCTTTGGTAATCTCTCAAATCCCTGACATTGCTCCTTTAAATGTACATTAAATATATTGTACAAAGGAGGAATATACACTTCATAAATCAAACCCCTCGCTTAACTGCTTTTTCCTTTGATCTGATCTGAATGTTTAATGTTTTTAAAAATTAACAACATGGACTACATAAATCAGGATAAAGTGAAATTATAAAAGCGTTTAAATGTTTTGCCTAACTTCTTTTCAAAACAGCAACAAAACTAAATTCTCTTAAAAGAAACTTGATTGAAAAATGTTTTTGGCGCTACCTTTCGGTTTCCTATCCTATTTAGAAAATGTTTGACTTTCAACATTCAAAGTAGAATGGATAAAATATATCACAAGCATGGATTTCTTAGATTATCTGGAGTATTTAAAAAAAAAAATTATGTTTTCAAGACTTTTTTTTCAACTTGTTCATTAAAAGTGCAACGAAAAAGTAAGCCCCTTTCATTTGGATTTTTGGTCAGTGTGCTGAGATTCTCAGCATGGCTATTTACCGTAAACATTATTGTATTTAATTTTCCATGTGTGATTTTTTTCAGTTTCATTGCCATTTTTTATGGAACTTAGGTAAAGAATTTATTATAAAAGATATAATCATTTACACCCAATCCTAAATTGTTTTGTCCAGGGTATTAATATGTAAAATGTTTAATGTCAAACATATAATAATTATTATTGGCAGTAATAGTCTTAATTTAAATTGTCTTAATATGTAATTTGATCAAATCTGCAGATGTAAATGTTGAGCAATTTCCATAGCATTTTTATTGCTCAGTACAGTCGCTGTAAGTTCAGTAACTGAACATGAGTCCATTACAATAATTATTGCTAAAAGTGGATCCTTCTGGGCCTATTTTTAGGACACTGTCTTTTGATTGCTGATACAATCCTGTCAAAGAAAGCAAATTCGACATAATTACGTTATTGTCAATAAGACAATGTCCTTAAAGTGCTCCTAACCCCCAAATTTTTTTTTTGCTTAATATCAACTCTATGTACGTTGAAACGTTGAATAGTTAAATATTTCTTGTTTTTAACGTCGCGTTAGTGAGTTATAGAGATTTGAATTTACAAAATGCTTATTTAAAAAAATTAGATGGCAAAATCCCAAATTTACGTCCCACTCATTACATTCTATTTCCATTTCCAGAGGCGGATCCAGCAATTTTTTATTAGGGGGGGGGGGGGGGGGGGGGGGTCGGTCCAAACTGCTCCATAGGGGGGGGGGGGGTGGGGTCCGGACCCCCCTTACCCTCCCCCTGGATCTGCCACTGATTTCCATTTCCATTCTATTATATTAAATAACATCATTCACAGAAATATCAACTTACTTTCTAGTTGGTATCTTCTCCGCACACATGTTCGAAAGCGACCCCATATGACGAAGGGCATGTTCATTCTGGGAAAGAAACAAATTTCAAAATTTATTATTAGAGAAGGCTCATTGTGTGGTTCCAGAAAATATCCATACCCACCCCATGGAAGGTCACTGGAAATTCCGAGAGGGAGGGGGTTCTCAACAGCTAAAATTTATAAGGGAAAGTATGAGGCTTAATTGGAAATTCCAGGGGGGAGGGAGGGTTCATATGAAAAAACCTTCCATGGGGGAGGTATGGATATTTTCTGGAACCACACATTGTTTAAAAGTCAGAATAATTTATTTATTTAAATAAACTTATAAGTGAATACAAGGTTCTCCCACACATGTGAAAATCTTCAGAAAACTTAAATAAAATAATACAGAATGTAATTTCCCTTCTTGTGTTGACTGCACTCGATATCTTACATATATCAAGTGGGATGGGGCAACCAATTGAAAAGGCTTTCTGGCTAAAAGAATGAGAATTTGAACAGTTCAAGTTTTCAAAAATTCAATCCATGCCTGGGGATTGCTGGTAGAGCAGGAGGGGAAGTGGGTATATTCAAACTGAGAGGTACGCGAGTTGTATAATGTAATGATACCATAGAAAGAAATACATGATGAAATACAATCCATGTAAAAACTGACCTGTCCCAGATTGTAACAATTCTTTGAGAACATTTTGACAGCTTTCTTGTAGCAGATGAAGTCTTCAGGCCTAGGGTTGGCATAACTCTTCAACACTCGTTCTTTCTGCTCATCAGAAGCAATGCACTGATCCACAATCTGCTCCACGGTACTGCGGATTTCTTTCTTTTGCTGCAAAATGAAGTTTCAAAACTAAGAAATTTATACAAAAGAACTAAGAACTAAATATAAAATCCACTTTCTTATTTCAAGCTCATTTGAGGGAGGGCTGAATGGAGGGCGGGGGGGGGGGGGGGGGGGGGGGGGGTTATTATCAATTAGCGAAATGCAATGTCATCCAATCTTCCTGCACATGGATTACAATACAATACAATCATACTTGATTGAATGGATTGGTTGATTGATCAATGAAGCATTATCCATGCAAAGTTTGCGAGTGCTGTATGTGAATTAGTGCCTGGATGGGTATTAACAATCTACCAGTAATACAGTATGTTGTTGGTTGGGGGTGGGGTGGGGCTTATTTGAGGGGGAGGGGGGGGGGGGGGGGGGCTTAATAGAGGATTTACCATACTTATCATTACAATATTATCTATCCTAACCTTGTCCCCAGGCCCTTCTCTGCCTTCAAAATGGCAGAGTGGGCATAGAAATCCTTGCATGCACCAGGCTGCTAAAATACTCCAAGATCATGGAGTATAATAGCGGTTTGGGAGGTTCTTTTAAGTGATTGGCACCCATGTTTGTTTTCTGCCAATCTGAAACTGTTGTTCAAAGGAAATGAAGACATCCCATCAACAAAATACGCCAGGATTGGTTTTACTTGTTTGACAGCCTTGTGCATGAGGGCTTTCTTCATCTGCCCTCAGGGCACCATTTTCACTAAAGAAATTGAAGGCCCTGCATGCAGCTATCTAACCTGGAGCAGTTCTTCTATGTCTCTCACAGTCTTTTGTTTTTCTGCCACAGTTTCAGCATCCCTTAACAGGTTATGAAGGATGTTAATTTGGACATCTGGAGCAGGAACAGCATCTGTCTGAAATTGATCAACAAATCCTATTTTTTTTAGCACTGATCTAATTAGAAAATTTCCAACGGTTTTCCGTGGTGTGGACTCTTATTATTTACCACGATTTACATCATCACATGGTCAAAATGTTGTGGACTCACAAGGCACAGCCAAGTGAGTCAGCAACAAATTTTGAACATACGATGACATAAATTGTGGTAAATAAGAGTCCACACCAAAGAAAACCAGTGGAAATCTGTTTTTTTTTACCACAATATTTAGAAATTGCATTATGTTAGCGTCAGCACCGTTGTCTGCACTCTCATTTACCACCTGCATCAACCAATCAGATTGCGAGATTACCAACAATTGTAATAAAAAGATAAATGGAAAAGTTGCATACGAGCCACAGGAATCCCACTTGGCCACAGCTTAACCCGGTTTCTGTAGCATGAAGCAACTAGGAGTATTGCTACTGCCCCCTGGATGGGATGCTCGTCCATCACAGGGTGACCCCCAGCTTTTTGTGGCCAGTAGAAAGAGACAATGTGGAGCAAAGTTTCTTGTCTTAGTCAAGACCATATAGGCCTCACTGTCATCGACTTTTGGATGAAGTCCAATGTGCTAACCATTGCCATAACAAGCAGTGTGAGAACCTCAATATAAATGTACTGAAAGAAATAATGGTGCTTACGATCGGTTCTCCTCTGTATTCGTCTGGTGTAATTCCACTACTTCCTTGTTCTAAATGGGCAACACCACTATTTTCACCTTGGTAATCATCTAATTCTTCATTAGCAAATGCCTGTTAGGAAAGAATCATAATAAATTATTTTCTTTATAATTTTATCATCATAGAGCTCAGACCATCACAAAAAGACGCTTTTCACTGATTTGTGCAACTGGCCCCATGATCGAGTTCTTATCACACCCAGATTTTCGCTGCTTTTCACTAAGTTTTCTAAGATATAAGACAATAAACTTGAAAATGCTTTTCAAGTTGCAATTCTGTCCATCTGCAGCCCAAGTCACTTATGTTTACTCTTAGGGCACTATTATAATTAAAATAATAATTTTAAAGAAAACTGGACCATTATTATTGGGTTCCCACTGATAAAAATAAAGTTAATGTCCTTTGGCTTTTTAACCCTTTCACTCCCAGAGTCAATAATGGAGACAAATGTCATGTAGTTCTAACTTTTGAGTCTGTGGACGAAATCCTATGGTGTGACCATTCAAATGAAACCTCTTTGACAGTACTTTTGCATGGTACCATTTGTTTTTCATTATTTCACAAAATGAAATTTGGGAATTTTCTTGAATTTTGATGTTTGGCACTCTTGGGAGTGAAAGGGTTAAAGTAACACTAAAAATGGTGACATGGCCCCTAATTAATATATAATAGAGGATTTATGGTAAAGGGACATCAAGATAAACTAAAAGCAAAGAAATTATCATCCATGCCAGTAACATCAACTAACCATGTCTCCAAACTTCAGAACATTACTGGTGTTTGTCTCCCTTTTAACAATATTGTACTGCTGCAAGAGTGACTCCTTACTAAGATCAACCTGTTAAATGTACAGAAATTACACATGATTATTTCTCAATTCCTACATGTAAATAGTTATAATATCATTGACATTGAAAATGTCTGAGAAGTTTGTTTGCCATGTTTTTCTTGTAGTGATCACCATTCAAAAGCATGCAGTAATACTTTTCAGGTAAGCAATGGAAGACTGAAGTAAACTTGGAAATGTTCTTATTAATTTATTGAGTTTTTTTAGTCACTGTGAAAAATTCATAGCTATTATAATGTAAGTTACTTCAGATCAGCTTAGGTCATTTGAGATTACTTAACGAACTACTAAATGATGATGACTGATGTAAATGGCAGGGCAGCGACGGCAGGAGATGCAGTATATAAGGCCAGATGACAGATAGGTAAAGGAGTACATGTACTCTCTGATGGTGAAGGAGCCTTTTGGAGCCAGTAGAGTAGTGTCATTTGAGATGGGGTCACAGGTACGGCAGCAGGGGTGTTGACAAGGAGCAGAACCTGCGGGCGAAGTAGCTTGAATGATTTGTGTCGGACGTGTGGACCAAAACATTTCGTAGGTTATGATCTCGGCGATAAGCGATCATAAACCTATCAAGTAGCTTGCATAGCGGGTGTCGGGGAGAAGGGAACTGGGAAGAGAGGGAAAGGATGCCTGCAAAAGACCCTCATTTGTTCATTTCTGCGGACGCTGGCAGCCGCAAAATTCTGATTGACTAATTCGCGCTGGGCGGTAAACATAGTAAATTCCCGCGTGAAGCCATCCATGTGTAAAAACGTGTGCCAGTTTCTGATTGGTGAACATATTGACAGTTGACGTAATTCGATTACAAGGAAATCGGTGGGCGTAATGCAAACAGCCCAGTTCTTATAATAGCAGGCATTCCTTTGCTTCTCCCCCTCTCCTTTATTGTGCCCTGTGCAGTGTGCCCCATGCCTCCTCCCCCCTCCCTCCTCCCACTCCCCCCTCCCACTCCCCCCTCCCACTCCCCCATCCCCCCTCCCCATTTGTCCCACTGATAAAATTCATTCAATGCTTGGCATAATTCACTTGAGTTAAAAGTACATGCCTTATCAGAGTTTTGCATCCAGTTTACGGAGTACACATCTCCAAGATATGTCCTATATTTCTTGCTATAGTAGCAGGCATAAGAAGACTCAGTAGCATTGGCGGCTGTAGTTGCAAACACTAGTGTGCAAAAATAGACATGAATTCAGTTATATCAACCATTTAATCCTTCCACTCCCGGAGTCAATTATAAAGACATGTAGTGTAAACTATGGTTAATAAAAGTTCTGCATTCATGATCAGATACAATGCCTAAAGTGCCAGTTCAATCAAATTTTTTAACTGTTTTTCAATCCGATCAAGAGAAAACATTTTTTCTTTTTCAGCCATACCTTTTCGCATTTGCAACCACCATTCATTAAATTTGTTACTATGTTCCTGAAGTTCCAGATAGCCAGCAAAAGTGATGTCAGAGACTCAAAAATTCGGGGCATTAGGCAGTTCTTACTTAGGTTTTCTCTGTTTTTCTGAGAAAACAATAGAACAAACAACAACAATGGAATTGAACCTAGCCCTGAAAACAATAGAGCTGCGTGATACCCAGGTCCAATGACTGACATTAGAGGTTGTTTAGAGCTGCGTGGAATTTTTGAGTTTCACTGGAACTGGAACTTCAGGAACATGCGAGGCGGCTGAACAAATGCATTTCCCCATGATCAGATTGAAAAACGGTTTACTAAATGCCTTTATTTCCAAAGTGAAACAAAAGTTAAAAATTTGATCAACTGGCACTTTATTATTAGGCTTGATTGTTAAAAAAAATGCAATTCTGCAATACTCTAAATCACTTTCATTCAAAAACTGATGGGCCAGCTTTAAAGGAGACATACCATTGATATTTTTCTTGAGTTGCTTAAACATGGAGCCTGACTCACAAGCTTCTAGGTAGAACACCATCTAGTATGTAGACAAACACAACTGGATGTTTATTAGATCTTAATTATTGCCCCGCCCAAGGCAGGGGGCCACTCTCATATAATTTATAAGCTGGGTATCATGTGCCACTGTGAAGGATATGGTAGACACCCCTGTAAGGTGGACACCCCTGTCAGGTGCGCACCTCTCTAATATAAAATGGACATCGGTTGTTGGCTGGCCTTAGCCAAATTTCCCTTGTTGTCTGTAACGTAACTTTCTATAAGCAGGGATTCTGACAGGGTGCGGGGAAAATATTAAAATTGTGCGGGAGTTTTGAGGCAAATTGTGCGGGAAAAAACTCCGATTGTGCGGGAAATTGTGCGGGATTGCGCAATCCTGTGACCAACCAAATATTTAATCACCAGTGTTCTAGCCAGGCCGGGAAAATATGACAGGGAGCCAATTCTGCAAAAATGAAAAATACAAATAGACCTTTTACTTTGGGGATTAAAATGTACCAAAGTTTTTTTGTCTTAACAAAATCACATTGCGTGACACAATGAACTCGATCGGGTAAAACCGAAATACCACCTCAAAATAAAATGTTTCCGATCTGAGCGAGTTCCTTTATAAAAAATCCGTACATTTAGGTAGTGTGAATAATTTTCAGTAAAGGTTCACACAATTTCTTCGAAAGTTTGCCGCGAAAACACAACCCCGAGATGTATGCAAATTGCGTGCTAAATGTAATTTGATAGCATGTTTGTTTTTCTCACAAACTTAATAGATCGTAGAGCATTTTCCTGAATGAAAACGTCGTTCGCGTGATTGAAAAAATCAAATCCAGTATTCTGATCAGAACTTAATAATTTTCTCCTATCGGTCCGAAGTTCCAGCGCTTTAATAATTTGTCTGTCGATTCGCAAACTTGATCAGTTCTTTGCAAAAATAATTCAGACACAGTGACATTGATTTCGGCGCGACGGTACATTTCTTTGGTGTTTCTTCTTCGGTCCCCGACATATTAAACTGAAAGAGGAAGCGAAAGTGCTCGAAAAAATATCAACAGGCTGCTAAGAAAAACGACATAATGTCTGGAAAACGACAACTAAAAAGCTACGAGAAAAATTCGGCAGGAAGTCGGATGGAAATAAAACAGGAGACTAGTTCCCAGGACGGCGAAGAGAACGCCTTGTTGTTTTTTATATCCGCTCGAGCTGTTCAAGGAAAGCGAGGCATTTCTCGATTGTTTGGAAGGAAAATAGGCTAAAAATAGCCTAAAATGTTTCTCAAATCTTGGTAATCGATAGAAATACCTGATTTAATTAAAATTTTAAGCAAATATTTCAGTATTGTGCGGGATTGTGCGGATTTTTAGGAATTGTGCGGAATTGTGCGGGTTTGACCAAATTGTGCGGTCCCGCACCCGCGCACCCTGTCAGAATCCCTGTATAAGGTAGACAGCTAGAGCTTGTCTTAAAGGTGTCTCGCTTAGAGAGAGTTCACTGTAATTTGTTTACAAGTTAATCACCATACCCTGCTGAATTTCTTGTTTTCGTGCATATAATTGATGGCTTTTATCAAGTCATGGGCATCAAGCTGAAAGAAAAATAATCAAGTTACGCTGTATATTTATTGTTTAATTTATATAATTATTATAAACCCATGCCTGAACTTACAAATTACACTGTACCTGTACATGTGTATAGCATTAATTAACCCAATGCATTAGTATCAATGCATTATTAAAAAGTGCCAGCTGGTATAATGCTCACCCAATACAATTCACTATATTTTTATTTAATGATAATTACAATCTTATAAATTTAAATTAATTGTATCAATACCAAAATTCTTGATTGTACTGTAATTGATCATCCAAAATAGAAATAGACATTTTTATACTTCGCGACTCAGTCAATATCCACCACTAGCCACCTCCACTTCGGTAAATAGTTGTTTATTATCATGGGTTTTTATTTAGTTCCTGTTCGGGGAACAAACAGTTGCTGGGTTGTTAGTCAAACTCACCATATCATTTGGAAAGGCAATAATCCCTGGTGCACCATGATCAGTGAAGAAAACAAAAACATGGTCATTGGGTCCACTGAGGAATGAATCACAATCAAATGTAATTAAGTCATAAAATTATATGTAGCTAAATCTCTTTTCAATTTTAATCTAGACTGATCGATTTTGAATGACTTTTAAAAACCTTTTATAAGCTTACAGTTTGCTCAAATACGGCATTGATTCTTGCCGAGATTCTGGCAAAATTCTTGCTGGGGATGAAAATGTTTGGCAAATACCGGAGGGAATTAAAAGGCACCGAAAACTTGGTTGGATCCCAGTGTCTTTTTTGGAAGGGTGAAGCTGAGAAGAAGTCAGGTACAGAGTCAAATGTAAAGGGAAATTAAACATTTACCCAAGACTAAATTTACACACCTGTCAATCACTTTGCCGCTACCAATGCCCCTCATAGCTTCTTTGTCTCCTTTCAGGATATTCAAAAAGTTCTCTGGATTCACATCCTAAAAGTTCAGATTCAAATGACAAAGTTATCAATGATCACTGATAAGAGGGGATGAGAAGCTGGTGGAATTTTATGGATTGTTCCTGTTTGCAGTGACTCCCCTACAATCCATAGTTTATTCACATACCCCCCTCCCCTCTCTCCTGAAAACTTCATAAGTTAAAATGACCCCCCCCCCCCCTACACCTCATTTATTCAGTAATAGTCACACCTCTTTAACAAGCAGGTCTAGCGGTGTATGCCTGTTATAAGAACTTTACAAAACAAGGATGGCGGCCACTTTGCCAGCAATGGATGTCCAATGGCATTACACCACACAAACCTCATGCACAAATGTGATTTTTGGCACATTGACAGAGTTACAAATGAATCATTATAAAATACATACCATAATCATAACCAATGAAAAATGTTTTGATTACCCTACTGACTCACTCCCCCCCTCCATCATACCCCTCTAGTTTTTACAAAAGTCCTCTCTTTTTAAAACTGCTTTGTCATGAACTCCCCTCAAAAACTGATTCACTTATTCATTGTTCTTACATCTTGATTATAATCTTTTGGCACTCCATGGTACACATCATCTCCATCAGGCTAAACAAATAAATTTTACAAAACATTAATATCAGTTATAAGTTACAACAATCATACACTTTGCATACAGGAGATTCAATGTGGTCTGAGGTTCAATTCCTGTCATGGACTCAGATTTTTTTTCTTTGTTCCATGCTTCTAACATGATAAACATAACATCTTTCTCAGGAGATTCAGTGTTTCTACCTTGCATTTATTAATTAACCAGGTTTATTTTTGAGAATGTTTTATAAACAGCATAAACTGTAAAAGGCATTTAATGGAGGGGTTCATGGTCATAACAGCCAATACTCTTGTTCTGTTCTGTCAGCATGTAGCATAATTGAGGAGCTCACCAGGTATATATATAATTATGTGTGATACAAAGATGCACAGAAATTGTGCTATACAATACATAAATGCTCTGGCATTGCCATTAGGGCTGGTTCCGGCTAGGGATGCAATCGGAAGTGGAGTCGGAAGCATAAGGAGCTAGCCTAACATCGCAATCAGAATCGGAAGCTCAATGAAATCGAAAGCTCAACAGAATTTGTAAGCTTCTGCTTCCATCGCTCACTATCCACTTTTGTCATTTCAATTGACACATGTAGATCGTAACTTTTTTGTGGTTCTGATTCCATTGCTAGTGGAAACCAGCCCTTACAGGGTTGATGCTCCCTAAGGAGATGTTGGCTGCGGCCGCACTAGGGATAAGAGTAGTTTACCCGGTTATTTGCAATTAATTAATTAAAATTAACTGGTTTAACAAAATTCCTGATGCGGCCACGTATTTTTGGCGTTCACCGAATTTTAACCGTGTTAGCGGTTCCCCTGGAAATTAGTAAAAGAACAATAGATTTTTTAACCGGGTTAGGTTTATTTAAACCACCTCGCTAGGTAGTTTAGTGAAGGTGAACTTTCCCGATCTGTCAATCATCTTTGCTTACGCGGTAATTTTTGGCTTCCTGTTGAATTCGTAGACCTTCGTAGGGACGACTTTCAATTTCAAATAGAGAAAGGAAAACTGTCGTGTGTTTATGTTCTCCACAAAACCTATAATTTGATCATTTGAGGATGTTGTTTTGCAGGGAATAACAATATGTAAAATGCACGTGCAGAGGCATTGTTTTCGCTCATTTATCGTATTGTTTTGCTTTGTTTTGCAATGATAACATGATCTCTCGCGTTCAAAGTTCAACCTTCTGAAGTGCAGCCGCTCAGAAAAATAAACTTGGATATTTTATTACAAACACCTTTTCACCGAGTTATTTTAACCGGGTTATTTTAACTGAATTACTAAAAAAATAACCCAGTTAACTCACCAAGTGCGGCCGCAGCCATTGTCAAGTAGTAACTTAATTCTCGGCAGTTCCTAAAACTGAAACTACAATACAGATGTACAATGTACAGTTGTACATGAAGTGTGGTCAAAGAAAATGATTACCTTGTTTATTATGATTCCAGGTGTCGGATTGCTAAGAAAAAAAAAAACAAAAAATGACCGCCTGTATAAAATGGACACCTCTCTTAGGCGGACACCTCTGTAAGATGCAGGGTTTTTGTTAAGGTTTGCAATAACAGGGACCAAATTGTGAATAACAGGGACCATTTATTGGCATGCAGCCCCAATTCGGGGTAAGTGGGGGGGGGGGGGGGGGGGGGGGGGGGGTATTCAGTGCTTCTAACAGAAAGTGTTTGAAATTTTGAGGTCCCAAGTGTGCATTTTAGGCCATGTCTGACCAATATGGGTTTTTGTTTCAACTGCTATGAAAGTGGCATTAGTAATGAAGTACAGTTTTATTTCACTCGTAATAAAGAACAAATAGCCCATCAACTTTAGCAGTTCTTTACTCAAATATCTTAGCACATTTTCCTGAGAAGAATTGAAATAGCAGAGTAAAGGTCCCGGTGTCCCTGCTCTAACAAAACCCTAAGATGGACACATTTCTAATATGAACACCTCTGTCAAATGGACACATCTCTAATATGGACACCTGTCTGAGATGAACACCAGCATAAGATGGACACATCTCTAATATGGACACCTATGTGAGATAGACACCTGTCTAAGATGGACACCTCTCTAAGATGGACACACCTCTACTTATGATGGACACCTGTAAGATGGACACCTCTCTAGTATGGACATCTCTATGAGATGGGCATCTGTCTGAGATGAACACCTCTCTAAGATGGACACACCTCTAATAGGGACAACACTGTAAGATGGACACCTTTCTAAGATGGACACCTCTCTAAGATGGACACCTCTCTAAGATGGACACCTCTCTAAGACGGACACCTCTGTAAGATGGACACCTCTCTAAGATGGACATCTCTATGAAATGGACATCTGTCTGAGATGAACACCTCTCTAAGATGGACACACCTCTAATAGGGACAACACTGTAAGATGGACACCTTTCTAAGATGGACACCTCTCTAAGATGGACACCTCTCTAAGATGGACACCTCTCTAAGACGGACACCTCTCTAAGACAGACACCTCTCTAAGACGGACACCTCTCTTAGATGGGTACCTCTCTAAGATGGACACCTCTCTAAGACGGACACCTCTCTAAGATGGACACCTCTCTAGGACGGACACCTCTCTAAGACGGACACCTCTCTAAGACGGACACCTCTCTAAGACGGACACCTCTCTAAGACAGACACCTCTCTAAGACGGACACCTCTCTAAGACGGACACCTCTAAGACGGACACCTCTCTTAGATGGGTATCTCTCTAAGATGGACACCTCTCTAGGACGGACACCTCTCTAAGACGGACACCTCTCTAAGACGGACACCTCTCTAAGACGGACACCTCTCTAAGACGGACACCTCTCTAAGACGGACACCTCTCTAAGACAGACACCTCTCTAAGACGGACACCTCTCTAAGACGGACACCTCTAAGACGGACACCTCTCTAAGATGGACACCACTCTAAGATGGACACCTCTCTATGATGGACACCTCTCTAAGATGGACACCACTAATATTAGGACATGTCTAAAATATGGACACATCTGTATGATGGACACCTCTAGACATTTTGAAAGATGGACATGTCTGTACATGTATGATGGACACATCTCTATGATGGAAACCTCTCTTAGATGGACACTTGACTCTAAGTCCAACACCTTTCTATTGCAATGGACACCTCTCCATGATGGACACCTTTCTGAGATGGACATCTGTCTAAGATGGAGTGGGCATTTCTCTAAGATGGTCACCCTGTTAACAGCAGATGATGTTTGTCTTCAGATCACTGAAAATCCTAATACTAAAATCTACTTACTATGTGCTGTGAGCAATGTCATCATACATCATGACAACAATGTTTTCATCAGGAATGCCATTCTTGTGGAGAATCTGATAGGCATGGCATGCATCGGCCTTGAATAAACAAAATAGACAATAATGATGAAAACAAGCTTCACCTCTCTTACATTTTGGGGAGTTTCACTGTACCTAAAGCATCACTTTCCTAGCCCTGTGAGTCTGATCTGATACATAATACATCTACAGTTGAACTCCGCTTGAAGAACACCCACTTAATACGTACATCTCATTAATGATTTAACAGTTTTCTTGGTTCCAGCCGAAAGCCCATACAATTTCTCTAAAATCTGCCCACTTAATACGGACCCAGTTAATATGGACAACGGACAGTTTTTCCTGTCCACACTAAAACAATTGCATACAAAGTTAACCTTGTTAAACATGTTCTCCAATGTGTAAGCATATACTGAACCTATAGCTTAAATTACATCATTTATAAAAACCTGTTTAATACAAACACCCCGTTAATACGGACAGTCTCCATAGTCCCTTCGGTGTCTGTATCTCTCAGTTTTGTCTTTCATTTTTTAAACATTTGATGAAGTAACAAAAAGATACTAATTAACTTAAAGCAGCAGCTAGATTTAATTTGACCTAATTGAGTCAACAAAATGTTGAAAGCAGGCATTGCATGTATACAGAAGTTATTTAGCTAGTAGTATGTAAATTCACAGGGTTTTTGGAAGGAAATTATAATACATAAAATAAGCTTTAAACGTCCAAAAACCACTTTTGTATCCATATAAACTTGAATATGCAGCATGAAGTATTTAAATTATCGACTTCTTCATTTTGACCACGTGTCCATATTTTTCAAACCAGTTTGAAAAATTGAAAACTGGTTTGAAAAATTCAAACCAAAGATTAAATTTGAACCACATATATGTTTGTGCAGCCAGCTTTGTAGGTCAGATCAGATCGGCCTCCATCTTGGTTGGATGAGAAAGTCCTGGGTTATGAATGAGCCTTCTTCTATTTTGGTCAGCTGACTCATCGCCACAAAAAAAAGAAGCATTCTTGTTCAAGAAGCATTTGCTTTGACTGCTCTGTGTTAAAAACATTGATTTTGCTTTAAAATGGTCCCTGTAGAACAGCAAACATGGATCACCTACATTTTAGAAGCAGGTATAGTTACAAATGATTGATAAATGTGCTGAAAGTTTGGCTTCAACTAAGAGCATCATTGGTCAAGTTTCACATCAGTTCGAATCTTAATCTTGTGCGATACACATTAACTTTTGTAAAAATTTCAAATCCCAACTAAAGATTTATTCAACTCAGTACAAAATTTGCATTTCTATATTTATTTTACATTGCGATCATCACAAAATCCATTTGAATTATGTCAGTTTTAATTTAGAGAATTAACAACTATAAGCTTACTAAAAGTTTCTGTATGTTAAGACTTATGTCATACGATTACAAGTATATTTAGCTTGTAATAAAAATTATATTTGCACTTGCCTCAAATAGCTTTCTTGCTAGTTTGCAGGTGGCAAAGTACAGAACCTTTTTCCTTTGTTAAATAAAGTTGTTGTTGCGTCGACGAAGGAGACGCTTCCTAATCTTGTCGGCTAGGCGGAACGAATCGAGAAAAGTGTCGGTACCAAATCTGCGCCATCTTGAAACGTCACAACAGTATCCAGCATTCTTAGCGCGTCGTCTAGGCTAAGCGGAACGAATCGAGAAAAGTGTCGGTACCAAATCGGCGCCATCTTGAAACGTCACAATAGTATCCAGCATTCCCAGCGCGTGGAAATCAGGAATCATCCTGGGGAGCTGGGGTTCCGAAATGTCACATGTGAATAATCTATTTGTCTTGATTTAGTTTCGGATATTTTCCCGATTTTGGAATCGTACGGCTCAATATTTCAATGCCTGGTAAAAGTACGCAGTGGAAAAATTGGACGAAGGTTCATCTCCGGACCAAGTAAGTTGTTGGGTCTCTTTGGAATCAAGCAAGAAGTTACAGATTTTCCTCGCTACCGTTCTGGTATGTTTTGAATGTTCTATCTTGATTTTGCTGTGGTTCTCTGCCTGATTTGGGAAGCTTTCACCTAAATACCGACGTCGTTCTTCGCGATGTTCTACGGTACGGTGCAATTCGCTTATGTCTTGTAGCAATAATTCACTGACCGGCCGCGCCAGGCGAACGCAGATTAACTTTACAGTGCTCGAAATTGCGCCTGTATCGGGCGCATTTGCGACTAAAGATTTCGCAATTTTGTGACTAAAATTTGTCTAGCTAATAAAGGAATTATATTCAACAGTCTTGTGTCTTACTTGCAACTGGTAGTTGTAATTTTATCCGAAAAATCCTGCGAAATTCACGTTGAATGTTGTGTGTTTTAATCGTCGGTGTCCAAGAAGTTTATCACGGGAGCACTTTTTCAGGCTTTTCTCAGAAATTTCTCATTTCCGGTTCCGGTATTAGTACATGTACTGAGGAGTATGATTTCAGAATCGGAGAAATAACCGAAATGAAATCAAGACAAATATATCATTTATATGTCGTAAAAATCTGAGACCTTTCGGAGTACACAGCACGGCAGGATTTTGCCCGATCCCACGGCGATATCGTGAATTTGTTTGATGTCGGCCCGACGTTTATCTCGCGACAAATCCCTTTTAAACAGTGGCTGAATTAATTCATGAAACTAAGGTACTAGGTCAAGACGAGGTGCCACGGGATAAGGAGACGCACTATAATCTATGATTACTACTAGTTGTTAATAATATTCTTATAGGGCTCTCAGGAGCTACAGATCAGAATATTAACTTGTCAGGGATAGTTTGTAGTTTATAATACATACTGTCACTCACTCACGGCTTTAGCAGCTGCTTGAATAAGGAGCAGGAATTGAACAGGGAAATCAAGATGGCCACTTCATACATTTTTACTAAAAATGTCTAAATACTTGTTCGCCTATAACTCTTGAACAAAATGCTTTTGCGCTTCAAAATTTGGCCCAGATGTGTAGTTTAAACCCTCTACAATTCCATAAACATTTGCGTATTGAAATCTGTTTTCTAATGCTTCTGAATTTTGATATGACATGATATGACGTAAGTGCAAGCCAAGAATACACGAGCCTCTCTCTGGGTACCTAAAGACTGATTCCATCCCTTGTTTTGTACAAATCATCAGGCTTTGTCAAGTTTTTAAACTAAATTGTCTTTTTTATATTGGAATTATGTACAGTGCTAATTACCATGGTTAATATAACTGATGGTATTATTTGTAAATCACTAAATAATTGTTGCTTTAGTTAATTCTAGATTGTTGATACATCAATAACAATTGTCTCAACTTCGATTTTGTCAAAGAAACTAATACAGAGTCCCATACATGCGTGCTCTGTTACTACGTTTACGCTAGAGGAGATTTTTCCGGATTCGATTTTGGTCCCGGATTCGTTTTGTCGTTTACACGCAGATGGGTGAATCCGAAATAAAAACGTTCCGGTTTGGTCGCGTCTCCGGAGATTTTGAATCCGAAATCTAAAGTGAATACTTTGTATCCGATAACTGTAAATCCGCAATGTTTTGAAGTGTAAACAGTTGTTCCCACGAATCCGGATACTTTTTTGCCTGCTTTGTAACCGTTCCCGTATGAATGTCCTCTCGGATTTATCGATGTGTGTAAACGGTTGGGAATCTGAATACCCTTTAGTGTAAACGCCTGCGAATCCAAATACCCTAAATTTAATAAATCTGGAAACATTTATGAATCCGGAAAAATCTCCTCTAGTGTAAACGTAGTCTTAGTCTGTACATTAATACTTGTAATAATTTTATTACCTTAAACCACAAACTAACTACCGGGTATACATAAAAGTTAATACATTTATCTGAAAGTGAAACTTAATATTATTGTGTGGCCAGTCTGCCCAGCACCATGAGGAAAGTATACTTTAATTATATTTTTGTGTTTTTTGAAAATTGAAAAATGAATTTCACAAATCTATTTTTCATTTTTTTTTTTTTGCAAAATTTAAAAATGGATTTGGAAAAATTTATTATTTAATTTTCATTTTCTGGAAAATTGAAAAGTAAAAATTTCTTTTTCATTTTTGTAAGAGAAATGGAAAATGAAGTTTTTTTAATTAAAAAATTTGTTTGTAAAGTGAAATCATCATTTTTCAATTTCTCAGAAAAATGAAAGACACTAAAATCCACAGATTGGCCACAAATAAAACCACAAAACTTCATTTTTCAGGATTCATGGGCCATGAAAAGTTTTTATGGGACAATCACGAGAAATTCATAGCATTTTCGTAAAACTGTGGTTCATAGTGTATATATATGTGGCCAAATACTGGAAAGCCTTGGGAATGAATAATTTATTTACGCATTGGACGAGTATTTTATTAGGAACAATATATACTGTGAAGTTTGTATAGGCTGTTTGATAAATCAAAGAGCTGCTTACTCTCAAGTACACTAAAGGCTGAAAATATCAAGATTTTTGTGCGAAAACAAATTTGCGTCATGTCTCGTCAGGACCGACTAGGTCACCGTCTGTTCTGCTTGGCTCCTATATATATAAAACAGTACTTGTGTGAAATACATATTCTGGATCATTTTCGAATTTTATCCCAGGCTAGGGAAGTATGCATCTCAGTCATAAAAATTAATTTAATAATTTACTTTTCTCTCAGGCATATTTTTGGGCACATTAATTTTAAAAGTCGGAAATGTTTTGTTAACCCTGGTTGTCACTTGCAACATAACACCATAATATAAAGCGGAAACATGACAGCGCTATAAATTGTCCAGTGAAAACGAGCCTGCCCGAAATAGGCAAAAGCAATTAAAGTGCAAGTATAAGCATAAGGATCTATATTTTGCCTATGTCAATGTACGTTTTCACTTGATGCAAATTCTCATGCTTCCGATTAATTCTTATGTCGCTAAACCAGCTTCACGAGAGTTAGAGATTGAAATGCGGCCAACGATCGGATTTCACCAGCTGGCCTTGTCACATAATTTATTGAATCTAGATCTAAGCCAACATCTGCAGTTTTTCACTCCCTAATTATGTAGCATTGCCTTTTATGAAGGTCACAAAACGTTTAGATCGCGTTTACCGCTAATTTCATCTATTTTTCATGCCCAAGACACATTATCATGTTGTCAAACAAAGACTTTTAGTTGACTGCTTACCTGAGTCACGTCAGGGTACATCTATTAAATTGTGAGCAGGGCATTGGCATCTATTATGTGTTCTTTGTAAGCGAAATAAAGCTTTTAATTGAATTCTTTATGGCTTGAACAAAGCATCAAACTTATGGACTCTAATAAACAAAAGCAAATGATATTGAAAATTACCTGATGCCGGTAATTCCACCATCCATTGGATCCCGCAACTATCAAACCCCAGTGCTTGCTTTCGGAATTTTTGTCACTCTCCCCTGTCACCGCGAGAAGCGAAAGGCACAGAATAAACGCCTCCGCTAACATCTTTTCCAGAATTTTCAAAAAATAGAAAACCTCTGAAGAACAAGCCTTCCTACGAAGAAGTAACAGCCCAGTGATCCGTGATCGGTTTGGTTTTTGTACGTGCTGGAGCACTCGTGATTCCGGTCTTGTGATTGCGGTAAAAAGGAATTCCCCTTTTTCACAGAACTGACAAACGACTGCGCGTGCGTGATTTTTTGTGGGGGCTCTGGTTACGACCAATATTTTTATATTTTGATTGGCCGTTTTATGCTGTGTTCACACTAGGGCGAAACATAAACATAGTCTGATCACGAATGAAACATTTGTCATTTTAAAAAAAGAAACATATTTTCCTATAAAAAGTTTTGACATCAGGCGGCGCATTGCGCGAATCATGACCGAAACATGTTAGACTACGAGCAGTCTCTCTTTCCCAGCTTAGTCCGTCGCGCGAGAAACGAAAAAACATTAGCGAACGGATAATGGCCGCGCGAAACTGAGGGCGAGCGTTTTTTCGTTACTCGCTCGACGGACTAAGCTGGGAAAGAGAGACTGCTCGTAGTCACATGTTTACTCTGTGAACATGATTGAAACCACAGGGAACCCAAACGCTTTATTAGCTATAACCACAGGGAACCCAATCGCTTTATTAGCTATAACATAATCATTCAATAACATATTTTTATTTACCTGTAATCCCGTGTGTTTTTTAGTCGTTTTGGAAGCGATTTGAATCAGAGCGAAGACGGTTCACCTTGCACGTTTCAAATATTATCTTGTCTGCCGCTTTGTAAATATGACGTGCCTATTACGTCTCAAGTTTCCATTACATTAACTATTAACTCTCCCCGGGAAAGAGAAAGAAGAGAAGAGAGCAAGGGATGAAATTAAAATGAGGGCAGTTTTATTTTGAAGCGTAATTCTCTTGTTACTGAACAAAATCAACTAGAACTTCACACCTCAATTAATTAAAGGGTGAATAATTATGTGAGGTATGATTTGTTTATTTGGACGCCCGTTTTCCTGCTTAGTTTTGGGTTGTTTTTAGATGCGGCTTTTCGTCGGATCTGTGACTACACTTGACTTGACCGGAAGTGGTTTTATACTTGTGAGCATGTGCTTCATCAAAGTGGTTCTATTGTTCTTGTGACAGACTCTTTTGTTTTCATTCCACGCGGAATTAAGGTGGCTCGATGGTGTTTTTTTCTGTGCCGACCACTCTTTTTCAATCACGTATTTGGATATCTTATTCAGTATTTACCTAAATACTCATCGGACACACTTACTAGGGAAAAATTGAAGTTTCCATTTCAGTTGTATTTTTTGCGATCGAAGCGTCCTTGGCAACGATACGTTGCTAGGCGTAGTTTTACTTGTGAGGCCGCCGTCGGCCTGTATGAGAAATTTTGGTAACTCGCTCTTGGGGACTGAAAGAGTACCACAATGCACACATTTTAGCCAAGTTTGGTTAACTTCTGTGAGAGGATTTTTGAATGGCGCGAGTTTACTTATTTTAGGGTTAAATTTGGTAAAATATCAAAGTTTGTTGTATTTCACCCCAAACTGAGAGATCGAGGACCTAATGCCGATTTCAACTTTACTCATTCATAAGAACAACTATTGTACCTTATTTGTTTGGCTCTTTTGGCGGATTGACGGTTTTGGATTTTTCCCTGTGCCGAGTTATAATAATCGAAATTTACGATGTTTTTGCAACAAACGAGCAGAGAATCTTATGACCTCGCTTATTTTAAAAATCTGAGATAGAATTTCCCAAGAATAAGCGAACTATAAATTTGGACCTTCTTTTACTTAGTCTCCAAATTTCGTGTTGGTTGAAATGCTGTGAGACTTGTACGCTGAACGTCGAGTTGGTAACATGCGCGCTAGTATTTTCAGAGATTTCTTGTTCTCCGAGATGTTTACAATTCATGATCTATTCTGCATATTTCATTGTTCTGAAATGACACCTGCACGCGAATTCCAGTCTAGCACGGGCGGAACCAAAACGCTTGATTAACTTCCGAAGACCTGCCGATTATGGTAATAAACTCTTCTGTTAGACACGCTTATTGTAGCGTTTTTCACGTCTTTTAATAAGGGAAATAATTGCTGCCTTGACAGTGAGTAAAAATTTCTGTTTTCTGTTTGCGGCATGCTCTTGCTATTTTTAGGTCAATTACGTGTTTAACGTTGATGTTCAACAGCTCACCTGTTAATTCATGAACACATTGCCAGGACTGATGAATTACCATAATCGGCAGGTCTTCGGAAGTTAATCAAGCGTTTTGGTTCCGCCCGTGCTAGACTGGAATTCGCGTGCAGGTGTCATTTCAGAACAATGAAATATGCAGAATAGATCATGAATTGTAAACATCTCGGAGAACAAGAAATCTCTGAAAATACTAGCGCGCATGTTACCAACTCGACGTTCAGCGTACAAGTCTCACAGCATTTCAACCAACACGAAATTTGGAGACTAAGTAAAAGAAGGTCCAAATTTATAGTTCGCTTATTCTTGGGAAATTCTATCTCAGATTTTTAAAATAAGCGAGGTCATAAGATTCTCTGCTCGTTTGTTGCAAAAACATCGTAAATTTCGATTATTATAACTCGGCACAGGGAAAAATCCAAAACCGTCAATCCGCCAAAAGAGCCAAACAAATAAGGTACAATAGTTGTTCTTATGAATGAGTAAAGTTGAAATCGGCATTAGGTCCTCGATCTCTCAGTTTGGGGTGAAATACAACAAACTTTGATATTTTACCAAATTTAACCCTAAAATAAGTAAACTCGCGCCATTCAAAAATCCTCTCACAGAAGTTAACCAAACTTGGCTAAAATGTGTGCATTGTGGTACTCTTTCAGTCCCCAAGAGCGAGTTACCAAAATTTCTCATACAGGCCGACGGCGGCCTCACAAGTAAAACTACGCCTAGCAACGTATCGTTGCCAAGGACGCTTCGATCGCAAAAAATACAACTGAAATGGAAACTTCAATTTTTCCCTAGTAAGTGTGTGCCATGAGTATTTAGGTAAATACTGAATAAGATATCCAAATACGTGATTGAAAAAGAGTGGTCGGCACAGAAAAAAACACCATCGAGCCACCTTAAGGAATACCCGGTGTTCTCGCAAGATAAATCTACCACTTGTGTATCAGTGTTTGATCTAGACTGCTAGTATAATTACAGTATTTTAGGTCTTCTTTAACGGAGGTTGGTTTTGAGGTTGTTTTTAACCTCGCGCGAACGCCTCTTGCAGCCGGGAGCGATGAGAGGGGGCTGTATTCGCAGGCTAAAGGTCAACCGTCTTCGCTCTGATTCAAATCGCTTCCAAAACGACTAAAAAAGACACGGGATTACAGGTAAATAAAAATATGTTATTGAATGATTATGTTATAGCTAATAAAGCGTTTGGGTTCCCTGTGTTGAAACTAGCAAATGTAGTAAATGTCGCAAATGTTGTCATCCTTCGTTCCCGAAGAGCTTGACAGCAAGTTCGAGCTCTATTTGTTTTGGTTCATGTGTAATTATAAAAATTTCATGCGAGCTTATGCCTGCTTCATAAAACAGCATAAATTATAGAACCAGGCGTGAACTACGTGTTTCGAAATTAACAACTTTAGTTATGTGAACAATGAAATTGCAAACATGTCAGTTTTGTAAGGGGAACGTGTTTCATGTAATATTGTCAGCGGTCTCACCGTAGCGTATATAAGGAGAATCTCATTGCTAATTCTCTCTCTTATCTCGCACACCCGTGCACTGCACACGTCTTGTTGTTATACTGTTATAAGACTTGCTCTACTCTGGGCTAAATTGCAGAATACCCCGCAACTATGTACAATATTAAATAATACTAAAAATTATAAAATTACCATAAAAAATACACCATGTTAGAGATAACATTACATCATCAATTATTATATATAATAATAAATAGAAAATTAAATTAAAACCATTCTCCTAACTCAATAAGATGATCACATACTGCAGCCTTAAATTTATGATTGTCCTGTACATTTACAATGAAACCTGGAAGCCTGTTCCATCGATTGATAGACCACGGAAAAAAGCTATATAGATGCTGATTACTGTTGGAATGTGGTCGCAAGAATGTCTTAGAGTTGCCATTCCTCAAGGTACGAGAAACAGGTGTTAGGTAGGTATCTCTCAATATCAACAGTATTCTTTTTATCTGTTTATTCCCGTGTTTTATCTCATGTTCGCATGTACGCGTTTCTACTGGTTTTCGCCCGTTTTTCTTTGCTAGTTTTTTGTGTTTGGTCATTCGTATTTGTTTTTTGGCCTCGTTGTTTGCTCGTTTACTCGTCTTTTTCATTTTAGCGTGCCACGCTTTCTCACGTGTTTCCACACGTTGTCCCTTTATTTTATTTTTCGCTCGCCCTTAGTTTTTGCCACTTTTAGTTTTGTACAGTTTAGTTCTCATTTCTTTTCCGCTTGTTTATTGCAATGTTATTTTGTCGGTTAGCAATAGGCCCCGCTTTTTATTGCAGTTTTAATTTTCGCGGGTTAACATTAGGTCCCGCTTGTTATTTTCGCCTAAACAGTAGGTCCCGCCTCTTACTGGCGTGTTATTTTTCGCTGGTTAACAAAAGGTCCCGCTTGTTTACTGGCGTGTTATTTTCGCGGGTTAACAGAAGGTCCCGCTTGTTTATTGTAGTGTTATTTCTTGTTTATTAGAGTCTTAAATTCGCGGGTTAACAGAAGATCCCGCTTGTTTATGAAAATCTTTGTTTATTACTTTTTATTTCGCGCGTTTATATAAGGTCCCGTTTGTTTGTTGGATTTTTTACTTTCACGGGTTATCATCGAATCGGCTGTATCATCATCAGGTCTTGTTTGTTTCAACCTCGTTCCCAGGGTCTTCTCTTTCTCGTACCCTGCAGCGAGAGAGAGAAAGACCCTGGCACAGTCTGGTCACGTGTCTCCCAGAATAAAAAATTCCAAAACTTGCAAAGCCGACAGCAACTCGTATTTAATAAACGACTAGAAGCCGCATAAACCTTTTTTGCAATTTGGCGTCTGAATATTCGACATTTGACCTCTCGCGGGTACATTTACTACGCGGAGACACAAACCAGATCTGTTATTTTTTATGCAAATACACTCCGTTCCCTGGTAGGCTAAGTACAAGACTCCCGACTTGGCAGCCCCTCCCAGATTCTGGGAGACACGTGACCAGCCTGTGCCAGGGTCTTTCTCTCTCTCGCCCCATTGGACGGAAAGAAGACCCTGGGAACGAGGTTGGTTTTGTTTATTGTGTTTTTACTTCCCATAGGTCGTTATTTATTTTAATCTTTACCTTTTCCAGCTATTATTTTGTTCCCTAGTACTATATACGGTCCATCCGGGTTTTATTTTCTCCCCTATTTAGTTCGCTTTCCCAATGGCGGTGCCTAGAGGGGTGACTTACACCCTCTCGGATTACCGGGCGCTAGGACCGCCATTCCCCGGGGGGATTTCTCTTAGTTATTAGCCTCTACTTTTGTTAGCTTTTGTTTCCATCTTTTCTATTGTGTTTTTCTTTCAATCGTGAAGCGCGTTTACCAACCCCGGGGATGGCGGCTCATATTGCCATCCTTTTTATTGTTTCTGTTTCCCCTCATACATCAAGTTTTCTCTGTTGTTTCCCATTTTCTCTTTCGTAGTTTTTCCCTTTTTATCACTCGCCCTTTTTCCCTTTCTATCTTTTATTTTTTCAGTACGAGCAATTTGGTTCCGAGTGTGGGCACCTCGTTTTGGGGTATGGATTATTCCAATCTCGTCTGTCTCGTACATTTCCCCCCTGCGGGCTTCATATCACCGATGCCATAGGTCTAAGGACGCCAGGGCTCCCATTTTCATTATAGAAGTGTAGGCGAGACCGGTGAAAATAGTTTACTATATCAAACACGAGGAACAGTGTTACATCAGATATCCAAACACAGCGTAGTGGGTTGAAAAACGAGCCGAGTTTTTTTTTTTTCAACCCACTTAGCTTCAAGGTGTTTGGATACCTGATCAAACACTGTTCCTCGTGTTTGATATATAACATGTTTACTCTAAAAATGTTTCGCTGCTGATGTGAACACAGCATTAAAAACTATTAAAATGTATGCACGGCAATAATGGCAGTTTCAAGTTGGTGATCACCAAATGACGTAAAATAAAATAACCTCCTTCGTTAGCACTCGCGATTTTTTGCTCTTCTCCGCGCCGCCTGTCCTTCTCTCCCCACTATCAGTAGTTTCTGAAACACCAAGAAATACCCGCAATAAGGTAAAAAAAAGTATGCTTCTGTGCGTAAGGTTTTACTTCTGCTTGAATTAAAAAACTGTGGCGCGCTGTTCTTGTTTTGTAGCCGTTGTGGAATTGTAAGCTAGGGAGCTTAAGGTGGCTGAACACAGTTTCACTGTACCTATGCGTCACTCATTGTCATTTTAAAACCACTAATGTATGGGCGCCCAAAATTGGTGAGGCATACGATTAAGCAACAAGCTATATATTTTGATATTTTTGTTGAGCTTTTAGGGTGTTGCCATGGCAACACGGTGGATTGTAAATCAGCCTGCAATATTAAGTTTCGTTTATTTTCAGAAAATCTAGTCATTAGATTTTGTCCATCATTTGTCTCCAGTAAACCCGTAAAAATATTCGCGTGTTAACACTAGTCTCGTGTAATTTTGACAGAGGGATCTTCCATAATTCGTGGTTTTATATGTTTGCGTTTTGTAAAAATCTCCTTTGTTATATGCCAAATTTGTTGGCAGGTGAGTTCGGCATATTCGGAACTATTATTGTGCCAAATTTCGTGAAATTCTAATGAGTGGTTCCGTAAAAATCAACACGTTTCCGAGGAAAGTCGCTAAAACAGCCAGTCACAGTTTTTTGGTCAACTGCGCATGCGTTGCATTTGACTGGGTTCTCGATCCAAAGACAGAAACGATAAAAAAGGCAGTGCATTTCTTCAATGGTTCTATATATTTTCTATTGATTTTACATCCGCACTTTCACCAGCCGATTACTTGACAATAATTGATATAAAATCACTGTAATAAGTCCTGACGATTCGATGATTATGACGATTTTGAACTTGACAACAGTTGATGTAAAATCACTGTAATTAAACTCCTGACGATGCGATGAAACTCCGATCCAGACGATTTGACCGCGCATTGCATGAAGCGTTACGCGTTTGCAGAGTAATGTGTGAAACCCAATAGCCAATCACGAAGAAGGTTATGAGATTTAGCCAATGATATCCTCCCGATACCCTCGATACCCATAAATTACGCGCGAAATATGTAAGCCAATCACAGAGAAGCTTTCGAAAGCTGCCTCACTTCTGAAAGCTTCGGCCATGGGTAAAACGAGCTTCACCAGTTATGGCCATACAGGAACAGTAGCTTTCGCCAGTATACACGAGTGTGCGAGGAGAGGGCGAGTATAGAGTGGATTCTCCTTATATACGCTCCGGTGAGACCGCTGACAATATTTTTACGGTGGTCAATAGGCCATTTCCGAGTTACCTTTAGCCTCTTTATCAAAGCGAGGCTAGGTGCGAAACCTTTCATATGAAAATGAGTTTTCATTCACATGCAAATAAAACTTATTTGCATGTGAATGAAAACTCATTTTCATATGAAAGGTTTCGCACCTAGCCTCGCTTTGATAAAGAGGCTAAAGGTAACTCGGAAATGGCCTATTTACCTTATCGACTCAGCCTGTTTGTATGATCTCGGATCCCCGAGACAACTTTGCCGAGTGTTTATGAGAAATGTTGTCCCTTCTGCAGACCGAGTCAAAGTTGACCCTACTTAAATATTCACAACGCCGCGTAAATATTCAAATCTAAACACAGGTAGCCCAAGCTATATGTGTCACAGTAACCGTTACGAGTGAAATTATAAGGATTTGTATCAGAAAAAAACGGTCCATTCTAGGAGCTAAAAAATACGAACAAGATTTCAATAAAAATTGCCTACCTTACTTCGCTTGTGTGTTTCCTTGTCTCCTGTGTGGTTTTTGGAGCGATTTAGAGCGTTTCCAGTGAGTTTTAGTTCCACTGCTTTCTTTCTTTATAAGTAAAGGTTTTTTAAAAAGTTTTGTAGTGAAAACTAGTGGGATGAAAACGCGACGTTTCGACCGTTCTACGGTCGAAACGTGAGGATAAGAATTTACATAAGTACTAAATATAAAAAACGGGGTGTTAAAAACTGAATAAAAGCATGCAATAAGAAAGAATTAAAATTATGTAAAAACTTTCGCACGAATTGAGTCACTTTGAACATTGAGACTTGGTCTCAGTTCGTGAATAAAAAACATCTCATAGACGAGACAGTCAAACTTGTTCTTGCATTTTTTAAGGATGGTGAAATTCTTGGTGAGATCATCAGGTGTACAGGAATGCTTATCACGAAAATGCTTGCCAATAGACGAAGACGCGTGTCTGTGTTCGTCCAGGCGTTGATGTAAATGCCGTCGTGTGAAACCAACATAACCTGCATCACACAGGTCACATTTAAATTTGTAAACAAGACATTGTTGGTTAACAAGCGGCGGTTTAACTTTGCGCAATTTCAGATGTTGTTTGATCTTCTGGCTTACAAACACAGGCTGGATGGTCTTGCCAATTTTCTTACTGAGATCTTTGAGTTGTGTTTGTACAATATCACTGGGCTGAAGCCTGGTCTTTAAATGGCAAAACAAGACGAACAGGATCTTGCACGTTGGTAGCAGCTGGTAATTTGGAAACTGGTTCAGGATCACATGCTTTGCCTGCAATGAAACGAGTGATGGTGGAATTAACTAATTTGTCTGGGTAATTCAGTCGAGAAAACACCATTTTAAGCCGATCACATTCCTCGGAAAAGTAGGACCAGTTGAAAGAGAGGCGGAAGGCATGGTCAAGCATAGTTTTTAGTAAGCCTTTTGAATTTGAGCTCATCTGTGGTCATCACCACGTGCGATTTGGTAGAGAAATGGCGTTCGCGCTAGTTTTTCTATCCGTTTTTGCTGCTACACCGTGCTTCCGTGCTGACGAGACCCAACCAGGTCGAAACAGCTGTCCACGTTTGCATTTAGTGGCTTTCATTTTGGGCTCTATCATGTTGTTGTCGCGTTAAATGTTCTACGTAGTATCAGCCGTGCTGTATACTTTGATTTCGGATGTTCAGCCCAGTCAAACTTCTGGTTCTATGCAACTGGCCCCTGATATCGTTTGTTCGTGGATCTCTGGGAACGAGATCGAGCATCTCTCATTCCACGACTGCAGTTTTTAATGCCAGCGGAATTTTATAAACTCGTTCCCAATCCTCCATCTGATCACCTTTCATAAAATTTCAACTTGTAAACCACCACGGCAACGCTAAATGGCTTGTAAACTTACGCTGTAAAATCCCCATTTACCATGCCTCTGGATTTCAGAATTGTCACTGTCCTATAGGAGTTGTCCTTGTGTCGTCATGAAGGATGGTGAAACAAGGAATCCAGATTTATGCCAGGGCAAAGCCAACGAAACAAAAGTTAACTGGGGTAAGCTATGGCGAAAAGTAAAGAATTATTTCCTGTGAATGTTTAGGATTCGTTACTTTTGGAGCGTCTGTATAGTTTTAATTAGCTTGTTTAGTGGATATTGAATACTTCACTAAAGGACAAGAGTGAAACGAGAAAAGGTCAGAGTAACAGACAAAAGCTAGAATATTATTTGTCTAGCTACGGGTAGCAGGTCTACAAGAAATCAAGCGTCAAAAGCAGTTCATTTATAATATCAGTTTAAATATAAAAATTTAAGGATAATATTTGGTACTTTCAACAAACTTTTATACTTATACAGTGTTTGAAAGTCTAATTAACATGTATTAAAGTTACATTACATTAAACTGCTGTTCCCTTTGTCGGAATTTTTTAAAACTAGGCTTACACTGTAGTTTATATTTTTTTGTTTGTTTGGATTTCGCTTAATATAATTAACAGCCATCTGTTAAAATTTGTTTTATTTATCTTGTTATTCTTTGGTTTTACTCTTTAAAACACCATGGGGTGACATCCTGATTCATGTACCTTGATCTTAACTTTTATGTCTGTGGACTGTGAAATCCTAGAGTTTAAAGTAAAGTAAAACTTTATTTCAGCAGGGTGACCCATTGACCATTCAATTCAAGTGAAAGTTCTGAGCAGTACTTTAATATTAAAGGTGTTAGATTTATACTGTGGAAAAAAAATAGATCTCTGAGTTTGTAAGAATTCAATGAGCTGAAGTCAACCAGCAGAAAAGGACCTGATCATGTTGCCTGTGTCATTCAGTGAAATATTAATTACCAGGAACTGGTTATTTTAAACCCCCTAGCCATTCAGGCTAAACTGTAGAATACCCGGCCACTCATTTGCATTGAATAAGAATGGATTCTTTTGTTTTCATATGCTTCGTTCCATAAAACATTCAGAGATATGTAAATAAGTGGCCGGGTATTGTAAAATCGCTCCGCCATTTAGCCCCAGACATTTTAGTCCTTGGGGAGACTTCAATGTAAAAGTGACGGGGGTATTATTGGATGTTGACATTCAATATTATTTTTCCCTGTCTGTGTTTTTATTTAGCTTTATGAAGCCTATGAAGATGACAGTGGAGATGGGTCTGTGTTTGCCTTTACTGTGCCAAAAGATCTGGCCGATGGCTACATCAATAACAAGAAGGAAGTTTATAAATTTAGGTTTGAACAGTCAAAAATGATATACTAGTTTATATATAAATAATTAAAGATTGGAAAATGTTTCACATGAGTTCATATAGAATAAATACAGTCACAAGTTGGTAATGTAAACTCAGGGTTGTCATATGAGATTTTACTGCCTGATCAGTAACTGTTAGTAACAGAATGTGACTCATTTTCTTTGATCATTCATGTGCTACTGTGTCAATAGTTCTGTTGTAGTTATATTGTAAGATTTAACTTTACAGCCTTGTATGCAAGAACAGTGTATCATTCCTTTGGTTTGGCTAAAAAGAATTAAGGCCTCATTCATTAAGTATGCACACTTGTGTGTGTACTTAACTGTTTGATAAACTGTTCAATAATATAGCCATTTCTATTAGCTCTGTTAGGAGATTGATTGGCTGATTCGGCAAATGTGAATCCAATCAAAATCAGTCGAAAGAAGTGGGCGGTAAATGTTGCATAGAAGATTTGGATCAGGTTATATTTTTCATTTTGTGTTTCCCACAGGGAATGGTTTACTAAGTGAAACGAAAATAGAGTCTAATCACAGGTTAAAGGGAGAGAAGTTACAATAAAATGGTTTTATAATTTTTTTGGCAATAAAGGTTCAACAAAGTGTTTGATCAAGACTGTAAACAAGATGAAGTTTTTGAGGAAGTTGCACAAGGAGTAATAGACAAGTATGTCCATCTTAGACTTTAAACTTGCTTCTGAGACTTTGTAAGTGAGCATAAATTTACATTGTATGGTTCCAGAAACCACTCCCCTGGAAGGTTATTGTGGGGGGTGGGGGGGGGGGGGGGGGGGGGGGGGTGTTGGTCCAAACCAAAAAAGCATCCATTAAATCACATTAAATCTAGTAGGTTTTACAAAACATTTTATTAACCTTCCCCTAGGGAGCTTTTTCAACGTTATTGAGATAGTTAAGAATCCTAACTCGGGCTGGCAGTAGTGGTTAAAAGGTTAGAAGGGCTAAAAAAAACTTGGCTGTGCCTTGTTTTATCAACCCACTTCTTGGCGTTGGGAAATCCTGATGAAGCACTATTTCTTCTGTTTGATTTATTACTGGCCTCTGATGAGAATCACAAAAACCACAGGGTGTTCAGAAAAAGTGAGGATTGTAAAAATGACAGGGTACACTGTATCTACAGTACATATACATGTACATGTGCTTATATACATGTGCTTAACTTTGCCCCATGCTGAAACATCCCACTGATATGTGGTGTTTAATTTTTTTATATATATTTTCAGTGTTTTGACAGGTTACAATGGAACAATCTTTGCTTATGGACAGGTACCTTTTCATCTATTACAATCAGTATGACACTTAAGGTACTGGCCCAATATAAACCTTTGCAGGTGTCCTTTGGGAAAAAAATTGTAAAGGCCCCTGTTTCAAAAGTAATATGACAAACTATATATGATCATTGTATATATCTATAGTAGTTTTCAATAAAAATATAGGTTTAGCAACTTTTTCTTTTATAAACAGCCAGGAACCAATAAACTGCCAAAAAAACTGAAGGTTGTTAAGTTGAATTTATATGGTACCTGTATGTAGATTTGAAGGATACTGACAAACAAAACCATGTCAGGAAATTTTGATATTTAAAATATTTTCCCCATGACAACCATTTATGCAACATGCCTCGCATGTTTTAAGCTATTCCAACTTTAGATGCAGATATCTCGCTAATCAATCAATCAATCGGTTTTGTTGATTGATCCCTTGTGAATAATACTGTGCAGCTGTTTCGGTCTAATTGCCATAGCATTCGATACTTGATAAACTCAATTGAACAACCCTCGGTCGCTTGGCGGTTTATTGGCTCCTGGCCATTTGTAAAAGAAAAAAGTCGCTAAAATTATATTTTTATTGCAAAAGTTCTACATTTAGTAAGCTATCAATATTGATAATTATATAGTTTGTCATTGATATTACTCTTAAAACTGGAACACGTAAGATTTTTTTCCATTAAACAATGCTGATGTAAGTTGATGGTCACACTTATTGTGAAGTCTTGAATTAACTTGCAGTGACTGAAATACAACCACGTCAATTGAGCTCAGATTTGCACGCAAGTTGGCATAAAATTTTTAATTATGTTAGTTGTCTTTCTTAGTCGAAATTTTACTACCACTCAATTTTTATTTTTTTTTTGGAGTGTGTGGAAGAGTAATCAATGAAAATGAAATATAATTTTCTGCAAAATTTTGCTTGTTCAAATGAAAGAACTACATGTATAATATTTATAACAAATTTTAATTAATAATAACAATTTAAATTAATTGTTTGTTTACAGACAGGATCTGGTAAAACATTCACAATTACAGGTGGTGCTGAGAAGTATGTTGACAGAGGCTTAATTCCAAGATCATTATCTTACATCTTTGAGTTCTTTGAGCAAGTAAGTCAGTGGATTTGATACAATATTATTACTTCCTTGAAGAAGTGCTCTCCTTCAAGTAAAACCCTTTAACTTCCAAGAGTGCCAAAAATAAATATTCAAGAAAAATCCGAAATTTTATTTGTAAAATATTGAAAAACAAAATGATACATGTACCATTCAAAAGTACTGCTGAAAAGTTTCATTTGAATGGTCACACCATAGGATTTTGCTGAGAGATGAAAAAAAAAATAGATAAGACATGCACAATTATTGTCTCAACCATAATTGGCTCTCGAAGTGAAAAGGTTAAGACTGCCCTTGAATAACCCCTGCTACTAAACTTCAGTGAAATACATGAACAAGGATTTCTCCCACACCGGAAAAAAACCCCACATAATTATCTATTCTTGATGCATGTGAAGATATCAATATATTTTATTTATTTTCACTGTGAAGAGTGAAGATATAAAAATCTTCACATTCGATGTTTGGATATAGCAAAGCGCTTATTTAACTAAGATGAAAAATGAACTGAAGAACAAGCAAAGTCACAGAGTCTGAGAGCAGTGAAGATCGCGAGAAAAGTCGTGCACAATCGCGAAATGATATTTTGTAAATAAACCAACAACTTGGACAAAAAAATTAATGTTAAGAATGAAAGCAAAAGAAAGCAAGTAAAAAGCAAAAAGAAAGAGAGCTATAGAGAGGCGCAAAAATAAAAGTTTAAAGTTAATCTTGTGAGTCGAACGGATGAATCTTCATCTGCTCTGCATAGCAGCGCAACGCTTACTAGTGCACTGCGCCATGGAATTAGTTATGGAAATGTGGCGAGACTTATTACATGTAGGATAAATACAAGTACCTTTGTTTTTCATATCTGCTGTTGGCTTTAGCCTCTGACTTTATTCTTTGTTTAAATTTGTGAAACAAAGAACTTAATCGGTTTCTTTTGTTTCCATTTTAAACGAAAGGAAACAGAAGACGCCAACCACATTTTTTGGCCTGTTTATTTTTACTTGAAAACTAAGCAGAAACCAGTGAAAAAAACTCAGAGCAGTGTTCTTTGGATAGATTGAAGGCCACATGCGAAAATTCAGGCACTTTCGAGCAAAAAAAAAAGACCTGAAATTAGATACTTGACTGTCTAACAGCATTTTTTCACTAGCCTCTTCAGTTGACTCTTGAAGTGAAAGGGTCAAGACCACCCTTGAATAACCCCTGCTACTAAACTTCAGTGAAACACATGAACTAGGATTTCTCCCACCCCGGAAAAATAACGTAATTATCTATTCTTGAATTAGATCTGTGAAGAGTGAAGATTTAAAAATCGTAAAATGCGCTACCATGTTTGCTCTACTTATTAAATGTGAAATGAGCTGAAAGGTGTTGGTATGCAATCTTTGGCAATCTTCGGAAAATTTTGGAAAATGGTCACAAATAATTAATGTTCGTACAACCTGGAATTTTGAGTTGAACAGTTTCATTGTGATCACTTAAAATTTATTATTAATATATAAAAAATATTCTCTTTCAGCATCCAGGGACGGTCTTTTCTGCTCATATTTCCTACCTTGAGATTTACAATGAAAATGGTTATGACCTCTTGGACCCCAAGCACGAAGCTTCTAAGCTGGAAGATCTGCCGTAAGTTTGGTGTAGTGCCAAAAAATTGTGCTTGACTTATTACCTGGTTGCTGGAAAGCCTACAGTACCGGACAGAAGTACATGTAACATAACAGAGCACTTAGAGCAGAATGCATTTGCAGGTGAACCGCAAACCTGTCAAAAACTCAACATTCACAAAATGAAGTTTAGGTACATGTGTAATTAATCTAGAATTCATTTTGTAGTTTGCCTGCAGTTACATGTATTGCATTCTGCTCCAAGTCTCCATTAGGTTACTTTTGTCCAGTACAGTACATCTATTTGCACTAATCTGGTGTTACATCCCGGAGTGGGTGGGGGGGGGTACTCTTTATATTTTTGGGTGGTGGTATGTCACTGGGACTCTGAACCCTAATGCCCTATACATAATATTAGACCATGTTCGGCAAAGATCCCTACCAGCTATTGGACCCAGTTGTGCTATTATCCAGAAACTCTATCTTTGTACCACTCATCAGTTTCCTAGTACTTGGTAAATGATACCCTATTCTAGACCAAAATTCTCTGATTTCTATACCCTATCCCAGACTAAACTGCTCGAAAACCATACCCTTCACAGCGGCACATACCCATATACAAAAGTCATAGCTTATATGTGAGAGTTTGGTGGGGAGGGGGGGTTGGTTACATGCTAACCAATCAAGTTTTAAATGGCTGATTTTAAGGAAAAAAGTACCTCTGTGACATGACTGACTAAAAGTCATTGATTTTCCTGCAGAAAAGTGACCCTGTTTGAAGACAGCGATAACAATGTTCATCTGAAGAATCTTTCTCTGCATCAAGCCAGCAATGAAGAGGAAGGTCAGAAATGTTTGACAAAATGTTGTTATTAAGTTTATCAGATTTTAAAAACTCTTGAAGTTCATGTAAGCTGCTGAATATAAACTATCTTGGCTCTTAAATAATTTATTTCCCATCTCTGTTTTTCAGCTCTTAATCTTTTGTTTCTTGGAGATACAAACAGGATGATAGCTGAGGTAATATTATTAATAATAAATTTAAACAGGTCAATTTTGATGTTTAATATTAAAATTCTTACTTGGCTCCGAGGCTTAGGGAAAAAAAAGAATAGAAATTGCTTTGAGGTTCAAGGATGAATAATTAATTTCAATTTTTAATTTGTATTATTCTCCTAAGCCTTGAGGTCAAGTTAGAATTTCAATACATGTACATGTATCTTATGAGATATCAGAAAAACATACCTCTATTTAAACTGTACCAACTGATGAGTTTTGTCAACTGGAGGATTCAGAGTTAAAAACTGGACTGGACTGACACCTGGAAATGGTTTGATCCTCATAGGTACCATGTTCAGTGATATATGCAGTGTTCTAGCTGGTACAAGGTGATATATGACAGAGCTCCCTGTCATTTTATAAGACTAGTGCCCTAGCATTTTTATGCAAATTTCTGCAAATTATTCAGTGAATAATTTATGTTGATTTATGTAAATGTATGATGATGTATGATAATTTATGTTGATTCACGTTAATTTATTGTACATTTATGAATATGCAAATTGTGCATTCTGTCATTTTGAACACAATAAAAATCAGCTTAAAAATTAACCTGGCTGGTAATGTTTTAATTCACAGACACCCATGAATCAGGCATCAACCAGATCCCACTGTATTTTCACAATCCACATCTCATCCCGTGATCCTGGATCTGCGACCATACGACGAGCCAAACTGCACCTGGTTGACCTTGCAGGGTAACACTTAAATTGCCTGTTGATACTTTCACTGTCACCATTGTAGTTGAAGTGACCAGTATCACAGCTTGGGTTTCCTGTGTCACATCATGTGACCTACTTAATATGCCATGTGACATTGTCTTGTAATAGCCCGCCATGTTTGTTAGGCAATTAGCTTTACAGCCAATGTTGTTTGCTGATAAATAGTATTAAGCTAAACAAAAGTAAATTGGGACATATTAGTGTTTGTTACATAGCTGGATTTTTTTTCAATGCAACGTGTGCATTCATTGGTTGATTCATGATCAGGTAACATCTTTGCTGGACTTTTCCGGCCGCTGGAGACAGTATCCAAGACAAGTCACAAGGTTGATGCTAATGCGTTTAATAATCACAGGTTTTCTCAAGGTCTTCACACGATCACGGTCAAAACTATCTCTAATTATATCGATTCGAATTAACAACTTATTGGGTGTGTAAGCTCCTAATAATTCACGTGCTTCCGTTGTCACGGTTACATAATTGCGTAATGTGTGCCCCAGTCCCCGACAACATCTAACAAACAAACTGTTTCCTGCCAAATGTCCATGAGCGAGCAACATTTGCAAAAGCGGGCAATATTTTCACTGTTGCTTGCTAACGCACATGAGCATACTGTGACAAAAGGTGGCATCGGTGATTATGATGCGATTGATGTTACCTCAAGTGTTCGGCACAACTTTCAAACTGTGTTGTGTTCTGTTTTTGTGTTGCTATAACAAATCACTTAATGACTGATCCCTCGGGGAAACAGTGAATTTTGTTTCCCTCGAATCTTGATGTTTCCCTAGACAAAGTCGAGGGAAACAAAATACACTGTTTCCCTCGGGACCAGTCATTAAGTGTTTATTACATCACATTACCGCTTGGAATATTACTATGTACTTCCCCGTAGATGTTGAACCATGGGCATGGGACCACTGACAGGGCTATCAGGATGACCAGCAACTCAGAGTTTGAAAATGACTTAAACAACAACCATGGAAGGCCATCTTGAGTTTAGGATTGCCCATTTTTCTTGTATAGCAGACAAATCTCAAAGCTCAATGACAAGCCCTGCACTGTCCTTCGGATTGATTGTTCAAGACGCTTAAAACTTTACCACTTTTCTTCTTATTAATTTCTTCTTTTTTTGTGTTGGGACATTTTACATTTTACTTACAGATCTGAACGAGTTGGAAAGACCAATGTGGGTGGCACTTTACTCACAGAAGCCAAGTATATTAATTTATCACTTCACTACCTGGAACAGGTAAGAACAGTGGCTTCTATCCTGATTCTCACATGATTACACTGGATAAGTTATTGACTCATCAGCATTCTCAATTAAAGGTTTAACTGTCACGGCTGCCACTTTCAAGGTACACCTGAAGAGCACACATGGCAAAAATGTGTTTGTATGAGAATTTGATGTCAAATGGGAATTCAATTGCAAATTTTGATTTCTGAAATATCTATTTCTAAAAGCTCATCAAGATATCTGGCAAACGTTTTATAGTAATTAAATTTGACTGTTGTAACTGTGCTCGGGTTCATGCTTTTGCGTTTGAGTTTTCTAAATATTCCTCTTTATAATTTCCCGCGAACTTTCGAAAGCTTTACAGGCAAGTATCAGAATTCTTATACATGTAGATACTTTCACCTGCTTTTGAGACATCAATTTAAAAGTGTATTGTTTTCTCAAATGCCAGCCTCTGATTGGTTGAAAATTTCCCGTGGCAATTTGTTGGGTTCCTTGCGTACAAAACCAAAATTTTAAATATCTTCAAAAGAAGCTAAAAAATGTTGATTACTTTGTCACCGTACACTGTGCTCAATGCAAACTACAGAGTGAAACCAAAAGTGCGTGAAGTGGGCTGATTTTTTAAGCCATTTCAAAGGATGTCTATGATCAATAGTAACATTGATCTTTTTCTAAACCATGGTAGGTGATAGTGGCGTTGTCAGACAAATCAAGAAGTCACATTCCTTATAGGAACTCCATGATGACCTCAGTCCTAAGAGACAGGTAAAATAAAGTTTTTGTTTTTATGATTCAAACGGAAACATGAATATTTAGTGACTTATGAAATTTGTTTGTAATGGGGTGGATTAAAAACATTTGTTCAAAATCAAATTAAAAAAATAGATGGAAACATCACCATGGCTTTAGAATTGTTAAAATTTAAATTCTCAAAATTTTCCTTCACTAAAAAGTATTAAACATAAATGCAAAAAATTATCAACCCCCCAGGCAGCTTGTTTCTGTTTTAATAACACATTTGAAGGGTAAGAAGCTTATTGGAGAAAAGGGGGGGATATCTAGAGAAGACGCAGAAAACATAATTCACCAAAGGCATATTTTAATGACTGAAACATTCAATAACAAATTCTTACATGTCCTTGTGTATGTACATGGTTAGGTAGCCTTTTAATGTATTTTATTTATGGTATTTTAACTTGTAATATTTGTATTTTTTTTAATTTCAGTCTTGGAGGAAATTGTATGACCACAATGATAGCGACATGTTCCCTTGAAAAGAAAAACATTGATGTGAGACTTAATTATTAAGATGAGAACTTTTTTTTCTATGCTTGTAATTTTTTTAAATTTTTTTTTAATCTTTTTTATCTTTGTAAAGTGCATTTGATCATGTACTGTATATGAAATTTGCGCTATATAAATTTTAATTATTATAATTATTAAAACTTTTGATATCTGTTGTTTGATTTATTAAAGAATCTGACCCACCCAGTTTGCATTGCGCGCCTACATTGGTTCATCTGCCATTTTCAGGGCCCCCGAAAGTCCATACTGTATTGTAGCTGAGAAATTCACTCATGCAAGAGGTGATATGCTTGCCCAAATAAAGGGTGTTTAAAAATCATTTGTAGGTTAACTTATTTCATTTGTATTTAATTTGGTAGGAATCGATTTCAACATGTAGATTTGCTCAGAGAGTAGCCATGATCAAGAATGATGTCCTGCTGAATGAAGAAATTGATCCTAAACTGGTTAGTAATACAGTTGAAGCTCTGGTAAGTGCCAGACCACCTCCAGACTTTGAAAATGGCGGTCATTACTAGAAAGAAAACAAAGAAGTCCCAAAGGAGGTCGCTTACAAGAGCTTTTAATTACAGAGTTTACTGAGTATTGAAACAGAGTTTCGTGAGGGTGGTCGCTGAGGTACACCTCAACGGTACAAAAAACAAAAAAACAGTATTATAGTGAAGAGCTCTAGTTCACCTGAATGGTCAAACTTTTAGTCTTTATCCAGACTAAAAAAGTTAAAACCACATTTAAAGGTTAATTAATTCATAACTTAATTATTTTTCTCTAGCTAATTGCACAACTCAAGACGGAAGTACAGAGGCTCAAAGATGAACTAGCAATGGCCACAGGACAAGAGTACACGGGGGAACTAACAGAAGATGAAATGGATAGGTACTGAGGTTCTACTATTCAGCAGCCTAAAAGTGCTGACTGCTGTTACACGAGGCAATGTTTTGCTGCAACCTGCAATACACCCTCACATCGCAACTTGTCTCGCAACGAAAAATTGCATTGCGAGCTGAGTTGAACACTTGTCTACTTTCACAACGTTGCAAGCATGTAACATGTAATCTGCAACTTGTGTTGCAATGCTGTCATCAACACTGTGTTGCAAGTTGCAAAACAATCATTTCTTTGTGTACAGTAACAGCACCTTAAGTGCACTTTGCATGTGCTCCAACTCACCTCATCATCCCCTTTCTACCACCTACCATCTACTTTAGATGCATGACTCTGATGATCCTAATGGACAAAGTTTATTGGCCTAAAAATTTGAGATGAGACATATTCTGTGTGTATGAAGCTTACAATGCTAGTAAAGCAACACAGGGAGATTTTAGAAGTAGAATTGGGACTGTACAGTAGGAAAACTACAAGAATATAATAATAAAGCTATGCTTAAATACTGACAAATACTTAGAGAAATTTAATTAGAGAAATTTCTAGAGAAATTTAGTCTAGAGAAAAAATTAGAGAAATTTCAAAAGTGTTCCAGTCATTGGCGGCAAAGATCGCAGTGGACAAGTGGCCTCATCTTCTATTTACTAAGAAATTTCTAATCATTATTAGGTATTGTGGAGCAGTTTTCAGTTAAGTGTCGTTAAACCAAAACCAAACAGTTACAGAAAGTTCAATCAACCAATCAAAACTCAAAGCAAATACATGTAGCCAGCGCCAAGCGCGGGAAAACGCGTGCGAGCAAGTCACGATTGGTTATGGTTTTACTTCTGATTGGTTGAAAAAGTGGCGTGAGATTTTTAGCCAATCACAAAGCGTAGCAATGCAAAACCAAAGCAATTGTAAAATTACTTTCGACACTTACAGGCCAATCACAACAGACGCTGACAATCCAATGAACTAATCAGAACTAAAAAAAAAAACAAAACCAAACAGTCACAGAAAGTTCAATGAACCAATCAAAACTCGAAACAAATACAAGAAGCCGCGCCAAGCGCGGGAAAACGCGTGCGGACAACTCACAATTGGTTTTGGGTTTACTTGTGATTCGTTGAGAGAGATGCGCGAGATTTTTTAGCTAATCACAAAACGTAGCAATGCATAACTAAGCAATCGCTAATTTACTTTTGATACTCAATTGAAAACCAGCTCAATTGTACAGTTGAACCTTGACTAACGTACTCCTTCTCAAATGCTGTATATCAAACTGTTTTCTGCAGACTGCGCAGAATGGTGAAAAGTTACATTGAAGACAGTGATCCTGAGGCATCACTAAGTGTTGGAGCTGATATGAGAAAAATCAATTACTGCTTTCAACTCCTCAAGGTCTGTATTAACCAACAGCGTGGCATAATAGTCTTCTAAATTGAAGGGCTTGAATTGCTGCAAGACCTCCGCCATGACCGAGAGCCAAATATTTTTCCAGCCGGCCCGACCTAACTTAGGGCGCTTACCATTTGTTAGAACTGGCCGGCCAGACCGGTCCGTTTGTAACTAGAATGCATCTTTTTGAAGACTTGTTCGTACAAGTCCATCAAAAGGGTGCATACTACTTCCAAATTTACCAGTCTGGCCGATCAGTTCTAACAAATAATGGAATAATATTAACGAATTGAGCGGTCCGGTCGGCCAGTTCTGACAAATGGTAAGCGCCCTTAGCCAATACGTATTTTATCATATGACCAAAATTGTTTCAAGTTTTAACACGAGAAGCAGTTCGCTTTTTTAGTAAGGTCGTACGGCTTTTAACGGCCTCGCTCGCGCTAAATGCGTACGGCCCTCGTACGGATCGTACGATAAATGACGATTTTGGCAAATTAAAATCGGAAAAAAGCTCCCCATTTTCCCATTTTTGCCTGCGCTGTAGATTTTGTGTTGGACATTGATTTGTTAGTTCTATTTTTTGCCTGAAGGCTAATTTTCTTAGAATTGTACTAAAGCAATAGCCGTTTTTTGGTACTGGCCGTTTGCTGTGGTTAAATCCTAGGAAATGTATTCAGGCAAAAAATTAAAACGGATCAGCGTTCAACACAAAATTCGCAGCGCATGAAAACATTGGGCAAGTTTGGAGCGTTGTTATTCCATGACTAATTTTGGCTAATTTTTGGTTAATATGCCCTTACTGCACAGAACCTTTCAATTAATTGTACTCAGATTAAGCGCTTTTCCAATGACCTTGACATCAATATGCATGAGAGCCAATTTCAAAGCGCTACTGTAATGTTAATACTTTTATTTCTATAGGATCAAAATATCAATTCACCTGACACTGTCCCGGCTGTCACAAAATCGGGTGTCAGTAAAACGCAGGGTCGGGCCGGGGTCGGGGTGGGATTAGGTCTAGGATTACGTATGGGATTAAATATAATCCCTTTACCTAATCCTAACACTGCCTAATCCCATACCTAATGCTGGACCTAATCCAACCCTTACCCCGGCCCCGACCCTGCGTTTTACTGACACCCCACAAAATCAGTTAATTTCTTCAATGGTGTTGCGGATGGTGTGATCACCAAATGACGTAAAACAAAAGATTCAAAAGACACTGAACAATACCCACACCACAACACAAAAGCTAACCAACAATGGCTTCCGCAACACCAAGAAACACCCCAAAATCAAATTTGATGAATTGTAATCCACTTCCATCCTTGTAATCCTGAGCCGGGTTGTTAAAAGCGCGGTTAAGCAAACCCAGGGTTAGCATCAATTTTGATTCCAGTTAAATAATAATTCAATGGAGATTTTTCCAAAGTATTTTCGCCCTTTAGTTTTGTCCCTGGCTTGTCTTCGTATGTAACTTATAAGTAGCTTTTGAAAACACCTCTAACAAAAGAAATTAAATCCTCGGTTAAGTTTTAATCCTGGGTTAGCGTTAACCGGCTTTCGAACAACCGGGCCCTGCACTTTATCTCCAAACTACTGATTCTGTTTTGCTCCATAAAATCTTTTTATTCAATTAAGTTGCATATTTGATGATGGTATTTGGCGATATGACATGTAAATAAGGGAAGCTTCATTTTGTTATTTTGGCTTTAACTTCCATCCAAATATTTCAGTGCTTTATCAAGATAATGATACCTTTATGTTTAGTTTTATTTTTTGCTTATTATCTCCAGCTAAGCTTTCTTATGCTTTTCTCCTGATTTCAGAGTCACGTTTTGGACAAGAGCAAAAAGAACCCATCCCCTCCCCCGCAAAGGTAAACTTTCACCTTGTTTCTTGGGTATTATCTAAGGTGGTTCGATACAGTTTTCTGGAGACCATACCAACATTTTTCAATCGGCTTTTAAGCGGCCTTCTCCAAGTCAGATCAACGTGAAATTTTCACCACTAACTGGTTTTGAATTGAAGTTTGGCAAGATATATTTTCTGGTAAAATCGATATTACCATGACAACGATAAACAAGAAACTTAGAAATCAGTAAAAGTGAAATTTAGCGCGTTTAAGATTTCGCATTGAAAATCCCACATAGGCATCTTAAAATATGGTATATGGCATATATATTTTGCAAGAATAAAAAAATTCTGTATGTTTGAATTAAAATAAATCGCAATAACATTTCAAACCTTACTATTTGTGCACTGGTATTAAATTGATCGAGAGATTAACACTGGTTTTGTGAAATTACTTAATGATAATGTCAAAAAGTAGCTTGATGTTATGTTTGTAAACTTTGAAAGTTTTGTTTACTTTCTCTTTTGCGATCTTGAGAACTACCTGTTTTCCTAACATCACTTCATGTGCAATTTTTGGGTAATTTTCGATTTTAATGGCTTTTGCAAAAATCTGAGAAACGGCTCGATGGATTTTTTTAAAACATTCACTGTGCATGCTTACCGATGTGCAAAATATTATCTTAAAGTTTCATTGCCATTGATTCACTGGAACGCTTTTAAATTTAAAGATGAAAACGACGTTCGAACCGGCCGAAAAAATGGCGTTACAAATTTACTTTTTTAAGTTATGCTTAATAATGATTTCAAATCAATGCACACTGCATTCCTCCGTGATTTATACTTTTGTTGTGATCTGCTGTGCATCTATTATTATCTATATTCGAGCATGATTGTACCTTATTACTCTCCTTGCTACTTTCCAGATTCCCTTAAGTCTCTTTTTAGGATTATTTTGAGCAATAAATGCCCTTTTGCGTTTTGAAAACGTTTTTACAGCAGGCGTTTTGAACGCAAAAGAAAACAGATGCAAAGAAATTTGCATCAAAGAGCGTACATTGCAATGTTTCAATCACGGAAGAATGTAGTGCGCATTGATTTGAAATCATTACTGAGAATAACTTAAAAAAGTAAATTGTAACGCCATTTTTTCGGCCGGTTCGTACGTCGTCTTCATCTTTAAATTTAAAGGCGTTCCAGTGAATCAATGCTAATGAAACTTTCAGATAATATTTTGCACATCGGTAAGCATGCACAGTGAATGTTTTAAAAAAATCCATCGAGCCGTTTCTCAGATTTTTGCAAAAGCCATTAAAATCGAAAATTACCCAAAAATTGCACATGATGCGATGTTAGGAAAAAAGGTAGTTCTCAAGATCGCAAAAGAGAAAGTAAACAAAACTTTCAGGGTTTACAAACATAACATCAAGCTACTTTTTGACATTATCATTAAGTAATTTCACAAAACCAGTGTTAATCTCTCGATCAATTTAATACCAGTACACAAATAGTAAGGTTTGAAATGTTATTGCGATTTATTTTAATTCAAACATACAGAATTTTTTTATTCTTGCAAAATATATATGCCATATACCATATTTTAAGATGCCTATGTGGGATTTTCAATGCGAAATCTTAAACGCGCTAAATTTCACTTTTACTGATTTCTAAGTTTCTTGTTTATCGTTGTCATGGTAATATCGATTTTACCAGAAAATATATCTTGCCAAACTTCAATTCAAAACCAGTTAGTGGTGAAAATTTCACGTTGATCTGACTTGGAGAAGACCGCTTAAAAGCCGATTGAAAAATGTTGGTACGGTCTCCAGAAAACTGTATCGAACCACCTTAAGCCCCTTTCCCACATACACGAATTTTCGTATGGTCGATCACAATTTTTTAATTTTTAAAAATCGCAGTGGCGTCGACCGTAGCAATTCGTGGTGCGCCTTAATGGACCGCGACGACACCGGAAAGGACCACGATTTTTTTTGACATGTCAAAAAAAATCGTGGTGCATCGTAGCACAAACACATTTTTAGACAAACGTAACACCTTCGTAGTAGCTTCGTAGTACCACCGTAGCGTTGCCGTGGTCAACCGCAACAGCATCTTGGTGATTCGCGCGCAAATTGCCACGGTAGACCGCGATTTTTAAAAATTCAAAAATCGTGATCGACCGTACGAAAATTCGTGTATGTGGGAAAGGGGCTTAAAAACGCCATCTTTAAAATTAAAACGAAGGTCCTCACGAGTAGTTTGAATGTTTTTTTTTCAATGAGTGATTCAAACTGTATGCACGTGCAAAAATTGTTTTGCTAATTAAACGATTTTAACGCACGTGCAAAAGTGTTGTTTAAAGCTAATTAATCGATTTTAACGTATGTGCGCAAAAGTGTAATTTTGCTAATTAATAATTTTGAGGCGGTACGCACCTCTCGGAACGGCTCACGAGATTGGCTAAGAAAACAATAGAACAAACAACAGAACAATGGACCCTAGACCTAAAAACAATACAAGTACGTGATAACCAGGTCCAATGAAATTAGAGGTTCTGAAGAGGTGCGTGGCTGCTGATAATTTTAACGCACGTGCTAAACTATTTTAACGCACGTGCAAAACTATGTTTTCGCTAATTAAGCCTGGTTTTCACTAGCGACGCAAGCACAAGCGCAAGCATAGGCACAAGCATATGAATTCTGTGCAAGTGAAAACGAACGCAAGCACAAGCACAACGAAATATTCACCAGCAAGATTTCATCATTGTTAAAACCAGGTTTTTGTGTATTTGACTGACGGAAAACATGAATCTATTTGTTTTACTCATTGACTGACAACTCAAATAATGTTATTTTCGCTTGAAAACGAAACGAACCGAACGGTTTTCACGACAACGACGTTTGTAACCAGCAAGATTCGTAGAATCAAGGCAAGCAAAATAAGTGAATAACTCACAAATGACTTTCGAAGATGATTTTCTTAACTAACTTTTGTTTTGTTCAAAATGTCTTAAATCATATCAGAATCACTGCTTTTTTCTTGTGCTTGTGTTATGTTCCGTTTTCACATGCGACGCAAGCATAAGCGCAAGCACAAGGATCAAAATATTTTGATCCTTGTGCTTGTGCTTGCGCTTGTGCTTATGCTTGCGTCAAGCTCGTTTTCACGGCGAAATAAGGGCTCTTATGCTTGCGCTTGTGCTTGCGTCGCTAGTGAAAACCAGGCTTTAGACTATTTTAACGCAATGCCAAATTGTTGTCTTGTTAATTAAACTTTTTAAATGTACATGTGAAGGCCCGTTTATACAGGCGATTTTTCGTGCAATTTTTGTCGCGCACAAGTTGCGTCTTCAAATCGCATGTGTAAACGGGCGGCGATTTCAGTGCGATTTGGGCGCGATTTGTTCGAACATGTTCGAAACCTGATGCAACTTGGCAGCGATTTTTGGGAAATCAAAGCAAATGTCGCACCCGAATCGCACAGCGGAAATCGCCGCTAGTTTACACATGCGACAAAAGTTGCATTGGAGAGCGCGACAAAAATCGCATCAAAAATCGAGGACAGAATGGCGGACTTTTCGCGGCTTTATCGCTCGATTTGTTCATCTTTTGGCGGACTTCTCGTGCAAAAGAAAATAAGGAAAGAAAGAGATTCCGCCCGTTTAAGCTTATTTTGTAGCAACATTGATGTAACCGTGAAAGTTCTGTTTGTAATCCACGTGTATGAGTCCTTGACAGGAATCAAACCTATGAGTTTCCGCACACCTGTCGGATGCTCTAACCACTGAGCTACGAGAGACTCGCGATGGGGTAGGCCACATACTAGGTTCATGTGTGACGTACGTTCTCCGTACTGCTAGGATCAGCAAAGATGGTAAATTTTAAGCTCGGTAATAAAAATAGAAAGATATCATATTCATCGTATCGCGAGCGTGAGACAAAGAAAAAATTCTGAGTCCCCCGTTTTCTCCTTTTCTCTCTTCAGTAGGACCCCAGCGATTGATGGCGGACTTGATAGCAGTTACCTTGGCAACCACACTGAACTTAACAAGCTTAAAGAGCTGATCCGACAGCGCGATAACGAAATCAATATCCTTTACCATCGGTTTGAAAAGAGGTACTGGTTTAACAACTGGCTGTGTTGTGGCTGTATGAACTGGCTAACAAAGGGTTATGTTTTGCTAGAATCTTAATATTTTTACGTCATTTTGTTGTAGTGTAAAACAGGTTAAAGTTAAAACCTAAAACAAAAGAAGTTAATTTTGTGTTGCAAGATACTGAGAACAGCGCCATAGAAAGGAACTGCTTGAGGGCGTTCGTTTAAACGGGCACACTTTAGGATTTCATTCACAGACTGAAAGGTTAGAACCACCTTGTACAGCATAATAAACAACACCACAGAAAAGTACTGCTCAAGAGCTTTTATATTTGAATGGTCACACTTTAGGATTTCACCCACAGACTCAAAAGTTAAAACCGCCTTGTACAGCATAATAAACAGTACCACAGGAAAGTACTGCTCAGTAGCTTTCATTTGAATGGTCAGACTTCAGGATTTCATCCACAGACTCAAAAGTTAGAACCACCTTGGACAGCATAATAAACAGTAACACAGGAAAGTACTGCTCAGTAGCTTTCATTTGAATGGTCACACTTTAGGATTTAACCCACAGACTCAAAAGTTAGAACCACCTTGTACAGCATAATAAACAGTACCACATGAAAGTACTTCTCAGTAGCTTTCATTTGAATGGTCAGACTTTAGGATTTCATCCACAGACTCAAAAGTTAGAACCACCTTGTACAGCATAATAAACAGTACCACAGGAAAGTACTGCTCAATAGCTTTTATTTGAATGGTCAAACTTTAGGATTTTTACCACACTCAAACGTTAGAACCATCTTGTACAGCATAATAAACAGCACCACAGGAAAGTACTGCTCAGTAGCTTTCATTTGAATGGTCAGTTCTCATTTGAGCTGTTCTTAAAATAACTTTAAATTGCACTCAGTTTAATTTAGTAAATGTACTAATCACTAACTAAATGTATAATTGTTGCTATTGTGGAAGTAAAATAACTGTTAAGTAACAAGTTAAAATATTAATTTTGTTTTAATAATTTTAACTAAAAGTTAAAGATTTAAACATCTAGGTTGTTTGTTCCATATAAATATAACCAAACATAACTATAACTGTATTGAACGTTTAAATAATCAAAAATATAAAATGAACTGAAATTGCTCGAGAATGAAAGCAAAAGTGTTTTCCTGTTCTCATTAACATCTTTCAAGAATTAAAATTAAAGTTGAAATTAAACTTCTGCGCTGTTGTACTGCATTTACGTGCTTCGTAATTGGTTTAAGAAACTCGTGTAACATGTTCTTACCAATCAAAACAAACACTGTTTGTTAAACCAATTAGAAAGGTTGAATGAAAGCATTTCTCAATTGGCTTCCATAACTTTTCCCGCGCTTGGCACTAGTTGTGTGTTTTTCCGTGCTTGACACCGGTTTCATGTTTTCCCGCGCGCAACACCTCATGTTTCCCCCCGCTTGACCCTGGTTTCCTGTTTTCCCGCGCTTGGCAGCGGTTGCATGTTTTTTATTTGCGTTCTGATTGGTCAGGAGCCCACAACCTCGGTGCTATGCTCCTGTATCGGTTCATTGCGTTATTTAGTTTGTTATGATTGGCCAGATATGGTTTCTTTGAGCTGAGTTTTACGGCAGTCATTGCAAACAACTCTAACGTGACAACCCTGTGTTTCTCAGGCTAAACTGGGAAACAACCGGACTGACTAGTCGCTACACTTTACTAGCGAGCGGGACAAACCTGTTTAAACTGGATGAGACTTTAAAATTTACCACGGAAGATCTTGACCAGTGGACCTTTACAGCAACTTCACCAGGAGACGATGCGGCGTTTATCGGACAAATGGACCACGAAGCTATGCTTACTCTCGCCAAACTATCAGCTGATATCGAGTGTTTCACCCTGCGGGAGTTAAAACAAATTTACCGGCGTTCTCGAGTGGCTATTGAAGCCGGGATGACTAACAATATGCACATTCATAAGCAGATTATGAAGCTGTTAGAACATCACATTGTGTTTGATACGGAGCAGCAAAGAATGCGCAGATTAGAAGTCGCTCGTAAAGAAGCGATGGCGAACTATAAGGCGGCTTTGGAGCGTTGCTCAAGAACGCATGACAAGCTTAAAGATGCTGAAAAACAGAGATTGAAGGCAGAAGAGGAGTATGTCGATGCTATGATGGAGCTGAACAGAGCTGAGCAAGAAAAAAAGAAGGTGGTTTCTGTGATTGAAAATCAACTTAGTGGGGGACAACGAAGAAGGACAACTTCTATGTAAAACAGTGGTTTACCCTAAAAACATTTCTTTTTATCAAATTTCCACTTTGGGAAAAAGTGTAAAACGGAAAGCACCATACGAATTTCCTAACCAATATTAATATTTTATCATTTGAATAGTTATAGTTTAGGGCTTTTATTAACAGACTCAAAAAGCAAGAACCATTTTGTGCAGCATAATTAACATCACCACAGCAACGTACTGCTCAGTGGCTTTCATTTAAATGATCACACAGTACCTAGAATGTCATACACGGACTCAAAAGTCAAAACCAAACTACAGGTCTGATGTTTCCCCAGAAAACGACAGACGTCTGAAAACGTTGACAAAAAATCTTTGGTGATATAGTACTCAGATATGGGAAACGTCTCTGATTGGCTCATCACTGATTCAAATTGAAAGCAATTCCTTGAACAAGGTAACATTACGTCATCGCTATGGAATGTTCCTGCTCGTCTCTCTCATTTCAGAGTTGTTTTCATAAGTTACAAGGCGTTTCATTATTATCATTATGTAAAAATAATAATATAGTATTTGAATGATAAACCTTTAACCAGGGGGGTAATTTGTTTTATCTGGTTAAACTATTAAATAAAAAAATATATTGAATAAATCTATCATAAAAAGCGCCAAGTATACACAGACGTGAACTGACAAGGATAACCCATTTTTAATCCATTGTAGCGACACGGGGATTTTTATAAATCACAATTCTTTTTGTAAAAGTAAAAAGGGAAATAAAGGAATCGATTAAGCGAAACATAATATTACGAGGTTGCTGACAGAATCTAAAATACATGGAAAAATAAAGCTAAAAAAAATAAAGTTAACATGGTTAAACACTTAAACATTTAACTTAAACATTGTTTTTATATCTACATTGTAAATGGATACACAAATAAAACAGCCATATAACAAAATGTTTGTCGCAAAAACTGCATTCTGCTGTGCACCCTTCGGATTGTGCTTAAAATTCCCGTACTGTTTGACACTTTTCTTTAAATTCTCCTCATCCCTTACTTCCAAAAGTTTCCAAGATCAAAAAAAGTAAATTAGTACCAACTTTTCCTTTTTAAACAGAGCAGTTTTCAATTGTTGTAAAACCAAAACCAAAGTAATTACTCTGGCCAATCACAACAGACGCAGAGAATCCAATGAACCAATCAGAACTCGTAGCAAATACACGTTGCCGGCGCGAAGCGCGGGAAAACGCGTGAAGGCAGGTCATGATTGCTTTTCGTTTAACTTCTGATTGGTTGAAAAAAATGGCGTGAGATTTTTTGGCCAATCATGAAACCTAGCAGTGCAAAACCAAAGCAATTGCTAAATTACCTTCGACACTCAATTGAAGGGGCAGTATCACGAGGTCGAAACTTGAAAACGTGGGCCCACGTTTTCAAGTTTGATTCCGCAAATTCAAAAAGGCCGTCGAGAAGTGGAGGTATTTTTTGAATCAAAAAATCCGTTTTGATAGCCGGAAGAAAGAAAAAATCACTTTTAACAGTGATATGTCCAAAATTCCGGTGCAAGAATAGTGAACAGTGCCGCGCGTGGAACCTCGTGATACTGCCCCTTTAAAAACTGCTCAATTGCACCACAATAAAGTAGTGCTCACTATTTTTCTTATGAATGGTCACAATAAGCGAAGCTGTGAAATGGTTAAGAGAATTTTGCTTTCTTTCCCGGCTGGATTATATTTTGAGAGAATCTGATTAGAGAGAAATTTCCTTCATCATTAAAATACTTCCACCCGTGATTTGCCTTTGTGCTGGCAATCCTCCATCTCCCATCCCCCCCTCCCCTAGTTCTTGGTTATCATAGTTGTGAGAATTTAATGGCACATCAAGATTTATCTACAGGTTATTTTTTGCTATTTTCTTGTCATCATACTGTTTCACTTAGTTTCGTATTGTTAAGGAGAAGTTAGATATTGGTCAGTCTTTTAAACAATCAGGAGCAAATCCAAACCAATCATTTTCCGGCCTTTGACGGCCCGTCTGGGCTCCTGCAGCCCGTTTCATATTTTCCCGCCCTTGGCACCTGGTACATGTTTTCCCGCGCTTGGCACCGGTTGCATGTTTTAACTTTGAGTTGTGATTGGTTCCAGGCATTTTTACGTTTGTTGTGATTGGCCAGTTATGATAAGTTTGATTTGGTTCAACAACAGTCAAAAGAATTCCACGCAAAAACTATTAATAAATAACAGATCAGAAGTACTTTTAATTATTTACGTGAAAAATCAGTGATCTTGAAACTAGTATAAGTTGGTCACCAGTCACTCGTTAACAAGGTTTAAACAGTATGGGGGTCGGGAGGGTCGTTCTTTATAGCAGAAACAACATTATTCCATCAACACTTACAGTAATAAGTGTCGGTTACTGACAGCTAATCACATAAATTTTAAAAATGACACCATTGCAAACAATGTTCGACAATTTACTTTGGATTCTTTCAGACTGCCAACTTTCCTCGCGGTATTTTTATAGGAAGCGCTTGTTCACATTGGTGTTTGTTATAACCAGTTTGTCCGGTTGTTATGGTGTGGCATCTGAATTAGATCACATGCATTATTGGCTTTACCCGTGTGAGCGATCTTATTCACGTGACTGTGCTTGACTCACGTGATCGTGTTTGGATCCATGGAAGATTATCTTTGATGGCAGGGAGGTTCAAAGTTTGAAGACACTTGTTTGGATTAAGTGGGATGTTCAATGTATCGGGATCAATCTGCAATAACTATTTTCGATTTGGGCCAAACAATCTGTTCTTTTTTAATAAAAGTAAAAAGTTTGTAATGTCGAGTATTGGACAGATGAAAAGAGTGCATTTATACGAGTGTTAACCTTAAATAGCAATGAGTAAAGAAACACATAATGAGGTCACTTTATTTAAATATAAAAAACGAAACAAAAGAAAACCTGCTCTTAATTCCGTTCTTTGACCGCCGTGAAGTGTCGAAAACTAGCACAAGCGCCGCCATTTTAAATTCACTACCAATTTTATAAACAACTTATAGATATAAAGATATGTAATATTAGCCTTAACTACGGCTCAGACATCTTGGTCGGCATGCTGAAGAAAGAAAAAAAGCGCACCGCTGATTTAGAGACGTCTGCACGACAAGGAGGGGGCAGATTCCAAGATGGGATGGGCGTGGCACACGATGGGGTGAGGCGGAGCACGAGCCAGCCTTTGAGTGATGATTCCGAGAGTGAACTGTCCAACCTAAGGTCTTCAAGCAGAGCAAGAGTGAAAGAAAGACCCTCTTCTGATACCACTGAGGTGTGTACGAAGAATGGTATCTGTTTAGATTTAATAGCCCTAGTTTCTTCACCTCTGTCATCCGTGTAGTCAGTTTTAAAATCGTGAATACGCGAAGTGTTGAGCGTCCCGAGGGAAACAGTGAATTTTGTTTCCCGAGAATCTCGATGTTTCCCGTGGGATCAGTCATTAAGTGATTTGTTATATAGCAACACAAAAAACACAACACAACACAGTTTGAAACACGCGCCGAGCACTCGAGGTAAACATCAATCGCATCATAATCATGCCACCTTTTGTCACGGTGTGATCACTCGCGCTGGCGGGCAACAGTGCAATGTTACCATATGACGTCAAAATTGTTGCCCGCTTTCGCAAATGTTGCCCGCTTATGACAAGGTTGGACGCAAGGGGTGAAGCAAAACGTCAAGAAGAGTATTCACGAGTCGGCCCATAAGACCCTTTGATTGAGCTGTGTAATGTTTTTCTTACAGAATCGTCAACATCCACAAGCACCTGGGGAAGATTCAAACCACCATAGACCTTCATCAGCTTACAGAAGAAAGCTTGGTAGGTGGATCAGCTGGGCATTGGCTAATTGTCTAGGTTTGAGCTTACAGGGATCCCAAGATTTTATCCGTCAGACCTTGAGTCATGCCATGTATTCTGTTCCTGTATGAAATCTTGACTTTTAACCATTCAAGAGAAAGCTATCGAGGAGTAGTTTCCTGTGGTGCAGTTTATTATGCTGTACAAGATGGTTCTAACTTTTGAGTCTGTGTATGTAATCCTAAAGTGTGACCATTCAAATGAAAGCTACTGAGCAGTACTTTCCTGTGGTACTGTTTATTATGCTGTACAAGGTGGCTCTAACTTTTGAGTCTGTGGATGAAATCCTAAAGTGTGACCATTCAAATGAAAGCTATCGAGGAGTATTCTCCTGTGGTGCAGTTTATTATGCTGTACAAGATGGTTCTAACTTTTGAGTCTGTGGATGTAATTCTATTGTGTACCGGACTATTCAAATGAAAATTATTGAGGAGTATTTCCAGTGGTACTGTTTATTATGCTGTACAAGGTGGTTCTAACGTTTAAGTCTGTGGATGAAATTCTAAAGTGTGACTATTCAAATCAAAGCTACTGAGCAGCACTTTCCTGTGGTGCTGTTTATTGTGTTGTAGAAGGTGGTTCTAACTTTTGAGTCTGTGAATTAAATCCTAAAGTGTCGACGATTTCAAACAAGCTTTGCAAAACAAAGTTCTATTAAATATTTTTCCCGTTTAAATATTCGCACATCACTGCGCTGGCTTAGTTGCGTTCGATTTGTCTGCCTTATAGATGAGATGTCCGTTGGACGAAAAGAAGCCTTTGAAACTTTCCGGCGAGATTACCCTCATAATAACACGATAGAGGAGAATAAACACACGCTCAAGCAAAGGTCAGTGTTCGTATGACGGTACAGTTGTAAAGGACAGCAGAAGTGGCAAGATGCCTAATATTTAACGAGTCTCATTTTGTCTTCAGATACGCGGAAGCCAAGAGACTTGGCGAACAAGTGAACACTTCACGACAGAAAATAAGTAAGTTAATATCCGACTGATTTGTAATATTACCGTAGATCACATCTGTTTACTTGTTTATTTATTTTGTTATTACAGATTCAATTAAAGGTCAAATAGAACAACACAGAGTTCGTCGGTCAATGCAAGGTATTGTTAAACCACTCTATTGGTGCAACTGTTTTCAGGAACACTGTCCCGTCGAAATAACAAATCTCGTTTAGCTTATTTCCACGTTATGTCGCTAAATACCACCAACTACACAGCTTTATTGGATAAGAAGATTCTGTAGAGCAAAACAGAAGCAGTAGTTTGCAGATAAAGTACAGGATTGCAAGGATGGAAGTGGATTACAGTTCATCAAATTTGATTTCGTGACAGGCGGTCAAGAAATCCAAGTTCCATTCTTGTGGATTTTTCACTTTTCTGTCCGTTATTTTGTCTCTTTAGTTCATAGTTCTTTTCTTTCATCACTTTTGGCGAGTTTTTCTTCCTATTTTCAAGATAATAAACCAAGTTTAAAGCAAGCTCCTGGTCATAACCGTGAAAACACGATATATCAGCTGGGACAGTGGCGAATGTTTTTTGTAACTCTGGGTTCCTGATGTTTGTATTTGTCAGGTTTTGTTAACGGAAGCGAGGGAGTGGAGGACGTTGACCCAGTAGAACAGAAATTAAGACAGGCTATCGAGGAGGAAAAATCAAAGTGAGTTATGCAAGCACTCTTTTTCAGTTTTGTCAAAGAAACTGTTTGTATTTTGTGGTAAAAGCAGTTCTAAGCAAACATATTGTCCTCTTGGCCAATCAGGTGTTTAATGGCGTGTCAAACCAAAACAAATCAAAGTTACGCGACTTTCTTCGTGTTTTGCACTGCTTACTTTTCATCCCGTGATTGTCACTTGTTACGTGTTTTCCCGCATTTACAACCCGTTGGATATCCCGCGCTAGGTACCCGTTAGATTTCTTCGCACTCTTGGCATCCGTTACATGGGTTTTCTCGCTTTTGGTACTGGTTGACTATTTTCCCGCGCTTGGCACAATTAAGTGTTTTCCCGCGCTTGGCACTAGATACTTGTTTTCTCGCCCTTGGCAACCGTTACATGATTTTTCGCCCTTGGCACCCGTTAATTATTTTCCCGCCCTTGACACCCGTTAGTTATTTCCCCGCCCTTGGCACCCGTTAATTATTTTCCCGCCCTTGGCACCCGTTAATTATTTTCCCGCCCTTGACATCCGTTAATTATTTCCCCGCCCTTGGCACCCGTTAATTATTTTCCCGCTCTTGGCATCCGTTAATTGTTTACCCGCCCTTGGCACCCGTTAATTGTTTACCCGCCCTTGGCACCCGTTAATTATTTCCCCGCCCTTGGCACCCGTTACTTATTTTCCCGCGCTTGACACCAGTTACGTGTTTTTCTGAGCTTGGTATCAATGAGCTGTATTTTCGTAGATTTTGGTTGGCTCTTTGTGGGTTCAGTGTAGGGCGTCGACATCGTCCGCTAGAAACTAAACATTCCTTGTGTTTCCCTGAATAGTTACAAAGAGAGTTTCACTCGTCTCCGATCTCTTAAAACCGAGATCGAGCATCTTCAACATCTGCTAGAGAAGGCCAAGGTCAAGATGCAGAAGGATTTTGAGATCTGGTGGGCGGAGCAGGCAGCTTTCAACCAGGTATCCATGGGAACTATTTTACTGCCCAGACTACCCAAGTTTAAAGGAGCTATGTCATGGTGATATTGACGTTTTTGGGACAAAGCTGCGCCAGATTAAAACTAAGCACCATTGTGATACACGAAATGCTTATAGAACACTAAGAGGAAAATATCAAGTGAATTTTAGAAGTAATATTTTAAACATGAGACAGTGTTTCATCAGATTTCCAAACACCGCGAAGTGGGTTGAAAAACGAGGCACAGCCGATTTTTTTTTTAACCCACTTCAAGGTGTTTGGAAATCTGATGAAATACTGTGTCGAATGTTTGATATCACTTCTCAAACAAAATGATTTTGGAAGGAGAAATTAAGGATGCAAAAATGAGGAGTGTTTCAAGTGATCTCCAAACACTCATTAAACTTTAATTTCCTTTGTGTTTTCGTCATGAATTATTAATGAGTTTAAGAAGAGAGAATCAACCGTAATCCGAGTCATTGCGAGTTTTCCAAGACCTAAGACGATAAACTTAAAAATAATTGGCAAGTTTCAATCCTTTTCCATCCTGGCCATCTGCAGCCCAACACACTTGTTTTTACTCTTAAAGCACTAGTAGATAAATTTTAAACAAAACTGGACCTTTATTTTTGGGTTTTCACTGATATAAATAACGGTGTCTTTTGGCTTTTTAAAGTAACACTAAAAATAGTGAAAAACAAAACAAATTAATAACTGAGATACCTGTATCAGACTGTACTAATTCTGTCAACACAATATTGTGTTCAGCGAACTAAATAATTTGACTTATTTCTATTCTACTTAGCCACCTGACGAAGTCCGAGCCGCGTGGAAAACCCCACCGATATCCCCCGTCCGACCGCCTTCTGCACATAGGAGACGCGATCCAGACCCGGGTGGTGCGTTAAATTCCCGTGGGGACGAGTCCTCTCGCAGTACAAGATCCGGGAAATTCGTATCCAAGCTGCGAGCGGAAGCACAACTAGCCTCCTCAGGAGGAACATCTGTCAGCCGGCCGCTTCACGCCTCCAGTTCAGACAGCGGTCTGAGCAGCTGGCCTGCATCGGCAGTGGCACCCGCAGGTGATCAAGGGAGCTTGGGACGAAACAAATCAGGGTGCGTGTATACTGCAAAAAAGAGTGATTTTAAATTGACTTAAGAAGTTTCGCTCTGGGGAAGGGACACCACAACATCTTCCAGGCGAGGTCACTGTCAAAGAGTTTGTTACCGCTGCCTGGTTAACAGAACAACAGGAAGAACATCTTTTGTGATTCTTTTGTCATAGCATAGATCTAACTAAAGTAATCGTGTGTTTATGTTGGTTTTGCTTTACTGAGCTCTTCAGTTGATTAAAAATGCCTTGCAACGTGCCTTGTCTTGCGCACGTTTCCCGCGCTTGGCACCAGTTGCTTGTTTTGCCTCGTTTTCTGATTGGTTCACCGTGTCATTTACGTTTGTTGTCATTTTTTAAGACAGTCTAACCAGTAAAATGCATTTTCTTAAAACTTTTTTAGTTCCGCCAGTGACGTCAATCCCGGTTCGGAGTCAGTGAAGCTGACAGGTGACAGCCGAGCAGATGCCGACATCATGGCTTTCATCAAAGCAAGGCAAAACCTATTGCAACAACGAGGTAACGTTGCCCGACACCTTTGAATTAACTTCAGAATTTTGCATCCTCAATCCTGGCTCTGGGTTTCAGTCTTCTTTGCTTCTGTCTGTTGTAGTAAGATTTCGTCTCCCGTAACGGCGACAACCTGAGTCAAAGATGTGTTCTAAAAACTCAAATCGTCCGCTGCATGCGTACGATTGCAAAGAGACCCTTACCTCTTCACTGTAGCGTTCACCCTCGAGTTAACTCCTCTCCCATCTCTCCGTCCCTTTCCCCCCCCCCCCCCCCAATATTAGCATTAATACGCCGTTTTGTTTTGTTTCTCGGTATACCCTGTATGCCCCATTTCCCTGTAGCTTTTACCCTCGAGTTATCCCCCCTCCACCCAAGTCAGCATTAATACGCCGTTTTGTTTCGTTTTGCTGTAATCTAAAACTTAATACTTTTTTCCAGGTCATCGGTAGGAACTGGTTGTTACATTCGAGGGACCAAGATCAGTGATCAGGGGCAGACCCCCCAACACAGCTGCATTTTGCAAACAATTCGCCTCACTCCACCGCATCAGTGATCGACACAAAACAATATCTAAATTATAAACAATTGTAACATTACTATCAGGCTGGCGGAAAAGATACAACTCTTATTTTGGCGTTTTCTTGGGGTGCATGCACGGTTGAACGATGATGAATTGGATAACAAGTATAAGAATAAAGATGTAAAATATGTACCTATGGTCTTGTTATTGTTGCGTGGTCGTTCGTTTATCTCAGTTGGTTGTTGCTAACCCAGGATTTAATTTAACCAAAGCGTTACTAGTAAGTTATAGCCTGCGATTAGCGTAAGTCAAAACTAAAAAAAAACATTCACAAGTGTTCTCATTGTGTAGCTACAAACCTGACCTCGGTGTTCACGTTAAACCTGATTAAAACAACCTGGCATTGGGTGGAGAGAAATGTTTTGTCTAAGGAAATAGTCAAGACTCGAGTAAATGACCTTTAAATGGAAAGTCAGACGCTCTTGTCCGCTAGATCACCGTACCTCCGTCTAGCTGCTAACACTGCTACACAGGTGACGGCTGTCACCTAGCTGCTAACAAATCCTTCTCTAGACATTTACGGCTTTCGTAACTCACCACAGAAGCTGAGTAAAAGAAGCCTTGTTAACCTCCACCTCCCCCCTTCCCCAACCTACCCTATAATTAAACACTTACCCCATAAAAAATCGAGAATTCCTCATTATTCCAAGCCACACTTTATTTAGGCTGCTATTTGTTTTATTCTTTTAATTTACAAATGAGTAAACGTTTTCATGTCCTAATAAATTTACAAAAAAAGCTTACATACAATTTCTAAAACGCCTGCATTGAAGAGAAGGCGAAAAGAATACGCAAATAAAAAATATCTACAGGATGAGAATAATTTCAGTAGCTGTTTCTCGTACAAAAATGAAATGTACCAAACACAATTACATACTACCTTCACTGAATTCAACTAAGTACTAATAGCATCCTTACATTATGATGTCAAAATTTAGTATTCAAACTAAAGGATCAACAAAACTATCAATTAATTTAACTTATAATAATATGATTTATATTTATATATTTATCTGTTATCGCGATTTAGGGTTTAATATTTTATGACATGTACGAATTCACGTTTAGAGGAAACAAGATTGAACCTGTATCGGTTCAAGCAAATTTTGCACAGTCGAACAGACTGTTAAGTCACACGCTTGCGTTGTTACGCTTCAAACTGCATGGTTTATCAATTTTTTAACCTGCCTGACAAGTTGAAAGAACTGGTTCAAAACCATGATGCGCACGCTTAGATGGATGTCGTCCGCTGACGAAAACAGAAGCGGCTCAATTAAAGCTGCAAAATACTTGCAGCAATTTATTATTATTACTAAACTAAATCCGTTGCCATTTGAAATAGCCTAATACCGCTGCCCAATACGAAATATAACATAGCGCAAGCAATTCCGCAATTAAGTGCGCAAGCTCACAAAAAATTATCGTGTTAAAACGTACCAAAAATAGAAACGACAAATAGAAAACTCAATTGCTAACAAGTAAGTGTTTCTTGTAGAGATTCCTACCAGGTATTAATGGGACTGTTTCTCAGATTTCGCTGAAGTTTTGTCAACTTCTACTGTGCTTAAATACCAGGGCCAAAGACGTCTATTAATAGTTTCAGTGCTTTGAACAAAACTGAAACATTTAAAGGTTTGAAATGGAAAAAAATGAATCTCATAGTTTAAAACTGTAAGTAAAAACAGCTAGTACAGTCCTTTTAACTCCGGTAGGAAAATGGAAATAAACTGGGCAATGAAAAAAAAAAACATCTGACCGCTGTGGGATTTTGGTCAACAAAAACTATTTCTTTTTCAACTCTGATTTTTGTGGCAATTTTATAACAGAGTATCTTAATATCAGCCGTTTTACTGGCTTGCTAAATTCGTTTCGTCAAACAGCTCTCTGTTACATCGCTGCCTGGATAAGAATTTCACAATTTTTTCTTTTAAGTTAATGCGTCATTTGCTGAATTTTGAACCGCACTCGATACTTTAAACTGAGGCGATTTTCCCCAGTAAAATAGGAAACTAAAAATAATGCTAATATAGTTCTATGAATTTGCTGATCGACACGCGATCGACAAATCAACCAACCATCAAAAGATTTGAAACCAAGTCTCCTTTGAGGAAAATAATACGTTAATTACAGTCAATGTCACTTCATAACTGCAAAGGTGGGCGTGGTCTACCTTCGTGCTTAGAGGGTCACCTGGTCGGCGCTTTAGTCCGGTTTCCCTTTTCCGTAGGATAAAGTGATAATCGGTAGGATCACTCCTTCTAGACCATTGTAGGGATACCCCCTTTACACCCCCCTCAACCCCCCTCTTTTTGTCTTAAACGCTGGTTTTCACTAGCGACGAAGTCGGAGTCCTAATCAGAAGCGTATCTTGTGAACATCAAACACAACAGAGACGTAAGCATAGTTCCGATTGCGTTTATGATTCCGTTGCTTACAACGGATCTAATGAAAACTAGATTGTCGGATTTGTAAGCAGGGAATGGGCATTGTGATTGGTTTATTCGCTTCCGAGTGCGACGCAGACAATCTAGTTTTCATTAGATCGTAAGGGATGGAGTCATAAAATGAAATCAAAAGAAATGAAAACCTTCTGATTTTTCCGACTCCGACTCCGATTCCGTCTAGCTTACGACTCGGCTTACGACTCCGCTTACGACTCAGCTTACGACTCCGCTTACGACTCAGCTTACGACTCGGCTTACGACTCCGCTTACGCCTCCGTTGTTTGATTTTCACAATGTTGCTAGCGCCCTTTACCTTACTCTGACCGACTCCGATTCCGTCGCTAGTGAAAACAAGCTTACCCACGACTTGCAACCACATAGTGAAAAATAATGTGAATATTCTCACTTACTACCTCTATATGTAACAATTTGCACTAAATATGCCTATTGCAAAGACCTAATTAATGGTTAATGGAATCCTAGGTCAGCCGGACAAAACTCACCTTCATCAAACGTTACAACACCACATCATCTTATTCACTGTTTAACTTAATTATAATAATATTTCTACAAATGTTCTCTGAAGGTTTTCATTAAGCATTACATATCTTCCTATTTATCGGGCGTACTTCATTCCATCCATATAGCTCCTACTACCTCTTCCTTCTCTATTTTCACTCTTTCGATATTTATTACTTAACTGACTAAGGCTTAAAACTTTGTTGCAAGCTTCGGTGAAGCTCGTTCGCGTTCGGAAACATTCTCGACTCGCCGAGCTTGCTTCGGCGGCGCCGTCCGTCTCCGACCTTTCATTTTACTCAGCTCGTCGCCAAACACATCTCCCGTCCGAAGAGCGGATATTAAATCATCAAACTCGCCTCGGTTATCCACACTGACTCTTTTGTTGTTTTTCTTTTCTGGCGCTGAATTATTGTGAATAATTTTCTTGGCAGCGGATCTTTGTCTGTCTCGTTCTTTTTGCTGCAAGATAAAATAAAATGTCTGTAAACATTGGCTGTTTGGAAGTCATCTGCGTCAACATGGTGCGCTTTTTAATTGAGTGTCCAAAGTAATCTCGCGATTGCTTTGGTTTTGCATTGCTACGCTTTGTGATTGGCTAAAAAAATCTCGCGCCACTTTCTCAACCAATCAGAAGTAAAACCAAAACCAATCGTGACTTGCTCGCACGTGCTTTCCCGCGCTTGGCGCTTGGCGCCGGCTACACGTATTTTCTTCTAGTTCTGATTGGTTCATTGGATTGTCTGCGTCTGCTGTGATTGGTCAGAGTAATTACATTGGTTTTGGTTTTACGACACAACTGAAAACCGCTTTAAATGAAGAAGAAGAACGCAATTTATCAATTGCGATGTAAGTCGGAAAAAAATCAGGCTTATCATTTTATTTCACCTCAGCCATTGCTTGTGCTTTTCGTTCCTCTTGCTCCTTCTTTTTCTTCGTTTCTTCGTTTTGATGTTTCGCTTCCTATGAATAGAAAAACAAAAACAAAGAATCATGACTGAGTAAGCGGTTTTCTCAGACTTTTTCCCCAGTTGCTAGACAACAGTGATGAACAGAACTACAGTTGAACTACCTTAATACGGACACCAGAGGAGCAGTTCTAAGTGTCTGCATTAGAGCAGTTTTCAATTGAGTGTGAAAAGTAATTACACAATTGCTTTGGTTTTTCATTGCTACGCTTTGTGATTGGCTAAAAAAATGTCGTGCCACTTTCTCGACCAATCAGAAGTAAAACCAATCGTGACTTGCTCGCACGCGTTTTCCCGCGCTTGGCGCCGCAGACATGTAATTGCTTCAAGCTCTGATTGGTTCATTGGATTGTTTACGACTGCTGTGATTGGTCAGAGTAATTACTTTGGTTTTGGTTTTACCACACTCAATTGAAAACTGCTCTATAGAGGTAGGGATTGTATGAATTTTGGTATCTTCACTGAGGAGGTGTCTGTAAGGAGAGGTTCCATAGTATCAAATAAAGTTGTCTTACCGCGAACGAAACCAAAAATGCAGAAAACAGGCCGAAGAACTCGTCTGATTGGAGCTGTTTGGGATCCTCTCCAAACATGGCCACTGCCTTGGCGTACTAAACAACAACAGTTAACTATTAGTATAAAAGAAAAAGTAAAGTCCGTATTCAACAGGCCAGATAGTGGCTTGTCGAGCCCAGACATGGAACTTTGCTACTCCACTATGGCAGTTTCGAAATCTAAACCGTCGAAACATTCAACAATTCAACAACACGGATAAACAGAGGCAGCTTTAAAAATAACTAAAATCACGTTTTCCCGTTACCTTTTGCTTCATATCTTTCCAAGACTCGTCCAGTTCAGATAGTGAGAACTGCGCAACTTTCACAAACGAACCAACAGAATCCGCAAACTTGTCTCCGTGAACTCGTTCCTTCTTTTTATGTTGGAATTCCAGCTCCTACAAAATATGGAAATCATACAGTCAGTTCATCTCGAGCTAATGTAATAGATCCTTGATATCCAAGTCTCCGCTTACCTTTTCCACTTCTTTGAGTTCTTTCTTGACTGCGCTTATTTCGGTCTCCAAATCGTTTAAACTGAAACGAGAGAGAACCAAACATCAAGTTTAGGACAATTAGACAAGAAGTCTCAATGCAGTTTTATGAGTCAGATCTTTTATTTGATGCATAAAAAAGACGAGAAAGCAATGCAGCTAAAACGAAAGTAGTGCTGGAAAGGCAGAGTTGCAAGCCCAAAAATTGTATCCCGTATACACCGTGAACGGTGCCACGCCTATAAAAACTGGGAGTGCTCCTCACCCCCACACCTCCACCACCCCCCCCCCCCCCCCCCCCCCACCCTACTCCTCCTCCCAAACTCCTACACAAACAACACGGATTAAGCCCTAAAGGATGGCATGGATGGCGAAATTTAGAGATGTTGGTCAGAAGCTTATGGCAATGTACAAGCCGTCAGTAGTGTGAGAGTCCATGATGACTAATAAACTTAGGTGCGCGTTATGGGGAGCAGGGGTGGTGCAGTGGTCGCAGTGGAGCACTCGCCTCCCACCAATGTGGCCCGGGTTCGATTCCCGGACTCGGCGTCATATGTGGGTTGAGTTTGTTGTTAGTTCGCATCCTTGCTCCAAGGGTTTTTTCTCCGGGTCCTCCGGTTTTTCCTTCTTCCTCAAAAACGAACATTTCTAAATTCCAAATCGACCTGAAAATCGAGGGCCGCAGGTTTGTCAGTCACATGACTGTTAAGTGTCACCCTCGTTAAACAAAGTTTATTTATTTTATTGTAAAACTCACTTGACTTTAGCGGCTGTTCTTACGTGCGCCAGCTCTTCTTCCAGCTTAAGGACCTCGGGGTACTGAGAATAGAAAGTTAAAGTTTTAAACTGAAGTTAAAGAAAAATCGCCAACAGTATTTCCGTGTTTAATTTGGTTTTGTGGTTGCCTTGTTTAAAATCGTGACTTACTCGCGTTTCGGTTACGTGATGTATTTGCTTCGAGTTGTGATTGGTTCATTGGATTATCTGCCTCTGTTGTGATTGGTTCATTGGATTGTCTGCCTCTGTTGTGATTGGTTTATTGGATTGTCTGCCTCTGTTGTGATTGGTTCATTGGATTGTCTGCCTCTGTTCTGATTGGTTCATTGGATTGTCTGCCTCTGTTGTGATTGGTTTATTGGATTGTCTGCCTCTGTTGTGATTGGTTCATTGGATTGTCTGCCTCTGTTGTGATTGGTTCATTGGATTGTCTGCCTCTGTTCTGATTGGCTTTGTTGTGATTACTTTGGCACCGGTTGAATTGTTTTGGTTCAAGATCTTAGTAGTTCTATGTATTAAATATCTAGTAATCCTTATCTACAAAGGGATTTACCTTTCTTTCCAAGACCATAATGAGGTAATGAAGAAGAGTAATTTTAGAATTTGAGCTGGATTTGGTGTCAATTATCCTGTTTAAACTGGCCAGCTTGAAACCTAAAAAAAGAGAACGCCAAAAACAATAATAACAGAGCAACATTGGAGAAAATCATCACGACTTCTTTTACTGCCTTCAAGTAAGTTATTTTTAATCGCAGAGAACTTACTTGCACGCTATGTTTGGTACTTCTAAGAATTTACAAATATTCTTCATACACAATAAATAATCAAAGGCTCAAATGAAGTACTCATGAATTAAAAACGTTCGGACTCTTCCTTCTTCTTGACGTTTTGCTTCACCGACCTACCCACCCCCACCCCCTGTGTCCAACCCACCCTCCCCATGGGTAAGGCAGGTGACCAATACATATTGTGGGCTCGACTGATCGAGTGAAATTTTGTCCCACTGCTATCATAACTCGTTCACCCCTCTCGCGTACTCACAAGTTACAAATAGTAAATATTTTGTAAAAACAAATTCTCACCAGAAGCGTTGCCTCTCGCTCCTCTGTTCATGTAGTTACCAAAAGCGAGAACAACTTCTAGTAAAATTCTCACTCTGGGACTTCTCTGAAGTTCTTTGGATGCTTCTAATACAGCTGTCAACAACAGGAAACGCCATTAATACATTTTACAAACTTCCATATAACTTACATAATCTTTATAAAGCCCCTTTTTAAATGACCGATCTCTCTAACGATCGAATTGTTGGGAAAGAATCGTTACGGAACTGTGGACGATAGATTTGGTCACATTGCGGTTAAATGCTTATTGCCGAGTTTAAGAGTCTACGTACAATGTATATCACCAGTTTAAAAATCCAAAAGACATATTTAGATCAAAGCAAATCTAAAAATAATGGTCTAGTTTTGTTAACAATTATTACTATATTAGTGCACTAAAACTGTTAATGTGTGTTTATAGCAGCGGATGGACAGCACGAAAATGGATTGCAGTTTTACAATTTTAGGCTAAATTTTTTAAGTTCTTCCTCCGTGTCGATAAATCGATAAAAAAATATCTGTGGTTTGTTCTGCCTTTAAGAACCCACTTTTATATCTTCATTTTTAGGTTCAAAGACAGTTTTGTGCATGGTCGAAGGAACTTTCTAATAATATTATTGTAGCACAGTTTTGACCAAATTCTCGTGACATGGCTGCTTTTAATTCTGTAAGCGTTTGAAACGTAGTGTGCGAAGAAATACGGCTTTGGAAAACATTACACAAACTACAACAACAAACCTTGGACTCGTGGCTTCACTTCACCCATTCTCTCGGGAAATCTTTTCTTGTAAAAGAGCGACTTGAGTCTTTGCTCATAATGAACAATTCTGCAAAGTCAATCAATACAACTGTATTTACAATGGCGTACAAAAATGAGTGAGATTTGTGATCCTCGCAGTGTGCTCTCAACTTAAGCAGTTGAAAAAGCAACCTGAAAAAAATTCAGGCTTGAACAGGATTCGAACCCATGACCTTGCCATACCGGTGCAATGTACTATCCACTCAAGCCACATGGATAGATGGTCAATTGCGAGTTCGTAATATACCCAACGATAGTGAATATATGAGTCCAAGTCAGAAATAGCAGGCTAAGTTAACGTAGAAAGCCAACAAAACAATAGCTTTACTAGGACTACAAATACATCTACACATAAATATATTGACTAAATGACATCCTTGTCCTAAATGTATTTTTTGGTGATATATTTTATTCTTACCTAGACATATCGTATAAAAACCTATCAGCCCGGGCAAACTGCTCGATATTTTTGTTGTGTGTATTCAGGAGATTCTTTTCGTCTGATGTTGGGACATACTTCAGAAGCTACAAACAAACAAACAGCAAAAAGCATTAACAAACGATGGTCACATTAGACAGCTATTTAGTAACAATTTCCACCATGGCAAATGGGGTCAAACCTCAACAGTGAAGCTTTCAGTAGATTACAAAAGATCACTTTATTGGATGGTCAATGTATTCAGCACGAAAATACTCAGGCCCCGTCACGTTTACGTTCGTAAACGCATATTTTTTTATGCGTTTAGGCCTCCCGTCCACACGTAAACGATGAAAACGGTCACCCTAAACGGATATTTTCGAAAACGCTCTCCAAAGTGGATATTTTCGAAAACGCCGTTTACCCGTTTACGTGTGGACAGCGTAAACGGATATTTTCGTAAACGCTGATGTCACAAATTCGGACCCAGTCCACAAATAAAGAAAATAGAGCAGATATCCAATATGGCGTACTTATCTACGCATGCTCAATGCAAATTTAAAGCGTTTACGTATTGTTTTAGCGTTTACGTGTGGACAAGTGAAAACGAATCGTAAACGATGGCTGGCTTCGTGTGGACGGAGCGTTTTAGATAAAAAAAAAAAATGCGTTTACGTTACGTGTGGACGGGGCCTCATTGAAGACACTGTTTTTATGTCCCTCACTGGAGATGGGGCCGCCATTTCTATGTGGTCATCCGAGCCACGTGAAGGTCTAACCATTTGCAGATATCATGGCAAAGGTAACACCGGAGTCCTCAGTTATTTTAAGACTCTGAGTGTTGGTCTTGCAGGGGATCGAACCCGCGACCTCCCGCTTAGCAGACAAGCGGCGGGAAATTTTGTCATAGTTACGTCTTTCTCCGCCTTCACGTAGTACTCTTGCTATAAAGCATCTATAATGCCAAATCTCTGTGCAAATAGATTTATTTGTAGACCACTCTCCGGCGAAATCTTGCAGCATCTCTTGCAACCACATTACTTTCCAATTGTTACCATCAGATTTATCTTACATAAACTCCTCCTTTACTAGATATGACAGCACGGTGTTCTAGTAGTCAACACTTTGTTCCATATTCTCTCTCAGCGCAGGTGTATAAATGGGTTTATAATTCAACACATTGATACACTGCCCAAATATGGTCAAAAAGTTATCGATATACGCTATGTCTACATAACGTATATCCAACGATGGATGTAAATTTCGCATTTTGACAAGAGAATGCAAAAATGACGGACCGGAGTCGATATTTTTTCTTCAAACTGTGCTTTGTTATCAATGTGTTGAATTACAAAACTATTATAGCGCTCAAGCTTGCGTGATTCACGCGCGCTTTCGCGCTATAATAGTTAAATAGCGCACTCATAGACTGTTACATGATGTCGCATAATTTCATGTATTGTTTCCTGCATGTAGATTTAAATTCAGGATGTTATGCATGTAACTTCGTAGTTCAAGGATCGGGCAATAAACCTTCAGCGTTCGTTCTCGATTTACACAGCGTCTCGTCTTTCCGCTGAAAACGTACAGCTAACGCCGAAAAGCACGCAGTTTACATAGACTATGAGAAAAACCTAACAGAATGTTGGGTAGCCCTGTGATAGCATCCTATCCAGGAGGGAATAGTAATACTCCTTGTTGTATAATGCTATAGAAATAGTGCGCCACCTGTGTGCAACTTGAGCCAACTAGATGAGGTTGGCATAAGCCTCTTACGAGCTTAGCTGTAAACGTTTAAATACCTGCTGGTCACACAGCAATGAAAACAAGGTAATACCTGTTCAACCATATCTTTTGATAGCTCGTCATTTTCATCAACAGAAAGAATCGCTTTTGTTATTTCCTCATCTGTCATCTTTAGCTTCGTGAGAAGAATACCACAATTCTAAAAGAACACAATGATAATAATGATTACAACGTTACTTTAACTTTTCTTTCCCACAGTAAAGCATTGACGGACTCGAGTGATTAAATCTAACTTTGAGCACGAGGATCATTCAAATAAAAGCTATTAAATAGTACTTTTGTGTGGTGCTGTTTATTATGCTGTACGAGGTGGTTCTAACTTTTGAGTCTGTGGACGAAATCCTAAAGGGTGACCATTCAAATGAAAGCTATTGAGCAGTACTTTTCTGTGGTACTGTTTATTACATGTATGCTGTAGAAGGTGGTTCTAACGTTTGAGTCTGTGGATGAAATCCTAAGAGCTGACCATTCAAATAAAACAGATGAAAGCTATCGAGCAGTACTTTGCTGTGGCACTGTTTATTACATGTATGTCGTAGAAGGTGGTTCTAACTTTTGAGTCTGAGGATGATATCTCAAAGTGTGACCATAGCTCAAAGCATAGTTAATATATTTGTTCTATTAACTATGCTCAAAGCTATTGGGCAATAAACCAAAACCAATCGTGTATTACTCAAATGCAATTTCCCATGCTTAACGCTTGCTACATGTATTTGCTTCGAGACCTGATTGGTTCATTGGTTTTTCTGCGTCTGTTGTGATTGGCTACAGTGATTAGTTCGGTTTTGGTTTATCAACATTCAGTTGAAAACTGTTCTAAATGAATGACAAGCAGTACTAGCAGGATACATACCTGAGCTCGTCTGCTATCAATCAGCGACATTTCTTTTGGTCTTGATACACTATCGGCACCATCCTTGTTATCTTTCTGTTGGCAAAACAAAAATCCAACTCAATCCATTATCTACCCTCCCCACCCTCCCCACCCTCCCCACCATAAACCATCCACACTTCTTGTCATTTCACAAGTACTGTTTTTCAAAATCAAGCCAACATTGTTGGGTCTCCTGTGGTTTAAATAAGATTTACCTTCTCAAAGTCATCTTAAGAGTAAAATGACAATAGCCATACCTCTTTTCTTTGGTAAGCTGAGAACATTCTATCAAAGTCTTCAAAATCCATGACTGCAAACACCTAAAATATTAAACAGTAATGTTCACTACAACATATAGCAACAAACCTGAGAATTATGAGTTTTAAAGCAGAGATTCTAACAAAATTGGTGTATTCATTAAAAATAACAATAGGAAGTCTTACCTTTGCATCATCAATGTCTGTCCAAACTGTGCCTTTTATTTTAGACTACAAAAAAAAAATAGAATTAGAGCATTTCTCATTGACAAAAGGTGTCATCACAGGGATATCCCCAGCATCATGTCACCGGTACCTATTTATACACCTGGATGGAAAGAGACAATATCGGAGAAAACAGTTTCTTGTCTGAGGAAACGACATGACAGCACAGACCAGGCCTTGAACCATCGCCACCATCCTTCAGATCTGAATGTACGAGGGTCCAAAATATATCATAGACAAGTGGTTCCTTGATTAATTAAGCATTCATATTACAAGGAGTAATTTGATACTGATTACAGAGGGCGGTCCCACTATACTTACATCAGGTAATTTAGCCCAGTTGAATGACTTCAGCGGTTGAGATGGCTTGGGTGCTTTTCTGTTCGGTTGCTTAGCGAAGCCAAAAAATCCACCATCTGACTTGCCTCCAGGAGGAGGGGGTGGAGCAGGACCACTTGGTGCTCCACCCGGTGGGGGAGGTGGTGGCGGGGGACCCCCTCCAGGAGGGGGTGGGGGTGGGGGAGGTGCAGGTCCTCCAGGTGGTGGAGGAGGAGGGGGTGGGGGTGCTACACCGGTCATTGGCGAGTTCCTGAGAGCTGCAGCAGCACTGGTGAGATTTGAAATCTTAGCGTCGTCTGGTATTGATCCTCCGACTCCCTTCAAGATTTCCTCCAGTTTGAGTCTTTGTTGACCTTCAAGCTCAATCTACAAGAAAAAAGGATGAAGACATTACAAGCAGTCAGCATACTAAGAATATACCATTTTACAGTTGTCTTCTTAGTGTCCTGGCCTTTGAGTGGAAGCAAGGTTGAAGTTGACCTTGTTATGATACAGACCTTGGAGCTTTTTAGATGTAAATTTAGCTAGTTAGGATGAGAAAAGCATTTATTAACATATGAAAGGCAGAAAGGTTTGTATTAAAGCAAAGTTTACCTCCATCCTCGCTTCCACTCAAAGGCAAGGTCACCAAGCACACAACTGTAAAATGGACTATTGATGAAATTACAGCATGAGACACAAAAACTAAGCATGCTCTGCGAGGATAAGCTGCAGACAAAGGTTTAAGGTGCTTTCTGAGTTGTCAAACTCAAGTTGGGGTGTGTGAATGCCAAAGCAACAGTTTGCAAACTTGTAGGCAAACTGCTGGTAACAATATAACTTGTTTCTGTTACAAGCTTTGTTGGCAACTTTTTTTAAGTTGGCAAACTTGCATTTAATTTAGGAATGTTTGTTGCAACTTCAGTATGTGCAATTCTCTTTCTTTTATTTCAATCACTTGTTTTTTTTTTCCTTTTTGTTTCTTCTCTTTTTTGTTTGATCCTTTCTTTTTATTTTAACAAATATAGTGTGTGTTGCGATTTCTATATAAAAACCATGTAATTAATTTGACTGGCCTGCCAAGATTAGCTTTTGCTACCTGCAGGCCAGTATTGTAAGTTGTATAATAACTAACTAATAAAGATTATTGTTGTTGTTGTTGTTGTTGTTGTCGCGTTTCACGGGGCCCTTTGTCTTCCTCCCTTGAGAAGAAAGAATTCAATAGAACTACATGTAGGGTGAGCTTTGTGGAAGTCTGTTGCGTGAAAACACAAGATTGCCAACTGTTTAGAGTTTACCAACACAAGTTTGCTAACTTCAGTTAGTTGTGCGAAGGCACCTTTAAACAGTTCGGTTCAATTTTGTGTCTTCCTACCCTGGAGTTTGCTTCATTCAGTTTATCTTCTTGTTCCCGGATTTGACGCATTGCTTCTTCCCTTTCTTGAGCTTCTCTTTCAAGTTTGACGGACATTTTATCAAATGCCTCCTTTAACTCTTCCTGTGATGAAAAAAATGAAGAAAATGATTAATCATTATGACATTACTAACATGTATGAAAACGATTAACAGAAGATATTATGAAAATGATTAATATATTATTAAGATATTGATTGCATTCAAAAATGATAAGATGATAATAAATTTCTAACCACTACAAAAAAGGGAAACATCCTACCAAAAAGAAATATAACTTTTTTTACTACAATGTAAGAGAAAAATCATGGCAACATCAACAAATAATACATCTTCCCACATCTTAGGTATGTCATGAGTCAAAGCTCATTCAAGGAAGTATATTTTGGGGGTTTCCTGAAATGCAAGGGTAGCTTTTGTCATTGTAACCACTTACTAATTCTTGTTTCTTGCTTTCCACTTCCCTTTCACGCTTTTGAAGCTTGCCTTTTAGACCTTCAACTGCAAGGACAAACGACAGTGGTTAGTAAATACATTAACACATGCATAATTCACCCATATCATGGTTTTTCAAACAGTTAAATTTTTAAAAAACGTACAATGTACCTGTTTAACTGCTTAAAGAACACTTCAAAAAGTAGACAAATCCTCAAATTTGAGGGACATGCAATATTTAAGAGCAATGATGTAACATTGCAAATTTGGACAATTTGTATGACTAAAAATAACGGCAACTTTGTCCGTCTTGTCTTCCATTCAAATGTCTGTAAATATTCTTCAATTTGGTGACTTATAACTTTGCTCTCAAACATCACATACATGTAACCTATAAATTGGGAGATTCAATCATTTTAAGATTTTGGTAGGGAGACAAGAAAACAAGTACTCGCAAAACTGTGATTAAGGTGAATGGCACTAGATTAATATTAATCTCCTCACCATCTTCTCCAAGTTCTTCTCTGCGTAATTCATCTTCATGGAGTAATCTGTCATATTTAAATAAACATTTTTATTATATAAACACCAATGAAATACCAGGTGAGCTTTCGCGCGTAAACATCATATCTTCACACGTGAGAATAACATGTTATCTTCACACGTGAAAAGATCACTGTTGCTACGTTGTTCTACTTTAGGACTACAAAAAAATATAAAAGTGAAATGGTTTGATTTCATTGGTGTTAATATAATAAACAGAACATTACATGGCCGCTTGAAGATATGAAATTTCTCTTCTCGTGTTGAAAAATATTTCACTCGTTCGCTGCGCTCACTCGTGAAATATTTTTCAACACTCGAAGAGAAATTTCGTATCTCGCGCGGCCATGTAATATCCTCTATATAATTTTAGTTTGCAACATTGATCAATAATCTATCATATAAACTTCAGTGAAATACAAGGATTCTCCCACTGCAGAAAAATCATATCTTGACACATATGAAGATAATTTATTAATTTAATCTTCACTGTGAAGAGTGAAGATATCAAAATCTTTACTTTCACAAGCATGTTTGCTCTTATTAAAATGTAAAACAAGTTTAAAAGTGATGGTCTACATGCAATTGAAACAGCTTTGGATCTCTCTCAGAAAACTTCGTACATCTTTGGCAATCATTGGAAAATTTCTGGAAATGATTAGAAACGTTCATAGAACCTCCAGACAGTACAGTGGAACCTCTCCTTTAGGACACCTCCATTAATGGGACACTTCTCCTGGTCCCAGCTGGCAAAATGCTCATGTAATCTTTGTAATTACCACTCTTTTAAAGGGACACCTCTATTAAGGGGACACTTCTCTGGTTCCAATGGTGTCCTCTTAATGGAGGTTGCACTGTATTCTAAGAATTTTTAAAAATCTTTGGAAGCCTTGAAAAAATCTTCAGAAAATTACTGCTTGGAGATATAAAACCTATCTACACGTACTTGTGTTCAAAGTTCTCAATATCTCAATCATTTGTTTACTCACTCATTGAATTGAACACTCAAAGAGAACCCACGTAATTTCTTCTATATCATAAATATGAATTTAACAGAGATTGGTCTACTAACGTGTCAAGAATGTAGTTCACATTGATATCTAATGGAGCAACATCTGGATCACTGCCGTCATCTTCCTGGACAGCAATCTGCTGAATAACCCTGTCAATCAACTGCCACAGTCGTCGTGCCACTCCATGATCATCTAAAAGATAATAAAAATAACAAAATAAAATGTTGGAAAAATATTAATTTTTAAAAATTTCTCCACCCGGGCAAGTACCGTAAACACCAGTGTATAAGCCACACTCGTAGATAAGCTGCAGCCCGAGTTTTGAAGCTCAAATTTTTGAAAAAAAAAGTTTTTAAAAATAAAAACGTAAGTCAGAGAATTGGCTCCACAAAACATGAGCTATACTTTGCTTTGTGCTATGGCCACACTGTAAGACAGACGGGACTCCCTTTTATACATCATCTAAAGTTAAAGAATTTTTGTTCCATGTTATACACCTCTAATAAATAAAATCTTAATTTCGAGGCTCAAAAAGTCTGGTCAACTTATATCACCGGAAAGTACGATAACCTTTTGCAGATGTTCCCGTAGATAAGCCACACCCTCGATTTTGGGCAAAAATGTTGGGCAAAAAAGTGTGGCTTATACACTGGTGTTTACGGTAATAATATCAAAATGCAATCAGTGAACTTTGACAGAAGTTCTAACTTTTGAGTCTGTCAATGAAATCCTATGGTGTGACCATTCAAGTGAAACCTCTTCAGCAGTACTTTTTGCATGGCTCCATTTGTTTTTCAACAATTATTTTACAAAATAAAATTAGGGATTTTTCTTGAATTTTGATTTTTGGGACTCTTGGGTGTTAAAAGGTTGAAGAAAGAACATTATCTCACTTGGAACTAGAAGCATATGGTGCAGAATGGACAGAAGGTGTGGGTACGCTGACGTGGTGGACAACTTTCTTCTGAGAACTTCAAACATGCAAGTGGCACTCCGCAGATCGATATATGGCTACAAGTAAATAAGAACAATAATTAAGACTAGAATATGTATTTTGTTTATCTTAAATTTGGAAATAGCTCAATAGTTTCAACAATCCTTCTCCTCTAGACATTCCCTATATATTATTACTGAGACCCGGTTAGGGGGGTTGCACATGTTCAAACCCTGTCATTTTGTAATTTAGCATGGTTTGCATGTCACTGTCAGAGTTTTATGCACTATAGTGCCATAGTTCGCAATTTCGTGGGAATCTTCTTGTCATTCGTCATCATTTCACTGTGCTGATGTCTCTGTTTCAACACCATCTTGCCCTATAAACAGGGTTTCATAATTCTTGGAACTAAAAATACAACAAATAAATTGGTTGGGTTTATAATATTAGTACCCATCTTCTTATAAGTCGAGTTCCCATGCTATTTATTGAAGGCACAATAAACCAAAACAATCCACATTATACCTACATGTAACAACAGCTATTGATAATTACCTGTCCAAATCTTTTAGAAAGTTCCTTTTCATCATCGTGTCTCACAATGTCAAAAAAGTTTAAATGCCTGCAAGTGGAAAGAAAGGAAAAGATGAACGTGATCACATGTCGCTTGCACAATACGGAACCTTCAATCTTAGACAATTCAAATGAAAAATTAAGGCACCCCCATCCCCCCCTTTATTTTATTCCGCCCGAGATTGTAATCTTAGACATGCCAAATGAAAATAGACTTCACCTCCGCCCATGGGGCATTTTGGTTTTGGCGCAAAGTTGGCAAAACATAAAAGTGTACATTGAAACAACATAACATAGTAAGTGGAAGATGAAAGATATTACAAACCTATCGAGAGTTGCATTTTCCAAAGTACGTAATTTCTCAATCACTGGTTCAATCCCAAGCATAAGAAACTCAAACCGAAGATGAATACGAAATTCAAGATGTTCCTGTATAAAAAATTGAAAACAAAATTACCCATTGGTTTTGGCTGGAAACACATCTCTCTTTCTTTCCCTCTCTCTCTCTCCCTCTTTTGCCTTTTAATTAATTGCAAAAGTAACGGGGGTCACTACTTTCCAAATTCTTCTGTATAGACCACTTTCATAATGGCGGCCGATTTATTTATTCTTTTATATGTATGTTAATTAGCCTCACTGGCCTCATTTTAGAGTAAAAATTCTTTTGAATTTTGCACATGTTACCGAGGCCAGTGAGGCTAATTAACATACATATAAAAGAATAAATAAATCGGCCGCCATTATGAAAGTGGTCTATGTCACATCAATTTTGCTCAAAGAGCCTTTTCTACTGGTCAGCAACAGGGAGTAACAAGAGCTCTGGAAATGCCAGTATCGCTCGAAGGTATTAATGCATTAAATTTGCTGCAGTTTCGCAGAGGTCAAAATTAATGCAGTTTTGGGCTGTAGTTTGACCTTGGCAAAACCTCGTCTAACCTTGTTAAAAACCTTGGTTTCACCTTAGCGAGTGTTCAGTCACTTTCGTCCTTTTCACAGTTGCGGTTTTGGCCCCACCGCAATACATTGTAAGTTCCCAGAAAACAAAATGGCAGCAGACTACATGTACATGTAGGTTTCACCATGTCCCTATACACTAATACTTTTGAGTGTTACTGTACTTTCACTTTCAAGGTGCCTAATCAATGCCAGGGTCAAATGTGAAAATATACGAACTAAAATCAATTGATGTTGAGCATAAACCTACCGCGCCCGCACCATACTTGAGTGCCGCATTGATAAATGACATGATAGCAATTTTCAAGTTGAACTCCTCTCTGTGGTATCCAGTAGTCCGATCCAAATCATTTATCAAAGTCTGAAATCAAACATTGTAATAGTTTATAATTGCGCACATTAATAATAATTATTTGTTGGCACTTGCATTGGCAGAAAGGGAAGGGGTTGTCCAAAATTTGTCTAAATTGTTCACCCTACACTGTATTTTTGATAGCAGTCAAGGAAACATTTTCAAGAAGGAAACCTGTGGCAAAGTCTCCTCTTTTTTCATTAAATTATACATTGTACAATTTAACATTGTAAGTCTATCTAACAATCACACAATCTTCTACATTAATTTTGCTTAACTCTATCTGCCATTGATAACGTTAAAGGGGTATTGTCCCACTGAAAGAACAAACTTTTGCTTACTTAGTTTCCATGTTATATTACCAAACAAGACGCTGTGGGAGCGTATACTTGGGCGTCGTTGTATTAGGCATATTGGAGAATAATTGTCTTGGGAATCTGCATGCATGTTATTTCACGGTTTGATGATTGGGAGTATTGGGATAGTGTGAGTAGCTATATATAGTCTAACAAAGAAGCGCGTTAACCGTCTAAAACAAGAAGACACAGTACACTTAGCGTGTGAGATCGCACGCAAATTATTAAAGTAGCATGTCCACTGTGTCAAAAGACGAGTACATACTGAAAAATACAAATCGAAAAATACAAATCGAAGGCCGTATGTCAGAGTTTCCCGATGGTTGTTATTGGTTTTAGCTAAATCTTGTAACTAGCTGGTCTGTGTTTCTGACACTTTTGAAGTGAATGCAAATGTAGCCGCAAAGTGGCCTTTCAAAGCCATGATGTAATTGCCTGGTCCGGACCCGAGGTCAAAACAACTTTTCCAATTGAAAGTTTTGCTGGAAGTATTTCCGCCGTTATTATAATAAAGTTTGAATGAAACTTATAAATTTAATCAAAGTTAACGACAGAGGTGATAATTTAGGAGGAGAGAAACAAATTTAGCCCTTTGAAATATATTTTTTCAGTTGAGGTAAAAATGTTGCAATTTGCATAATGTGAAAGTAATTTGAAACCTTTCCAGTAAGGCATAACGCAGCTGTTTCGTAAAACATCTCGCAATCAGACACTGAAAATATATCCAGTTTTTATTCCTCTGTATCCGAAACACAGAAAAGAAAATTAAATGAAAAAGTGATCGCTTTAAGGTTATTTTCGCCCGAGAAACATTCACTAGCGGAAGCAAAACTCGCAAGAAACGTCTCGCAAGACACCGCGTGCATTGTTTACATCTTCTCTCGGCGGTGAATTTTTGCACCCAAAGTTTCAGTTGTCTGTTCTGTTCTTTCAACTTCACAAAATAAAAATTAATGAAAGACAAACAAGCGAAAGAAGTGAAATTAATTGGGATTCCTACCACGCTTATATTTCTTCCTTCGCTGTCCACTGTTCACTTCTTATTAAATAAGCGCTATGTATGTATTCGTCTAAATTAACATGTTTTAGCGGGTTTCCGTCATGAAGGTATCATAGAATAAATTGCGAGTTTCAAATACTTTCGCAGTGTCTTCTTGAGTAATTTCCTTACGCATATTGAAATTGAAACTGTTAGATGCAACAGAGAAAACACAACTCGCACTTTGTGACGTTCACCTCGCATCAACAAACAACGGGTGTACTCCACCGCGGTCAAACGAGAGAAATTTGCAAAAGTTAACCAAACTACTTTAAAGTTAAGGTTGTCATTTTCACTGTTTATTAAAAGTTTCATATATTGACAATACACTGTCAACTCACTAAACGTTTTGAAAGTTTACTAAAAAAAGTTCTAAGAGTTTGAAAACTACGAACCGCAGAGTGTCGGCGCCATTTGCCAACACAATTTTGCTCAGGCACGAAGCGTTTTGATCAGTTTTCAACGATTGAAAAGAAGCTCGTTATTTTGAGCCGGAAAGATGAAAAGAATACATAAACTAATTATTTTATACATCCTTGCCCACGTTTCCACTTAATTCTAAATGAATCCCACCAAATAAAACGAAAAAACGCCTCGGACGTGTGACCGCGGTGAAGGTTTGAATAATCCCGCCGTCCCCAGAGTTGCACAATACGGCACATTTGTGGACGACCAAACTGCATTTTAATACTTGGTCGCTACGCCCTAGTAATAATAAATTGGATAAAAATATTCTATAGAACAAAACAAAAGCAGTAGTTTGAAGATAACGTGCAGGATTGCAAGGATTGAAGTGGATTACAGGTTACCAATTTTAATTTAGTGACAGGCATTATTTTGTCTTTTACCGTAAGTTGATAGTTCTTTCCGTTCATTACTTTTGATGATTTTTTCTTCCTGTTTCAAGATAATAAAGCAAGCTCCTGGCCATAATCATGAAAACATGACATTTCAAGGATTATTACAGCCATGCTCCGTCACGCGTGACCAGTATTTTTGAAAATTGAATGGAGTTTTCAAGATTACGCGTCGGTTTTGAAAATTCATTCCGAGATTCGGAATTCCCGTGAGAATTTTACCGCATTTTCGGAAACAAACAGCAACAAAATATCATTTTGTTTGAAATGTTACATATCCGAACAATATTAGTTTTTTTTATGCGTGCAGCGAAGTTATTTTCCGTTAATTCGTGACATTCAAAGTGTTTTCTACTGAGATCTTCAAGGTTTCATTCAAATCTCGGACGTTACAAAGAAATATTCAAATGTTCATTTCATTCTCTAGATTACTGGTCACGCGTGACGGAGCATGGCTGTAACACTAGCCACTATTATGACTAAGACCGCTGATCATACTCCTGTATCATATAATTATATCCCGCATGGGAGATTGATACTGTTATCAATTTAGATTTAGATTTAAATTTCAGCTGGGACAGTCCCTTTAAACAGAAAAAACAGTTCCTCCAAAATTCAATGGTATTTATTCATACATGCAGCAAAATTCCTGACAAACCTGAAATCTTGTTCTTTCCTCATTAAACTTCTGAAAGTGAGTCATAGCATCTAAAGCCTTCTTGTGGCCTCCAGGAACAAGGCAGACTGCTCCTAAGATTTCTAACACTGTAATAAATTATAAACAGCAAGCCATTGAAAAGAGTTAGTGCCATGGATCAAAAGAATTACCGCTAACAAATAATTTTGGATGGCAGTTAGACCAATCGTAGAGCGATACCTTGGATAATGTAATAGATATACACAGGGCATCTGACAGGATGCGGTGATGCGGATCTACATAATTCTCTAATTTCCACATCCTCCGCATCTTCGTAGCATTTTCCGCGTAAAACTGAAAAATTTGTCCAATATTAACAATAAAGCAGCTGCGAACCTTCCTCACAAACGTAAAAGTCAAAGAGATTGATTATTTTAATTAGCAGTTTTTCTCCTAAACATCAACGAAAACACGCTGCATTTTTCACAAGCTATTTTTAACCTCCAGGCGTTCCACGCGTCTGTTGGCGATGAGCCAGGATACTAGTTTTGTGGTTAGCCTGGTTACTAAGGTTAACCAAGATGGCCGCTTGTTTGGCTTCTTTCGTTCATCTTCGGTGTTCCTTCATTGCTAAAAGCTTCAAATTGTCTCTCAAAGATAGCGAGCACGGTTTTAACACAGGTATTTTGACGTTCGTGCATTACGTGTTCGATGTAAATACATTGGAAAGGCCGGGTTATCACTTTAAATTTCCGCATAATCAAGCGTGTTTTCCGCATAATCCATGCATTTTCCCGCATAATATGCCTGCAAATTTCTGCATATTTTTAATTTTTTTCCCGCATCCTATCAGATGCCCTGTATACATATGGCCTAGTTTGCAAAGAGTCTCTCGTAGCTCAGTGGTTAGAGCATCCGACCGGTGTGTGGAAGGTCAAAGGTTTGATTCCTGTTGGGGATGCTCATAACATGATGAACAATTAAATCTTTCTCATAATAACATACATGTACATGTAGTTCTGATTTGTAAAAGTTTGGTCTGTAGCTGAAATTCTAAAGTGTGACAATTCAAATGGAAGCTAACCAACTTTTCTTTCTTAATAATTATCTGTTAATTTATCACTATTTTACAACACAAAATAAAGAACTCTTAACTGTATCTAAATTCAAACTTAGCACTGTCAAAAGTCAAAGTCCTAAGTAAGAATTCATGCACACACATGCAATACAGGTTTTATTGACCTACCTTGTATTTTAGTTTTGATATTCTCTGTGCTCATACTCTGAGCGATGACATTTATACAAGATGGGTGAGCCAACACATGTGCTCGTCCATGCTACAAAACAAGAAAACCTCAATATTCAAAAGGTCACTTGGGTTTATAATAACATTATTCTTATTGTAACCATAACTTGCATGGTTTCGACAAATATATTTTTACTTCAAAACCTCCTACTGAGTGTTAGGTAAGCCTAATTTACCTGGAATTTTTGGAGAAAATACTTCCCATTAACTGTGAATCTGTCAACTGAGGACTGAGAAGGGAGTTTGTTTTTGGGAGAGTAAAAACTAAGTTTGGAAAGTACATTCTGAAAATCACTTGTTTGGCTGCTGATTGTGTATGCAAAATCAAGTTGAGCCAACTTGTGAATACTAAACAAACTTCTCACTTTCTCCTACATGTTTTGCTCCACTCCCCCCCCCCCCCCCCCCCCCCCCCCATCCTCTGCATCCAACTCTCCAACCTCTCCACTCTCCAATGCCATCCCCGTGGGAAAAGGCAGATGATCATTACCTACAGTGTATCGCATTTGGAATGGGCAAAATATATGCGCAAACCTCAGTGGAATTGCCAAGAAAAGTTTACAGCGGAAATAAGAAGTGAAAATTTGCATATTTATCCCCGTTTACTATATCTTGTCCAACGCTTCATGTATTCACAAGATAAAAACCATGACAATAATAATTTTATACTCATTGTGAAGTACACTGTACATGTACAGTATTATTACCGAACTGTTCATCAAAGCTTTAAAACATCCTATTGCTGCAGTGTGAATTTTACTTTGGCTGAAAAAAAAAAGAAGTGTTTCACTTTAAAATATCTGGACAACAATCATGATAAATTTGTTAATGAATGTAATAAATTAATTAAAGAATATTTGACAACCAAAACTGTACTCACCTGGTCTCAAAGTCCATATTTTCTAGGAAATCTAATAAACAATTTAAACCTTCTAATTCTATAAACCTATGAACAAATCTGCAAAACAAAAGACATTTCATGTAAGCAGAATGCTGTTAACATCACAATCTGCTATTCACAGGTTTGTGTAATATTGAAGCAAAGAGTCTATTACACTGTGAAATGAACTGTGAGTACTGTATATTCATTACTATTAATCTGAGACAAAGGTAAACAAAAACTTGTAATGCACTACACTGGTTGGGTCCCAACCCGGGGGGGGGGGGGGGGTACTCAGGTGACTGAAAGGTGCAAATGAGGCCAAATAGACCAAACCCCAAAAAAAGTCCAACAGACCAGAACGTACCACCCAAAAAGTCCACTTTCTCTCTGCCTAAAAAGATTATGCTTTTTGCCGACCCCCCAAACAGTCAACACAAACAAAAAAGTCAACACAAAATTTCTAACCCCACAAAAGTCGTCAGGTCGCAAATTTCAAACTCCTAAAAGGTCTTTGGGCCTCCACATCACTATTATACCCAAGTACCCCTCCCCTGGGGGTCCTATCTCCAGATGAAAAGAAGAAACTGAAAAAAGTTATTTTAACATTTTTCCTGTTTTCTTTCAAATTATTCTCCACCCAAAAGCATTTTGGCAATAATAAAACTCCCAAGTTTTTCCATCATATCAAACTTCCAATCATGTTCTGTTACCTCAATGGCTGAGTTCGAAGTGCAGTTTTTAGTCCATCGACCAGTTTTGTTCTGGACTCTAATTCTCCTTCACTTTTTACAACAAAAACCTGTTTCAAAAGAAATGAATTAAAACAGGGTTCATAATTATTCTCAGAAACTTTGTTAGCTTTCAAATCCCTAAATGAGGTCACAGTTCAAATCACGACTGAACCACCTTTGTGACGTCATTGTTTACATTTTGCTTTATTTTACTAATAGCAATCTAGCTTTTTTCATGTACAATGTAATATTTAAGAATTAAATATCTGTGCCATGCTATCAAAAACTGCAAAATTGTTGGGTGGCAAAAGCGCTAATGAGCCATACATTCTTTGTTAGATTTGCAGTTTTTAAAACAGCATTCCAAAGTGTATCATCGGGCTCAAATTTCCGGAGAAAGCTAATTATTGTGTTATGCCCTTTTAAAAAATTATTCAGAATAAGGTTAGAGAATGAGGCACATACACTGTACTGTACACTAAGGAGGCAATAATGGTAAACAAAGATGGCCACTTACAGAATGGAGACTTTTCATTTGATCTATGTAGTACTCCGGGTAACTTGTGGAGCTTAACTCTTGTTGCTCCTGAAATAAAAAAGTGTACATGTATTTTGAACAAATAAATGAATAAAATGACTGGCAAATAAATAAGGCAAAGTACACACAAAAATGTAAGGTCAAGTTCACAAGTTCGCATTCAGCATTCATTGTTCACATTCGTTGTTTGCGTTCAGCATTCAGTGTTCGCATCCCGCTTAAAACTTCAAGTGTAACAGTCCTTTACAGCTGTAGGTATGATGGGGTCTTAACCAATCATCCCGACCTTGTCACTGTAATAGGATCTTCTGCAAACGCTACTGGCTTGGCGGTTTCCCTTTGCACATTAACTGGCTTGGTGGTTTCCCTTTGCACGTTGGTTGGAGGTAAGGTTATCTCAGTCTGCTCTTGTTCAACTGTACCTGACTTGAGCTGACCAAATTTGGCCTCACACTCCTGTTCTCTTGGTGCTTTGCTGAGATTGAGGTGTCGTCTGTTTCTGCGATATTTCCTTCCACCATCTGTCTCAACTACATAAGATCTTGGAACGTGTGATGTTTGTATGACACCACAGCCGGTACCCACTCATTTCTGTGTTTCATCATGACAGTATCTCCAGTTTGAAATGACTCCAACTCCTGTCCACAGTGTCGATCAAAGTAATGTTTTTGCGTTTCTTTCATCTTTTTGAGTTTTACATGTACAACAACTTCGTCCTGTCCTTGTGGTCTCAACAATTCTGCAGTGGTGGGTAATGTTTTCAGACGTCGACCCATCATCAGTTGTCCTGGGGACTGGTTATTTGCGTCAAGTGGCATGTTTCAATAGCTAAGCAGAGCTTTATTTATGTCGACAGACTTTGACATCACGTTTTTTGTTGTTTGAACTGCTCTTTCAATTTGCCCATTTGATTCCGGGTGGTGAGGGCTGGTTGTTGTGTGTGTGAACTCATAGTCCTTCGCAAATTTCGCAAACTCGGCTGCTCCAAACTGAGGCCCATTGTCGCTTACGACTTCATCGGGTATACCATATCTTGAGAAGTGTTTCTTCAGTACATTAACTGTTGCCTTGCTGCTTTGGTTTTCGAGTTGGTTTACTTCAATCCACTTAGAATAATAATCAACAGTACACAAGTAGTGATGATTGTTCATTTCAAACAGATCACACAAATTATTGCAACGAAGATGACAACAAACATTTTACACCAGGCATTGCTTGAAAACTTTACTGCAGCATTCCTGCAGTTGTTGCAAAAAAATGTCCATTACAGGGTATAAATGCAAAGGGCATTTTTTTGTGCAATTTGCATCACAACAGAATAGCAAGGAAAGATGCACTAAATAATATTACCTTGTGTAATGCCATCCAAGTGTAAAATGTATGTCTTTTGCAATATAATAAGCTGTTAAAATAAAATGTCATATTTTTAGACTTTCATTGTGAGTAGGTACAAGATAAAAATGGTCAGCGATTAGAATCGCTGACCATTCTTATCTTGTACCTACTCACAATGAAAGTCTAAAAATATGACATTTTATTTTAACAGCTTCAGGCAATTAAAAGAAAACTATGAGTTATTTTGAATGGAGGATGGTATGCATAAGAATACACAGGATAAAAGATAAGGATGACAAACAAATTAAAAGTTTACAACAAATAAAATGACTGTAAAAAAGAAAAAAAATTACATGTACACTGTACATGTACGTCTACATGTAAAAAATAAACGGTAAAAACATAAAACAGCTGATCTAAAAATACTACATTAAAAACACAAATAATAAAACTTTTTTTGGCCGTTGCAATAATAAAACTACCCCAGGGGAATGTACAATGTATGTGTAAATTATTTTTCACAACAATGTAAAACTGAATTTTAAAGTGCACCTAAACCCCAATTTTTTTTTCTTTTAATCAACTCAATGTACGTTGAAAAGTCGAATAGTGAAATATTTCTTGTTTTTAACGTCGCGTTAGTGAGTTGTAGAGATTTGAATTTACAAAATGCTAATTAGATGACGTCAAATGCAGACTTTACCATTATTTCTACTTCAATTTACAATACGCAGCTCACAACTTAAGGATGATCAATTTAAGAAATACTAATAAAAACTGTCTATAGTCCATTTATTTGTAAAAAAAAATATTACTTGGAGGTGGAAACAAGTAGTTGTATAATAAACCAGTCTGCATTTGACGTAATCTAATTAGTATTTAGTAAATTCAAATCTCTATAACTCACTAACGCGATGTTAAAATCAAGAAATATTTCACTATTCGACTTTTCAACGTACATTGAGTTGATTAAAAGAAAAAAGAAATTGGGTTTAGGTGCACTTTAAGGCAGGGCAGATGGTTTATTCTGAGACAATGTTTTGTCTAACCACAACAAAGAAAACAAAGAATGTGAAGATCTTATTGAAATTCAAAATAATTCCCTCAAAGGATAATAATTTTGTTCTGGTTTTAAACATTAAACATTCCTTGATACGCTTAGTATTAAACCAACGTCCAACAAGGAATTAAATTTTAAGCTGGGAACTTTTCAGCCACATGTTTATTAGCTTGCGCATGCTGGATTTAAACTTAATCATTGCACAACAACTCCAACGGTCATCCTACTGTTGAAGGGCTATGCCCTGAATGTTTGGGTTATTTCAGCAAGAAAAACCATCTAACACTCAAACACAGAAAATATAATTTTTTGTAAATCATCAAGAATAATTTAAATAAGGTGTCATGCATCATCTGGGTTAAAATCAGGTTGATTCATGCTCCCATATCCCAACTTGTGGTACTGGTAAAATCTTCATTGCAATTGTACGAAGTAAATTGTCATCATTCAACAAGTGATCTTAGTTTTGCTTGAAATCTACGACAGCTGTATACCAGACAATACGAAATAATGAGCTTTCAAAATGCAAATAACTAAGTCGACTTCCAACATAATTAATATTCTACAACTAAAATCCACATTCCCTTAGGACTTTCATAATTTATTAACATTTGTTTGTGGAATTTTAATGTGTGAAAAAAAAAATGAATTCCTAAATGAAAGATTTACTTATACATGTAAGTGTATGTATTTATTAGAGCCTAAATTTGCAATTTTAGACAGGAAGTCGGCCAAACATGACAGCCATTAAAATTTAACATTGGTTAAATTAATATTGTGTAAACAAGTGCTGACTCAATATCTCACGCGGGGATTCAACAGGTTAAAAAAAAACCTTTGATTCCTCTTCGGACCATCTTACCTTCTTTTTTGATAAATAAAGCTGCCATTTCTTCTCCGGTGGTAATTCAAACATAGCTTTTTTATGCACGGCTGTAAGGTCAAGCTCTTCCTAAAATAATACAATAAATACACAAATATTGATAATAATTCTCAAGTGACATTCTTCTACGTTACAGTTACACTGGGAAGGAGTGCTTGAAAATTAAGAGCCACAGCGTATGTAGAAAATAATATATATTTTTTTCTATTTCATGGTCATTTTTCCGATGTAATAAGCTTTAAGTTCTATATATTATGAATCGCAGATTTCCATGCAATGTACAGTGTAGCCTACGCAACTTGTATTTAAATTCTAGGTTTGATGCATTCACAGCATTGTGAACCTGGCCGTGTCCGCAACAACTGCTCTCACTAACGATAATAAGGAATTCTAAAACTGTTGTATTTACATTCTTTTTATAAATCAACTGGACTAGAAATATTAGAAATATTCGACTTCGAGTTGTGGACATTCGAATATTTATTTTATCACTTAATCGGGGATCACGACACTCTTTCGATCAATGACAATTTTGGCGATCGATAAACGTATTTGGACGACAATGCTCAAGATTTAATCGCTCCAACCATTCATTGAACGGTAACACAGCTTTATTGACAAGTCGGAGTCGTAAGGCAGTCGGAAATGAAAAGAAATGAAGTCCTGGCATAAATTTATTATTAAAACAATAAAGCTACAGATCTGAAAGTTAGAGAAATTTGACTCCGAAATTAATAAGGCGAAAATCGCCCTGACCAGATGAGACACGACGGAAAAGCAATACGTCTATTAGAAAATTGCAGTTTGAAAATCGTTTCAACTGCGAATTGCACTGGATTGTCAATTGGGAGAAGTATTAAACCGAAATGAAAGACAGGAATTTCACAATTCTCATCATCGAAGTATAAAAGCCCATTGGGAATATTCTTACGGAATCTTTTGAGTATGAATTAAACCTCCTTCAAGTTATTTTTTCCAATAAGAAGAACTACTGTTCTTCCCGTCAAGAAGAGAAATCGAGGGCTTTTTTCAGACTAGACACGTGTTTAAGTTATAAACAACAAAATCATTTTTGAATCGACACCGCCTCCGTTCTGAGTCGCATCAAAGACCAGTATTGAACTTGAAAGTCGTGTAACTCGATGAATTTTAATCTTGAGTCGCCCAAACTAAACACAAAAAATCTTTCGTCCTTTACTTACCACAATCTCTGCGAATTTGGCATTAAGTTCGCTTTCTTCTGGCATCGGTTGCGAGAAGTCTTGAAGCAACTGCATTCCCCGTGAATGATCGATGCCATAGCGAATTTCGGGGTGATTTGAGCGTGAGCCAAAACAACCAACTCCACGTCGTTTTCGAGGCATTTTATGAAGCCAATGCTATCTGTTTCTGTAAACCATGGGTTAAGGCTAACAATCAAGCCTACTGGTTGTGAAATAACAGAGATATAAGGGAAAATAAGAACGGGAAACTGTCAGACGCTCCGCTCAATGTCGTGAATGACCATCGACCAAAACAGCACATTCGCAGCGACTACTCTCACAAGGGACATAAACCGTGACTGTCTAGGGGAGGGGCTGGTAACAAACCTTTAATGCGTAAACCACAAGGCTACTATTTCGTAGATTTACAATTCAAACTGCAAATTTAATTTCATCAGGTTAAGAGTGCACAGAATTTTAACTCTGTAAAACTTAAAGTACAGTTATTTAATCACTACAAGATGGTCGAGTTTATCCTGCCTCCTCCCCACAGAAGTTAAAGTTGTCCATCTTTAAATTAACCTTTTAAGCACTGTTCTGATTGGCTGTGGTCAGTTTTTAGCTGTCAATTTCGGAAGCTTTACTAAACGTTTGGTGTTTGGTTAATAAATTATATCGTCTGGAAACTCTGATTATACAAAGAAAAAGATATAAGACTTCGCGATTGAATTACACGGGTTAATTTCATGGAAAGGGACTAGTTAACTGCAAATGCAAATGTTGTTTCGTCCATTTCCGTTTTAAACAAAACAAGACACGCCCGTAGGTAAGGAGCGGATGTGAAAACGAGCAAAAGGAATCGAAAGAACCTAGTTCCGGAAAAGCATTACAATAAAAGATTAGGGAGGATCAAAACATTTTCTAACTATAAAGGGATCCTTGCCCATCTGACGTAAATCACACCTTAGTTATGCTAATAAATGTAGTCTTATTTTCGGGTCAAGAACCAACCAGGTGTTAAAAACACGAAACCGTGATTTAAAGAAAAAATGCTAAACAACTGAAATCTACATTTTGGCTTAGAATCAGTTGGAACGTGGTTTACCAACTTCCTCTTTTTCTGAAACAGCTCAATGATACAACAATGGTGAAAACAAAAGGCACCAGACAGCTTCATGTCATATTCCTGTCCATAACTCAAGTGTTCCAAGAACGGGGGAGTTTACAAGATACCGGTATGACTTTCATGGTACGGGTTCATCCCGGTTCCCATGTATTTATTTATTCCCCCGAGTGAACTGTCCAAAATCTTATACCAGCAGATGTCATACCGGTACCGGATCCCGAAGGGGGGGGGGGGGGGGGGGGGGGGGGGGGGATCCTGAGACACTCCCAGAAATAAACTATATGTGTATGTGCCGCTGTGAAGGATATGGTTTACAAGTAGTGTAGTCTGGGATAGGGTATAGAAATCAGAGAGTTTTGTGTTTAGAATAGGGTATCATTTGCTGGGCGGTGACTGATCAGTGGTACATGTAAATAGAGTTTTTTGAAAATAGCGAGTCTAAAAAAAGTAGGAATTTTTGGTAGAGTTGCAAAATGCAGCTGAACATGGTCTGGCGTGTAGGGTAAAAGTTTCAGAGCTCTAGCGGCATACCACCCCAGATCATTACGACACCATTACGACAGAAACCGATAAAGTAGGATCGCAACCGTGCATGGACAGCTATTATCGTTTATTATCGTTTGCGGTCCTTCGCAGAGTACTTTTATTTCGAAACTCATCATACTGCTATACTGTTAACACCCACCTTGGCTTGAGTTGGCTGGAAGTGGTCACAAGTGGAATAAAAAAATACCAGTTGTAAACGAAACTCGTGGGTCGAATCATATGTTTGTCTTGTAATACAGGTCGCGACATAAGCGCCCTCATATATTAACCGTGGTCAAACGAGAGAAATTAAGCAAAGTACTTAAAAGTGAAGGTCGTCATTTTCACTGTTTAAAGCCGGTTTAATATATTGCCAATACACTGTCAATTCACTAAACTTTTTGAAAGTTCACTAAAACTGTTCTAAGCGTTTAAAAACTGTGAATTGTCGGCGCCATTTGCCAACATAATTTTGATCTGGCGCAAAGAGTTTTGGTCAGTTTTCAACGGAAAGAAGCTCATTATTATGAGAAAAATTAAAAGACAGTTATGTCAACTATTTTTTTTATACATCCTTGCCCATATTTCCATTTAATATTAAATAAAATCCCACTAATTAAAACGAAAAACGCCTCCGACGTTTGACCGCGGTGGACTTCATTTATGGTTTATATTTGCACGAGTGAGATCTGAGTTCTAGATTTACATAACCATCAACCCCCACGTTTAAAAAGAAGGAAGTTATAAATAGTGTGCGAGAAAAGGCAGACGGTTTGGCGCTCATTCCGTCTGACAAACACAATAAATCTAAAATTTATGTCAGTTTATTGATATACGTAATTTGCCAAGCGCCCAGAGCGAATGTTCAGGAAAGTCGGTATCCAGACATAAAAAGGTCATTCATACCTTAACCGCCTAAATTTTAATAACTTTATACAGGAAATGAATCTTTAAATTAAATAAATAATCTAAAATAAACTCAGTTGCCCTCATTCCGCTTGGTTAAAGGAAACCTCGCACCAGGAAGTTGATTTTAATGACCATAATAAACACGCTAAAATAGCGTGCACATGTTGTATCGGGACACATGGGGCGCGATTATCAAAATTGCCACGCTCAAGTGCTTATATATTTAACCCTTCAACGCCCAAGCAGCCATATATTTACCCAGTCTCTAGTTGATGGTGTTCTAGTATTCTTATGTCTACTTAAGAAAATGACCGCAGACTTCTCGAGAGTTCTCTGTCAAGTTTATTTGCGGCATACACGAAATGTTAAAAAAAAATAATAATAAATAATGAAAGTTCAGCTGTAGCTGAGAGCAGCGCAATTTCCGGCTTTCGGAGCGGCATCACGCAACTTAAAAATAGTAAAAATTGAAATTGTACAGAATTTTCATCGTTCAATTAGAATGACATAATTTATTGCGTTTCTTACATTTATAAGTTTAAATTGGGGTTCGACAATCAAGAACGAAATTATTAAATTAATTTTAATTTTGAAATCTTCCTTTTATTTTCTATAGAAAAAAAACTGTGACCTGGTCAATGCCTTTTGAAAACATCTTCATCAAATTACTTTATGAAAGGGTATATCGTTCATGAAACAGATGCGAAGTGCCAAATCATTTCAGCGCCTAAACAGACGCTATTATATTAAAAGATAAGAAGTGGCTTTCACATTAATTTGAGGTCCGCGCCATGTTGGTGGCAAAAGCGGATTATAAATTCACTTAACGTGATTAATTTTCCGCATTTAAAAACAAATGTCTGGCTTATTTGTTTCTATCTTTTCTTGCATTCAAGAATACACCACCGCACAATCAAACACCGATCAAAACATAGTTCAGTCGTGGTCGATAGAGAAGAACGGTCGCCTTGTCAGTTGTCCAGAAACCGTTTTTGACGAAACCAAGATCATGTGTGATCAAGCTCAAGCTGTATCGGCTAGCTAAGGCCTTGCAGATATTGTCAAAACAACCACCACTGGCGGATACAGACAATTGCTTATAAGGTGGGAGCCAGGAAAATGATTCAAAATAAAACAAATGTTCTAGCCTTCGGGACTTCTTAAATTTAATTGCAAAATAAGGAGGGGGCCCGGGACCTCCGCCTCCCCAAGTCCCCGCCCCCTAGATTCGCCACTGACCACAGCTGGAAAAACCCCAATGAAAGGGTTGATCGACAGAGAATTTGGAAGGAATTGAATCACGTTTTGCGTGCGAATTCATTTTCATTAGCCTGCGTCACAGACGGAATCAACCAACGTCACCGACGGTTGACGGAATCGACTGCCCGTCGGGTTCTTGGCACTGCAGGTGGCAAATTTCCATGTTTCCCGCGCTTTTAATTAACCGGTTTGTAGGTTTGTATGTTTTCCCGCGTTACTGGTTGCATGTTCCCGTACTTGACACTGTATTCGAGTTTCCAGCGCTTGGCATTGGTGACATGTTTTCCCGCGCTTGGTCTCGGTTGTGTGTTTGTTTTTTCCGCGCTTGGCACGTACCGGCTGCATGTAAGCCGATTTCACGAGCTTAATTTAGTCAGTTCTGTCTTTTCCCGCGCTTGGTACCAGTTCTGTCTTTTCCCGCGCTTGGTGCCAGTTCTGTCTTTTCCCGCGCTTGGTATTGGTTTCTGTCTTTTTCATGCTTGGCATCGGTTTCACGTTTTCCCGCGCTTGTAACGTACTGGTCGCATGGTTTTTGTTACGAGTTCTGATTGGTTCATTACATAATAATTTAGTTGATAGTGATTAGTCAGTTTTGTCATGATAATTTTACTTTCAATTTTACGATAATCGTCCGTCAGAAACAGGAACTGTGATGTTTTATAACTTTAACGACCAAACTGAGAAAAGGGATGGACATAAATAATTTTTGCTTAAATAAACAACCTTTCCTCAAGTCCTTTTTCAGCTTGAATTTTCAACTTACAAAACATAAAACTAACAATTGTTATTGACTTTTCATTAAGTGGATGCGACAATTTTGACATCAGTGTACTATGGCACCTGTGATCTGTCATTCAGAATCGTGTTCACCTGCAAACTAACAATACACTAAAAATATTAAAATCCGCTTTTCTGTGCGTCGTTAGCTGTCAGCAAGACTCAACTCTTCTGTTGAAATAGCTGGAAGAAAAACGTTTATTATTCGCTTCTTTTGCGACTTTCTTTCCGAAATCATAATAATATCATCGCTTTCATGGCGAATTAAACTCTGATCCGCGTTTTTTGCCTTTTCTAAAACTCTATCCTTTTCCATTAATGCTTTAATTTCAAACTTGTTTTCATCGGATACTTCTGGTTTCCAAGGCAATATTTGATTACAATCCAAAGAAAGCGAAGAATCTTTTAATTTCGTAATTCCCTTTAGGGACTCATCAGGCGCTTTGTATTTTGCTAATGGAGGTAAACTGAGACTAACTTTATCTTTTCTAGTTTCAAAATTAACTGAAATTGCATCCAAGCGTTCGTTTCGCGGATTTTCTTGTGCTTTTAACAAAAATGTCTTCGCCCCTTCAATTCGCAATTCTTTTAGTTTGCTTGCAGATGTAACAGCTAGGCTTCTTCTTTGCAAAATGCTTTGTTGAATAATAGACGACACATCTTGATTAACTCTGCTTCTAAAAAACTCCCTATCCTTTTGTCCAGAGATTCTCGTTCCTTGTAACGTTATTTTCGTGCTATTCCCCTGCAACTGAGTAAGTCGATTGTCCTTGTTGAAACGGAATAGAAACCCTCCTGGACTGACGAGAGACAACCCTCTTTGCAGTTCGAGATTTTGGACAAAGCTGTTCCTTTTTTTATCCGCATCTCGGATATCACGTCGATGAAGCATAGTGCTGATTTCGTTCGAACAAGTGTTATTGTTTTTCACGTTAATCGTCGGGTATGTACGGATGCGAGAAGCTGTGAGCGATTTTCTCGTAGAATTTCTGTCCATCCTAATGAAGTTGATGACATACACGCCGTCAAATCTTTTCGGTTTCTTCTGGACCGCTCAAAGCCGTGATAAAGAGAAAGAAGACACAATAGTCTCATTATAAAGCATGTTAAACATGGAAACCAAAGCGATATTGATCCATGCAAACGGCTATAAACTCTATAAACAGATGTTCTAACTTTTAAAACAACTGACAGTTCTAAACAAATAACGGATTTCTGTGATTGGTGAAAAGAATGATCATTATTGATAAAAAGAGAAATTAACAAACGAGGGTATGTTAAAAGCGATAAATGCTTCGTTGTTTGAATGACAAGTACAAAAGAATAAAATATCATAAGTTAGAATATTTGTCATTTGTCATACACGCTGTTCTCTCAATGTAATGTAATGTAATAGAAGTCGGGCAAGGTAATTCAGGTGGATCATTAAACTAAAATAATGTTGTTTTCTCCAGGGCTTTGCTTTCTAACGTCTAAAAAGTCTGAAAGATTCACTCAGTTTTATCCATATTTCTTTCTTTTTAGTGAAATAAAGAAGAAGATAAGCCATTATTTTAATAAATAAAGGCTGTACTCCATAGATAGGTTCACCTGTTTGCTAATCATCATGGGCAGGTCTTGGTCACTTCCGAACTCTCGGCTCTTATCTTTAGAAGAGGAAACAACATTTGTAACACAACTACACAAATTTGTGTCCTAGTCTTAATTTTTCACACCCTAAAGAGCCAAAGATCAAAACAACTTTAAGATGAGTTATATTTGGGGGATTTGCGGAGGGATATTCGCCACTCCAAACGTTGGAGGGAAGCACCAGCTTTTCAACTTGGAGCTGAGATTTCTGGGATCGTTTGGGCAACCAATACGAGCTATGATTGGTTAATGGTTGCCTTTGGAATGGTGGTGTAGTCATTAGCTCGCAAACCAGCCTGACTTGTTTCGTCAACATAGAATTTTCTTGCTAAGCTTTCAAATCTAACAAATTTTATTTTTTATTATTTTTTTTTAATTTTATTTATTTTTGCCACACAAGTATTACGCAAGGAAATACAATGTAATAATTTAAATAATTTACAAGAAAAAGTGGCGTGGAGACCGAAAAGAAACTACAAAGCTTATACGTGTTTCGACCTCCCCTATTAACTAAGTTGACTTTACAAATAATTAAATTAGTTAGTTACATTGCGTTGAGTCGCTAAATAAGTAAAAGTAGTGAGGTAGAAAATAGAATGTTATTCATAGTATTGTTGTTGTTGTTGTTGTTGTTGTTGTTAACATTTAAACATTGCGGACATAAAATAGTTTTCTGGGCCCGAAAAGTTATCGGGACTTCAGGCCACTGCCTCGTGCCCGTTCCCAGCTCCCTCGCGCGCCCCTTCGCGTTTGTCCTAAAATACCCGCTCTCTCGAGCTTGTCTTACAGAAAAATCTGTGGAGAAGGCAGCCTCAGGCCAAGCCCATTTTATACCTTTTATACCCCCTTTTAAGCGCTGAAAAACGCGTGAGGTTTTTGAGCGAATCTCAAAGCGTCCATTAGATGCAAATTTACTTGCTTGGAAAGAGAGTTTATGTAGACGGACGGTGGACATATAGGAACTCTGCCTTAATGGTCTATACAATCGCGTATATCATGTTATGGATTGCTATCTACGGAATAAATGATCGTTTCAACGACATAATTACATTTTTATGAGGTCGAGCTTATCAAGTAATTATTTTTTTCTGAGAGTCATTTTTGCCGCTTAGACAAGCAATATTATAGATTGAAGTATGTTAGGTATTATTGCTACTATCAATGCCAAATTGCTGTTTGTATCTATAAATCGGAAATCTCTGTAATCTCTAATGAATGAACGTCAGTAGTGATCATATATCAAAGCTTGTGAGCCGGTTGTGAGCCAAAACAAAAGTCGCCATATTTTTAACTACAAGGAAATAAAAAAGCTAATTTCAACTGTACCTTCAGTTTTGTGCTGTTGTAAACTATCACCAATATTCTTGCTCGTTTTGTCAAGAACTAAGAAACGTTTGGCGCGCCTTTTAGTAACGTTATTGTTACAGGCCCACCTACACCCAAAAGACGTTGCGGGCGTTTGTTTTTGTTTTGAAATGCTCCATTGTTCATATTCATGATCTGATTGGTTGCACGCATTCAAGCATGAATTTCGTGTTACACGAATCAGCACAGAAAATGCTCATGGCGCGCACAGCATTATGGGTGAAGGTGGGCCTTTAATTCTCTCCTGTGATTGGTTTGTTCACAGTAATATTGGTGTGGCTTACATAACTCGTGAAATGAGTATATTGTCTGAAGAGCTTTGGATACAAAACAAAGTAACGCTTGTGAGTCGATTATACAAAACGCATCAAATTCATTTTCAAGCAAAGCCAAGAAAAAAGACTCTAAATTCAAGTTATCGTTCAGATCTTTCTTCTCAATTTATGCTTGAAATAAGAGATATGATATTAGTTACGAGGCTATGAGCCCACGTTTGAAATTTTTGGGTCAGTGTAGTAAGGTTGCTAAGCAACGTGAAACTTGTCTTTCTATTTCCACCAGCTGACGTGACAGTTTTATCTGTATTCTTTACTGATTTAAGTTATTGAAAATAAGATTGGTAGATTTTTGCTTTTCACCCTTCGCATGTGCTTTCTCCGAGGCCAGCGCAAACGAAGAATCATTGTTCCTAAAATATTGCTTCTCATAATATGTGACACATATATTGGCCGCATAGTTACAGGGAGTTTTGCATCGCGGAATACGATTGTTTTTTCAAAAATTCAGATGTAAAAACCATTTTTGCTTACGCAACCAACTGAGTTTGCGCGCAAACAAGGAATGTTTGGGAAGTATTGAAAAAATTACATAAAATAAATATTGGTGGGGTGGACCTAAAGGATTAAAGAGACTAAATATTTCAGCAAAAAGGTTGTAAATGAAAAGTTAAGTAATAAATTTTCTTCATCCCCGTATATTTTAATTTTAAGAGTTAATTAAATGGGGTTATTCATGACTTTGTAATTACTAAACACGTTTGGCTTACACGTCAGTTCTGTTTACTCAGCTTTTCTCTCAGCTGATTTTTAAGCATTAAAACACGTTATGCGTGACAACAAAACCAGCGTATATTAAAATAGAAAGCGAACTTCATTCACTGTACTTCATCCATTCAGTGGAGATGTGATACTGATTCGGGTGTCTAATGATTCTATTGGATTCTTCGTTGATATATGTTGGCATATCGTATTTGCACTTGGTAAGTAATATATCTTCTTTACATTTTCCTAGTTAGTTTTCGAGTGTGTAGGTGTGTAATCGTTTTGTTCTCCTGTACATGTATCAGTGCATTACTGCTTTTGATTAGAAAGCAACAAGATTGCACTTGTTTTAACAAATCTTCAACATTTTTTTGTATCAAGTTACAGATCAGTGTGCAACTAATCAGTGAGGTAGCCAATTAAATCAAAGGCACATTTAATGATTTACACTGCAGAAAAATTGGGTTCGGACCGTTAAAAAGCGGCACGGACCAATTTTGACCATTTACTAAGTAAGAAATATTTAGGCACGGCTGTACAAGGCAAAAAAGTTCATTGAGGATACGCCGGGGACAAACTGCTAACATTTTGTTTTACAGTGTCTGGACCAGAATTTATGTAGTTAAATCATCAGAAAATAATATCTTGGTTGCATGAGTGTAAGAGGGGAATGAATAGGCTCGCAGATCGGCGGATTTGGCCTTGAAAAGCGCACGGTTGCGGATTTTAGCAACAAATTAAGTGGATTCGCGGATTTGAAAATTAGCGTGGATCGTGGATCAGCCGAAAATTTTGGCCCGGATTCCGGACTTTGTCTGTCCAGCAGTTCGGGTTGTGGATCGGATCGTTAATTTTCGGTTGGCCTTGGACGGTGTGTTGGTGTTTTGTCAACTAATTTTTTAAGTTCATCAGCAAAGGCAGAAAACTTCGAGTAAAAGCTAAATTCTGCACAAGAAAAATAAAACAAATATATATACCCATGTGCAGTAAATTTTTACTGTGGAAAGTTTTATAGTAATGCGGATCCCGATTTCAACGAAAATAACGTCAGATCGACGGATAGGGCCAAAAAATAGCACGGATCAGCGGATTTGCATCCCCCTATTCATCCCCCCCCCCCCCCCCCCCCGCCCTCGTGTCACATAAAATAGCCTGTAAAGACTGGAGAAGAGTGGACCGATCGGATATGGTAGTGCGGATCGTTAATATGGGCAAAAACATGAGTTCCGTTCCGTTTTTTAGCAGGTCCGGACTCAATTTCTCTGCATGTATAATGTACTTTCCTTTCAGTTACACAGTATAGTGAATTAGCAATTCAAGGTAGACGTTTGTGTTGCCCTAAAGCCTGGTTTAGTCTGGCGACATATATAACGACATAACGAATGCAAAACACAACTTATATCGATGTTTGTTATGTTACTAGTGTGAACAACACACTGACATAACGACATAATAAGAACATAGTATCATATGACATAAGGAAAGAACTGTGAACTGGTTCACATTAGCGACATTTATGTCGTTATGTTGTGTTGTTCCCACTGATGATATAAAACATCGATATAAATGTGTTTTACATTTGCGTTACCTCGCCGTTAGTGTGAACAAGGCGTATATCGTTATGTTCATGTTCTTATGTCCTTATGTCACTAGTGTGAACAAGGCTTATCTCATTAGGTTGTTGTGATCTTGTAAAGGTTCAAAGTAAATTAACAGAGGCGGAATCAGCCAAGATATGAAGTGTTTCCTACGGCTACCCAGGATTCGTAGAGGCAAATGTCTTCTTCTCGCCGTAGCACTGATAGCCTTCGTCAATCTGATATGCATGACATTGTGGAAAATTGGTAACGAGACAGAAGAGGAGTTTGAATTAATTAAATTGGAACTAACATTCGCGAAAAAACGAAAAACAGTCAGTCATACGTTACTCGCGAAACCCTGGCATTCGAAAACAACCGCCATAATCGGTCAACAGTCAGCTTCGCAAAGATGGAGCAGTACAGTCATGCCAAAAAGGAAGGAGAAATCCACGAAACCTCATGTATATCATAAACATACTTCATATAGGAGTAATCAAAACTCGACTGACACTCTCGGTATTGGGAATTTTGATGCGAGTACACAGTGGCTAGCAACGCAAAAGGTGAGGTTTTATTTAAGGTTCGAAAAAATTAAAATAGACTCGTAAAAATAACTGCCTTATATTAGGTAAAAATACGAAAAAAAGCAAGTGACACACTCGAACACCAACCCCGCGGGCTGGCCAGTGTCTTACGCATGCGCACAGCCGTATCACCCTCACCGGGCAGTGGCAGCCATGGACAGCTGTTTCGTCCTAGTTAGGACTCATCAGCATGGCATAGCCAGGCAGGGTCTCACATAAGATCATCGACCCCCTCCCCCCACTTTACTGCTAAGACGGATGCAAGCATCCCTTTAAGCGCCAGCTCCACACGACACATGTGGTAACTGTTGGCTGGGGACAGCACGGCCGTCCTCCCACGGCATGCGTGTGGAGAGGTGGATCAGCATTTTTGCATTTTTTTTGCATTTTTTTGAGCCCTAAATCACTGAGTCGCTCAAGACAGATCATTGCACCGGTATCGCAAGGTCATGGGTTCGAATCCCGTTCAAACCTGAATTATTTTTTTAAGTTGCTTTTTCAACTTCTTAAGTTGAGAGCACACTGCGAGGATCACAAATTTCACTCATGTTTATCCGCAGTTCAAATATATGATTTTCATATATTCACATTCAAGACAGTTCAGTTAAACAAGCATTCAAAGAGCATGTGCATGTCACGTTTAGAAAGAAAAACGTTTCTTGAAGTGAAGTGTCGACCACGGAATATAGCACCAACGTCCCGTTTTCACATTGAAATAGTCCGCTCCCTTCTCGATTTTTTGTAAGGATACTGTTCTCAATTCTTTATTTTGTTCCTCTAAAAGGGGCGGGAGGGAGGGGGGGGGGGGGGGGGGGGGGGGGGGGGGGGGGGGGGGGGGGGGGGGGGGGGGGGGGGGGGGGGGGGGGGGGGGGGGGGGGGGGGGGGGGGGGGGGGGGGGGGGGGGGGGGGGGGGGGGGGGGGGGGGGGGGGGGGGGGGGGAGGGGAGGTGTCGGAAACCCTGAAACCTCCCCCTGGGTACGCCCTTGGTTACCTTTTAACATATTTTCTGTACAGGCAAAGATGTCAACACCAAATAAGGCAGGCCATGATCACGTGCACAAGATTCTAACCCTTCAGGATTACATTAAAGTAAGTAATACTGATCTGCTGCTAGTGTATGTGTTTCGGGAAACGTAACAAAAAATACTGGGTGGCAACCTGAGATGCATTAAATAACACTGATATGATATGCTGCTGCTGCTATGGAGAATCAGTGGAGAAACAACCATCCAAGGGGGTAGGGGAGAACTCCGATGATAACTTCAGTTAATTCTTACGGAAATAAAAGCTAAAAGCCACGATGAACTACTGTATGAGACTGTCAGTTTGCATGAAAGTGGCAAACTGTTCAGTTCCTAAGAAACGATTTCCATTTCCACGAAATTCACGTCCTCGACATCAAGCCGAGTCTTCTGGGTTTTGATTATATGCATCTGAAAATAAGAAAATAGAGAGAAAAAAAGAAACGAGTAAAAATACTACAATCACAATGTTTTATTAAAAGGTATACTGAATTGTTTGATCAGCGTTTTTTTTAGTGTATATCATCTAATTTCAAATACTGGAAAGAAATATGGAACAGCATACGTGTTTCAAGATCGTGTGACTGAGAGCATGGGATTGAATGGAAACTCACTAAACGAGATTGTAAGCATAAGACTTTACAAAGTAAATTCAAATACCTTTCATATCTTGGTTTGCTGTCACGCTCGCCTCATTGAGAGTGCCCTTGAAATATCTCGATTTTTTTCAGGTGCTCTTTAAAAGGGTGGATATGAAATTAGTGGTCACAGATAATATAAAATATTATCTTCGAATACCAATTTCATATCCGTTTTGAGAGAGCGGTAATTGGTTTGCATAAGTATAATGCAGTCCTATAAAGAAAAAAAAGTTGCTAACAAATCAAAGACTGGATCAGTTTTAAGTGGAAAACATTTGAACGCTACAAAAACAGCTTAGTATCGCAAAAACACAAATGTACCAACCTCCCCACTCCAGCAACCGTCCACTGTTGTGTCATGAAAAACAAAAGAAGAGACTTATAGCGCACATATTACATGAACAAATAGTCTTCGAAAAGGAAGTCACTCTTGTTGTCAACAACAACAACAACAAATCCAGGATGAATTTCTGCGTAAAAACTGAATGTGTTGATGAATGTCGAAATCACTTTCGACATTGAATTGAAAACCGCCCCATTCGCCCTGTTATAAAAACGTGATTGAATAACGGTTGAAGTGCGCGCTTACGAAAATGTAAAACGTAACGCACGCGCACAACATCCTTGTTGACTGCCATGGCAACCGAAACGTTTTTTGTGTTTGGTCTTCGCTAAAAGAAAACAAAACAATCTTGCAACTACTGTCAAAGGTAAATACATTTTGGCTCCTATAAGGCGACGTTTATTATTTTTCTCAGTTGTATCGAATAATTTAACACTACAGAATTTGTCGAAAAAGGTAAACTTTGAATAAGAGAAAGTTTTTTTTCTGTAATACTCTGCCGAATAGTTTCGACTGTATAAACGAAAAAAATTGTGTTTGAAAGCGCAAGTAAATCTTACCTTCTCGTCTTGCATTTAGCGTGATATCGGATAACAGAACGAAAACTGCCAGCGCAGTGAGCTTAACTACCACCTTCTCTTTCATAACAAACTTTTTTCGTTCTACGCAAAAAGCACAACTTGTTCTTTTGGTGAAAAAGTGATTATTTGACGTCATAATCAGACTTTATGACGCTGCCTGCGCGCGATGCGCCAGAAGACTCATTCCCAGGTTTCGCTCTTCTGAACCAAGTAAAGATGTTTCAAAAGAACAAAAATTTAAAATAGTGTCTGATACTGGCTAAGATAGACCGTTTTGTTCAACGTTCATAACAAACTGAAAATAAGACGTTTCGACCGGAGATCTTTGGCATTCGTCTGGTTTAAGTTGATATTAAAGAGGTAACGGCTTTTTTAACGGTTCCTATTTGTGCTTGCTACGCCAGCAGAAGTAACAAACTGCGATCGGTGCGGGAGATCGAATCACGCGAGTGAATTGTAAATTACCGGGATGTCAATGTGTTCACTGATTACCCGCATTGTGGTCTCTTTCAGAGTGCTAAGCCTCTAATGTTTCTAAAGGCCTATTTAGACGGCGAAACTTTGTCACATACGATATGCTTATCACAAATCTACGAAACGATTCGTTTGGTGTGAATCAAACCTACACCTTTTATGATTATCATGTACAACACATAGATTTTTAAAAACCTACGACATGCCAATGCCACACAACCTCAATATTTCAAAAATACCACTTTCCCTCCCTTTAACCCCATCGATTTTCACTGAGTTTTCGCCCCATTTTGTCCGAATTTTCGCGCCCTTTTCTCCCGGTTGTCCACCCTCTTTTTTCCTTTATTTTCTTTTTGCACCCTTTCTACACCCTTTTCGCCCAGATATTCCCTCTTTTTGCGGATTTTTTGCCCTTTTCTTTCAAGTTACCGAGTTTTGCTCACGTTTCTCTCGGGTTCTTGCCTTTTTTTCGACTTCCGTGCTCTTGCCTTCGAATTCCCCTCCTCCTTTCTCCGGATTCCCGTAATCTGTTTCCTCTCGAAATAGTTTACAGTAACCTGGTCAGAACATGATTTAAATTTCTCTGCACTGGGTTGACTACATCCCATCTTATTCTTGATATTATTTTTGCCTTTCTCCCCTCAGCTGGACAACACAAAAGTTATTAACAAGACTGACAATGAAGTCCCTGTTTCTGGACAAGCTTTTCAATCCGAGAAGGAAGCCGTGAGAGCATGTGAACTTGCCAAAGAACAATGCAAGGCAATATTGAAACTAAAGGACCATCCAAACTATTTCACTTTGGGATCAGAGTTTATTCTTTCTTCGGATAGGAATTCAACCTTATTTGTCAAACCTGAATTCCTGTCCAGTCTTGGTAAGTAGCACGTTTCAAGCACGTTTATAAAAATGATTTTGCGGTGATTAACGGCACCTTATATCACCTTGTGGAGGCGCGGTGGTCTAGTGGTTAGCGGTTAGGGTTTGGGTTCGGTGGTTCGAGCCTGGTCAGGCTCTGCCGTCGTATTGTTTCCTTAGACAAGAAACTTTGCTCCACGTTGTCTCTCTCCATCCAGTGAGGTGTATAAATTGGTACCGGCGACATAATGCTGGGGGGGGTAACCTTGCGATGGACTAGCATTCCATGCAGGAAGGTGTAGTAATATTCTCAGTCGCTTCATGCTACAGAAACCGGGTTAAGCTCCAGCAGTTGTGAGCCATTAGACTTGCGAAGACTTACCCATGTGACCTTGGAAAAGTTTTTAGCATAAAAGGAAAACCCATGTAGCTTTGAGAAAGTTTACTTTTGGCGAAACATGACAACTTTACAATGCATTTACTTTTAGAATTCTCTGACAACGAGGTGAAATGTGGAGTGTCACCGACGAAAATACAAGCGAAAAATTCAACAGGAGAAGTAGGCTGTCGATTTCCAGATATTGATCCTTTTGACGAAAGCTCCATGAGATATTTTCAGAACAGGGTGCTGCTGGTTTGTGATCGTGAAGCAACGCTATTCACCAGTTATCGCGATGGGTTTCTCGACGTCGTTATCAATCACGACAGAGGTGATCCCGTTACAGATCTCTCCTTTCAGACGATACACCGTGAAGCAGGTGGATCCGATAATGGATTCCGCTTAGGAGTGCGCACGCCTTTGAAATATAAAGGACCAATGTTAAAGCTAAACCACGACTTTATCCAAGTTAACTCCGAGTTTTTTAACGGAAGGACCCAAACTGATTTTCATGCGCAGGTCGTCCCTAAGCGTGATGTGTTGCGGCGGAGAGCGCAACAAACACCTGGCCTGCCATTGAATATCATTATTTTGGGATTGGATCAAACGTCGCATGCTACGTTCCAGCGTCTTCTTACAAGCTCGTATAAACTTCTTCGCGACGAGCTACAGGCGTTTATGTTCAAGGGGTTCTCTTTGGTCGGCGAAGGGACCACACCCCAACTCACGGCACTTCTGACCGGACGGACAGTGGAGGAGAATTGTCAAATTCACGAAGCGCGGACAGGATTCAACGGAGCAGGAACAGTTGATGAGTGGCCTTTTATTTTTAAGACGTTAAAGAATCATGGATATGCGACAATGTTTAGCGAGGATGCACCGCCTATAGGTAAATAAAACCGACGACGTTTATTTATTTATTTATTTATTTTATGTTTTCGCAGTTTTAAACCTCCCTTCTTTTTATCGAGTACTGCCTGTGCTTTAAGTATAAGGTCAATGAGTGTGATTAGCATAGATAGCCGTGCTGAAATGTTGATTGCTTTCTCATTTCTCGGCTCACATCCCAAAGTGGTAGGATTCTCTGTCATCTATGTCTAGCACGCACGAGTTATAGTTACCCTTGTATAATCAGCATTTAGCAAACAACTCCTATCTGGATTTCCTAGTTTGAGGAGTTGATCTTACATATTGGAAAAAGCAATGCAATTTACCAGTCTGGTAAGTAATTATTTTTTATCTCTCCCTCTCCGCTTTCACCACGGTAGTGCAGACAGAATTTGTAGAAGGAAACTAGCATTAGCCCTAGTCAAACGATACCTGATAGTCGATGATAGTCGAAACACGTGTTCTCGTTTGACCACCGACTATCATACATTAGTATATACTGAAACAGTGGATAGCATTGTTGGCGCGCTGTGATTGGCTTCTGAAACTCGGAATAGCAAGTGCTATTCACCTCCCAACAATTTGCGCGCGAAAACTGTAATCGTTGACAGGAATAAATGAGTTAAAAAGCATCATTTTAATTTCGTTATATTATCTCACTGTTTCAGTATATACTCGGTAAATATCCACCACTACCAACCTCCACTCCGGCGAACAGTTGTAAACTATCATCAATAGGCTATTTCCGAGTTACGTTATGCCTCGTTGTCAAAGCGAGGCTTGGTGCACAACCTTTCATATGAAGATGAGTTTTATTTGCATTTGAATAAAAAAAAAAAACATTTTCAAATGAAAGGTTGTGCACCTATCCTCGCTTTGACAACGAGGCATAACGTAACTCGGAAATGGCCTATTAGTATATACCAAAACAGTGGATAGCGTTGTTGGCGCGCTCTGATTGGCTACTATGAAAATCGGGATAGTAAGTGCTATTCACCTCTAAGCAAATTTCGGTCATTTCCGCGCGAAAATTGTATTCGTCGACAGGAATGAATGAGTTAAAACAACTAAAACCTCATTGTCGGTGGCCAGTGGTGATAATAGTTTTGATCATTTGGCCGAGCGGTTGATAGTTGACGCCGGATAGTTTTTCGGTCAGCCGTTGCCACCTAGAGTAGCGGGCTCAGCTGTAGCTTTACCAAAAAGATTCTTTTAGATCACTTCTTGTAAGTAAAGTATTTTGTCCATGGCTTAAACTTTATTTCAAAATGTCATCTTTTTTTGGTTACTTTGTAATGTGATGCAAATAATAATTAAAATAATATATTATAATTATAAAAAAACAGCTTTACCAAAAAGGTCGCAGAAAATCAACGGTCTCTGTCGAGGCCCGGAAACAAAGGCAATATCAACAACAACAACAACAACAACAACAACAATTACCTATATCGAGCCAACATTTGTTTGTTCGTCGTACAATAGCAATTGAGAGTCAAACGAAAAGTGACTGAGTGACTGCTCGCGTGACGTTTGACCAACTATCATCAACTATAATGCGCTGTCACGCACCGTTTGATAGTCAACGATAGTAAATGATAGATTGGGATCAAAACTCTCACCCCAACCATCATCAACTATCATGTTCTATCACCCACCGTTTGACCGGTAACATGATAGTCAACAATAGTAGATGATAATTTGGAATCAAAACTCTCACCCCACCTATCATCGACGATCATGCGCGGTTGACCAGGGCTTTAGAGATAGCTAAAAGGTATTGATATATACCACATAACTCTAGAGTGCCACTTCGATCAAAGCTTATGTTCATTTTCTTGGCTTCTTTCAGGTGCTTTCAACATGAGACTCGAAGGATTTAACAAGCCACCTTGCGACCACTACGCGCGTCCTTTCTGGTCAGCGGTGCCACACGAACTCAATGACGGGGTACTTCATGAACAGTGCATCAATTCTCAACCTCAACACAAACTCCAACTTGAATATCTAAAAAGCCTGTTTAGAGCATACCCCAAGATGCCTAAATTTGGCTTTATATTTCTGAGTAGTCTTTGCCATCACAAGACAATAATGCCGCTCGGTGCAGCGGAGAAAGACTTTTATAAGTTTTTCAAATCGATCCGAGACTCAGGAGATTTGAATGATACCATGCTTGTTGTCATGGGAGATCATGGTGCGCGCACCGGGAAGTTCCGATCGCGTACAATGCAGGGGAAACTGGAGGAGCGGTTACCAATGCTATCCATTGCGCTTCCAGATAGTTTTCGCTTAAAACACCCAGAACTTGTGAAAAACTTTAAGCTCAACACGGATGTCATCATATCACCATTAGATGTACACGCAACTTTTATGCATTTGCTTAAGTATCCTAAAGACCCATCGCAATCAGACCTCACTCGCGGTCTAAGCCTTTTTTCAAAAATTCCTCGAAATCGGACATGTCAACATGCTAAAATCCCAGAGTACTTTTGTCCTTGCGTTCAATGGTTACCTCTGAATATCTCTCATGCGCATGTTCATATTAGTGTCCTGCGTGTCGCTGAACACATTAACAGCCTGCTCACAAAAGACCCTAAAGTGAACCGGATTTGTGAACGGCTAACAGTAGACGCCATTTTAAGCGCCTGGCTTGAGATACCAAGCGCAGAAGTACAGACATTCAGTAGAATAAGAGATGGCGACGGTTTAGGTGTCGGAGCACCAGAGTTTAAGAACTCCTCAAAACTGAATGAATGCAACTATCAAGTCAAGTTTCGCACTAAACCGGGTTATGGAGTTTTTGAGGCGTCAGTAAAACTAATCGAGGGTCTTTTCGTAGTAAATGAACACATCAGTCGTATTAATCTTTATGGAACACAGCCAGACTGCATCAAAAACTCACATCCTCATCTGAGAGAGTTTTGCTACTGTCGTCATGAAATATAGAGGGTTAATAAGGTGTTAGCTTTGACTATTGATGGCGAAAACGGATGCACTTTATCAATTGGCAGCAAGCTGGTAGCTGATGTTAGACCCTATAGCTTTTTGTGCGTTTGCTCAGCATAGGAGTAAAGCTTTGGAACAAAAGATTTGGCAAACTTGTTTCTAGGGTTTCTCCTTTTTCAGCTGGGTAAACCCATCGGGCCTTACTCCTTTTTAAGGGAGCCGGAAGGGGATGGGGGATGCAGGACTCCTGGAATACTCCTAAAACAATTTGTTATCTGGGTAGGGGTGTGTGGCCCGCCTATTTTCGGACACGACCTCCGAGAAAATGAGACCATACCTCTAAATCGATACTAATTTTTCAGACCAAAACGACCAACAAAACCATACATCCCACATCGTATAAGGGAGTATCTCCACCGGGGGTGGGGGGGGGGGGGGGGGGGGGGGTTTGTGGGGGCAGGCCTCCAATGTTAAGTCTAGTACCAAACCTCCTCGTCGTTCTCCGATGTATTCATCGTCGATTGCTTTGATCTTGTAGATATTAAAACACCACGTTTGTTTTCCGCACTAGGGTAGACTACGAGCAGTCCCTCTTTCCCAGATTAGTCGAGAAACGAGAAAACATGGCGAGCAGATAATGGGCCGCGCAAAAAAGCCATTTTCCGCTCGCTAATGTTTTTTAGCTAAGCTTCACTCAAGAGAAGATGGACTGCTCTCATTCCGGTCTGAATAATTATCAAGAAAACCTTTTATCGCGGCGAAGCACATAGAGCAGTTTTCAAGTGAGAATTTGGGCGCGAGAAATCAAATGATAATTTTTTTTTTTGCGAGCCGGCAACGCATAAATATAGAGCGAAGCGCGTGGAGAGAGAACAGAGCTTTCCCCTCTCTTAGCGCTCTCTCCACGCGCTTCGCGGTCGTTCAAAATCCTCCCAACGTCTCTCGTACTCTTTTCTGGCGCCTGCCATGCACTCGTGCAGCTGTGCACGTGACGTCACCGAGGTTAAAATTATTATGGGATGCGGCGCTGTAAATTAATATGAATACAAACATTATTTCAAAGTGGACAATGAGTCATGAATCGCGGTGGAAAAAACAACGGGATCTACGCAGCCGAAACGATACTAAAACGTAGAGTTCGCGAGGTAAGTCAAGAAGGCAATATGTCCTTTATTGTTCAGGAAAATCATGGTTAATCTAGCAATTTACGACGCTTTGTCTTGCAGGGAAAAGTTGAATATTTCATCAAATGGAAGGGCTATTCACAAAAGTAAGCATCGTGAATTTCACGTGCATAATTTACCACTGAATGTTTCTGGATGTTGTTGTATTTATTGCCGCTTTTACCGATGATATCCAATTAGATACAATACTTGGGAGCCGGAAGAAAATGTCCTTGATCCTAGGTTGTTGAGAGCCTTTCGACAACGACTTGCTGTGAGGTAAGGCAGAGCAGATTATTTTTACGCGATTATACATGTTTATTTCACTTCGCTGAGTTCGTTGAAACATCAGCTGTAAGCTTACAGCGAAAATTTGATGTTCGGAATGTGAAATTAAGATTAACTCGAGAGGATTAAAGAGAAAAATTCTGGTTGATCGAATGTAGTGAAAAATTTCACCATTTTCTGATGAAAATCATTATTTTGTTGTAATCGCTTAGTTTAATGAGTTTCATGATTATAAAATAAGCTCAAATCAACGTTAAAATAAAACTGAAATTTTGTTTTGACATGAGAATTTAGATTTTCAAGGTTTTTCGCTTGTAGCTTGAGAACTATTAAATCCTGTTGACAGTCGTGTTACAATTTTTTTTCTTGTTTTATAAATGTAGCAAGAAGGGGAAATTTAAAGGAAAGAAAAGGCGCATGGTTGTTTCCGAAGAGAATGTAAGTAAGACTAGCTTCCGTCTTCCTGTATGCTTTAAAATATAATTTTGATTTATTGCGGTAAACTGAGGGACAGTTTTATTTTAAATATTGACAATTTTTAAGAAATCACGCTCAAATTCTAATCATTTGTATTATTCTAAATAACCCAATTTTATGTCGCTTTATTCTGTACAAATTATACAGATTCCAAATTCAGACGAGAAAGCCACGAACCGAAATTCTTTAGAACTTTGCAGTCTTTAAATGATACATTTTATCTCCTGGTCATGTAAATTCTTTATCAAAATTTTTAATTGTACAAAGCAGTTAGTGAGAAATCTACCTAAAGTTACATATCAATGCAGCCCTTTGTTTAGAAAGATAAAAGCATTTTGAACGTGTTTTTTTCACGTATCTCAAAAATTAATATGCTAATACAGAAATCTTAAATTGCTTTTGTTAAATTTTCCGATGGGTTACTGACCGGAAGAGTTATTTTAAGGACTAAAATTTATGTTTTACTTTCTGTATATCAATAGTACAAAAACTAAAAGTCTTGCCCAAGGAATTCCTAAATAAATTATTTCTTTTTTTGTGGTTGTCATAATTTATGTCACTTACTTAAAATGTACAACATATTGAATTTTGTAACATTACGTATCTTTCAAACAACATAACAAGCTTTGTGCTTGGCCTTTATTCATTTACCTTTTCTTTTAACCTATTTAATGATAACTTGTCGTTAAATACAGACCAACCCTGCTTTACAGACACTGGCTTAATATGGACACCCCATTATTACGGACAGTTCTCTTGGTCTCAGTCGAACGACACTCACACATTTTCTCTAAAATTTGGCTGCTTAATACGTACACCTGTTAATATGGACAACAGATAGTTTTTATCATCGAGACTAAAACAATCTCATACAACTGTGCTACGTCAGGCAGCTAAACATACACTATCAGTTTGATTGAAAGAAGAACTACAAACTCGACTAATCATAATTATTAAGTGTTTAAGGGGGGTTAGATAGTTTATTGATAATTTTCTAAAATTACGTTATTTATAAAAATGTGACCCGCTTAATATGGACACCCTGGCGTAATTACAGACAGTTTCTGTGGTCTGTCTGTATTAACAGGGTTTGACTGTAAATAAGCATTTACGAGCTCTTTAAGTGGTAACAGTACACAATACCAATATGAAGATACAGTGAAACCTGTATAAAGTGGACACCCTTGGGACCCTCGCTGGTGTCTGCTGAATAGAAGGGTCCGCAGTATACAGGTTTGTTTTACATTAAATATGGGAAGAAAATTTAGGGACCCAAGCAGCTGGTGTCCGCTTAATAGAGGGTGTCCGCTTAATATGGGGGTCTGCTTAATACAGGTTTCACACTTCATTTCACCTCTTCATATAGGAATGCCCTTTATGTTGTAAAATTTTCCCTTAGAGAAAATTGTGCAAAACAAAGTACTGCTCATCAGCTTTCATTTGAATGGTCAAACTGTACATATGATTTCAATCACAGTCATAAACATTTCAACTACCTTACACATCATAATATATGAAGTACTGCTTAGTAGCTAATTCACTAAAGTGATCACACTTCAGCATAAATTTCTGTCTGTGAACTAATTAAACGGTTAAAAGTTCCACCATCTCTCTTTGTCTCTCAGGAGGTGTGTGTGAAAGCAGGGTTTTTCAATAGGGGGTCCTATGCCTGCGTCTCAGCCGTCGTGTTATTTCCTTAGACAAGAAACTTTACTCCACATTGTCTCTCTTCGCCCAGGTATATAAATGAGTACTGGCGACAAATAATGGAGGGTAATTCCATATACTCTCAGTTGCTTCATGTTATGGAAACCGTGTGTGTCTTTACCTTTGTACCTTATGACAGTGTCTAGTATCTAGTGTAGAGCGTGATTGCATTTTCCATGATGGTTGGGTTGTTTTAATATTCCTTAGTTGCACCCCTGAAAGGGAAGTGCAGGGGTACTGTGAGAGGCAAAAGAGATGATTAGAAAATGAAAAGAGTACCCCATGAACTGTATAACGAATAGCACCACAGGAATGTACTGGTCAGTAACTGGTTGCACTTAAACGAAGCTAAAAATAGCGCCACAGTATACAGCATATTATAAAATGTTCAAAAAAATGTACACATTGTGATTGGTCAGATTAAGTTCATTGATTTTATTGGCACCCAATTTCAAACTTATGCTTAATATCAAGTTATGCGCATAGGCTGTGTCACCAGAATATAAGCACACACAAATCAAAAGACCTTTTATCAAGGAAAAAGTAAACTTTGCTTCTTGTTGTATAAGCACTTGAGAATGGAAAAAAAAACACAGTTATCTTTTGTTTTTTTTTATTTTAAATTTCTGCAGTCTTATCTAACTCACATTTTCACTCAAGTTTGCAGTTTCAATTCCCTAAATAAAAGGCCGAACCATTTTACTTTATTACATGAGGTTTGTTTTTGCGAGCGGAAGTTTGAAATTTTATTTTCTTGAATACCTGGTAAAAAAACAACAACAAAGAAAAAAAAAATAAGAGGGAGCTTATTAAATTGTACATTTTTTTCCATGTTGTTTCCATTCATGCAGGTACAATTTGTTGTATTATTATGGTATGCAAACATTAAAAAAACAACCTTCTTAGTTATTTGAAGTATTTCTTAGACCTCTGCCCACAGTATGTGTCTAACTTTTGTTGTTTGTTGAATTAAAAACCAAGAGTGTGACCTTGCAATTGAAAGCTTCTCATCGGTACTTTCTTGTGTTACAGTTTATTATCCTGTACAAAGTGGCTCTAACTTTTGAGTCTTGATGAAATCCTAAGGTGTGACCATTCAAATGAAAGCTACTGAGCAGTACTTTCCTGTGGTGCTGTTTATTATCCTGTACAAGGTGGCTCTAACTTTTGAGTCTGGATGAAATTCTAAAGTGTGACCATTCAAATGAAAGCTACTGAGCAGTACTTTCCTGTGGTGTTGTTTATTATGCTGTAAAAGGTGGTTCTAACTTTTGAGTCGGAATAAAATTTTTAAGTGTGACCACTCAAATGAAAGCTACTGAACAATACTTGAATTTGCACTTTTTTTTCCCTGACAGTTTAATTTCTTTTTTGATCATGGCTAGTTTTGTGACGATAAATCCGGGTTAATCTTGCCATTTGGCTTGCCCGCATAAAGCCATGGATGCTGCTTGGAAAATGAATATAAAAATTGGAAGCGCGTATCCAAATTTGAGAGTCGCTTCAAGAAAGAGAACGAACGTTGACGATAGAAACCGAGAGCGCACGAGAGTCGGCGAAAGTCCGCCGAGAGTGCACGAGAGTTACAGGTCAAGTGAAAGCAATCAAAATCAATCAATCAATCAATCGATTAACTTTATTCATGTGTCAGAAAACTTTCTAGCTGAATTTTTCAATTGAGCTAATTGGTGACACCTAAACTAAGGACTTAAAACTAGAAGTAATCACAGATCAAAGTGCGTCTCCTTAGGTACCTCGTTGTGACATGGCATTCGCGTTTCAGGCATGTTTCTGGTTCTGTGATGTTTCAAGATGGCGCAGATTTGGTACCGACACTTTTCTCGATTCGTTCCGCCTGGACGACGCGCTAAGCATGCTGGATACTATTGTGACGTTTCAAGATGGCGCAGATTTGGTACCGACACTTTTCTCGATTCGTTCCGCCTAGCCGACAAGATTAGGAAGCGTCTCCTTCGTCGACGCAATTAAGAAGAACTAAAACAAAAAAACTATTAACTTATTTCTAAAATATTTACAGATTTACACTAACATTAAAATTCCTTCGTAGTAGTAGTAATAATAATAATAATAATAATAATAATAATAATAATAATAATAACAACAACAATGTAGATTTAAAATTTAAAATTTAATTTAATTTCAATTCTCGTTAAGCCTTGTTTTCCATTGTGTGATGTTTTTCTTTCTTTCTGCCATTAAATCTCCAGCCAGCCGAAGATGCGGAGACAGCAGTGGACATAGAACAAGTCACTGAACGAGAAAGTGACAGCGAAATCGATGAAGCATCGCAGGAAGTTCTGCCGTCACCCGTGAAACGAAAACGCCGTCGGAGAAAACGAACAGTTCCGAAGGTGGACGAAGGCGTAAGCGAAGATATTCCGCAGCCCTTAGACGAATCGGAACTCCCTCTCGGCACGGATGAGCTAGGAAAAGAAAAGGCAGATATAGAAATAACTGCTGCGGTTGGCGATGAAAAAGTACTGAAGAGCAAAGTGAAGAGTGATAGCGGTTATACTCTTTCCGTTGTGAAGGTCGAAGAAGCTGGCTCCAAGGAGATGGGAACTTCCGCTCCCGTGACAGAAGAAGCGAAGGTCAGCTCGCCCGGTAACACAGCCCAAAGTATCCACGCAAACAAGCCCGACGTAGAAATACCACATGTCGTTGAAAAAGCTGTGGTAAACGACAAAGAAAAACACACCAAAACAAGCGCTGAAGATGTCCCCATGGGTTTAACGACCTCCCCGACCTGTTCAAGACAAGAGGCCCCGCACGGAGCCCCCATGGAAGTGAGAAAGAGCCCGTTGATACCGCGGTATTCCCGGTTCGAATTCTTGGCCAATAGTATGATAATTACAGATGTCACCACGGAAAGAGGGACAGTGACCGTGAAGGAATGTTCGGCGTATGAAGGGTTTTATGGCCCAGAACCCGACAAATCAAGTTAATACGGATAAAAGAAAATAGACTTCTTCATTGCAGCCTCTTTTTTCGCTCAGGAATAGTCAAACGAGACGCGAAACACTCCCGGAACGCGTTTTCTTCTCGTTCCCAGAGCGCTTGTTTCGTTTGGTCAGCGGTTTAAACGTCTTGGGACGAGAATGGAGTGTTCTCTAGTACACACTTGCTCATGCGTTTCAGTCGCTTCCCGCTGGACAATTCCTGGCGCAAAAACTGCATTGGTTGCTAAGAAACATGTTGACAAACATTTGAAAAAGACAAAAAAATATCGTACGAGAAATGCAAAGAAAGTTTCAAACGAACTATTTACATTATTTATTCACTTAGCAGAAACGCTCTATTTACAATGGAAGATAAATTCGGTAAATACAGTTTTATCATGAAATCTTGCTTATGTAGTTAGGAGAAAAGAAAGTAACTGCAAACAAATTATGTGAATGCTAAGAAGAAGAACACGAGAAAAAATTGATTTGTAACTTATGGTTATTAAACTATCTCTTTTTAGCACGCATATAATAGGCTTTGTTGTGTGGAGACTGGACAACGGTTACGCGCGGTGAAAATCGCACATGTAGCCATCCTTGGCTTGCATAAACCTACGACCAGGTTTCGCTCCGAAAAAAAGAGCTTGTGATCGCATGCAGGTTATCCTTGTATAGGCGACGCGACAGCTGAAAAAGTCGCAAGAAATCCACTGAATCCCAGCTGATAAATCGTGTTTTCATAAGAATGGCCAGGAACTTGTTTTATTGTCTTTAAAAAGGAAGAAAAAAATTCACCAAAAGTGATTAAGTAATGCTTTACATAAGAACTATAGTAAACTTCATTGTTCTGCGACAATGGCTCTTTCCCACATAGAATGTCTTTGATTTTAAGAAAAGAGGAGGAGCTGATGGTTCATAATTATATTTCATTAAAAAGTAAATCCATTTGCGTCAAATATATTTTAGGAAATGTTCGTGCTTAACCAATCAGAATAGCAGAAGACAATAGCTACTAATTTTGCTTCTTTGATAAAGTTCCCCAAATACAATACCTTTTAAAAATTGCATGTTGTGCGATTGGGTCTCAAAATACTTGAAACCTTAAAAAATTTAGACTATGCGCCTTGAACCTTAACTTTATAGCGGTTTTTGAGTCTAGGCCAATGAGTCACTAGTTGTAACAATGAAAATAGTTGACATTCCATCGTGCATTGCCGTTCAGCACTATCCTTCTTATGCGGATCATTACTTAAAGCAATGAAAAATAAACTAAAGAGATAAAAAAAACGGCGTTTGATTTCTGGACCGGCTCTCACGAAATCAAATTTGTAAACCTACACTTTATCCCCAAACTACTTGTTTTGTTTTGCTCTCTAGAATCTTTTTATCCAACTAAGGTAAGCGAATATTTTCGATGTTTCTGCAGAAATTAGGTAAGCGAATTTTCAATGTTTCTATAGGACGCTCCCCCTTCGTGCGACTCGCTTTACTTGTATTCAACCTCCTCTCGCACCAAAATCAAGTTCTATCTCCAAGTTGCGTTCCTGATGAAACCAAAATTGAAGTCCGCGGAGAGGGCAGGCCATTAAACCGCCCTTAAAAAAACCGCCATAAGTCTGCAACCTCGTTCCCTAAAGTTGGTCTCCAGCTCCACCCGCTCTACAATCACTCACCAGTTACTGAAATAAACCATCTGTGCGCATCCGTAAGGTACTGATGTGTCGTGTGACCCATTGCATTCAGATGGTTTATTACTGAAATAAACTCTCGGCTATAAGGCGGCCACTCTCCATGCAAGATGGACCGGCTGTCTTAGAGTTGACTTTATGTTTGTGCATTTTATCTTTTACATTAGGGAAATGGTCATAACAAGGTGTACTCGACGAGGACCCACCCTGTGTAGGAGTAGGGGGGTTATGCAAGATACCACATATCTGATGAGTGTAATGGACACAAGTTTTTGGCCTATAAGTTGGAGATGAGACTTAAATACTCTGTGTGCATGAAGCTTGCATTGCTAGTAAAATGGCAAAGGAAGATTTGAATCTTTCTCTTAGTTTCTACTCCTGATAGAATGGAGGCTATACCAACAAGACAACATCTTTGTAGGTGGGGGAGAGGGGGTACATAAGGAGACCACCAGTCTTTTTGTAAAATGGTGGCTCCTGTCCGAGTACAATAGTTTTGACCATTTCCAAAGACTTTGTTTTAGTTTCCGGTCAGAGGAACGGACAGAGGAGGCGGAGGTCGGACGCTCTCAAAAGTCGAGTCACACTGTTGTTACGTATACATGTCAACTATATATAAAAAGCCAATGTAAATTTTACCTCATTGTACCTGAAGAAGGCTAGTTTGGCCAGCCGAAATATAGTACATAGTATCGGTCTTGTAGGCAAGTCTAATTTTACTTTTGTTTTGTTTGGTACATTATTATTTTTTACATTATTCATAAAGAAATATTTATTTTTTTATAATTTGAAAAGTCAATAACTTGTAGTTTGTTGCAGTCGTCCCCCTAAAAGTTTGTTTCCATAAAATCAGTAAAAACTAAAAAAACAAAACAAAAAAAACTAAAACAAAACAAAAGCAGTTGCGGCCTTTTGCAGTGCGATCTATAATTGGCAACTCTGCGTGATATCATTAGTTAACAAGGGCTTTATTTTCGTCAAGTTTGGTACTGAATCGGAAAGATTCGCATAAAAGCTAATTAGGTACAGATATTTCTTCTCACAAATTAAAGAAAAGGCAAATTTTAATTTTTTGCCGTAAGACCAGTGAAAGTTAATTAAATATCGGTCTTTTAAAATTCTATTTACGTAACGAAAAATTCACCATTCAACACAAGTTTTTGTAAAATTGGCAAAAGTTGCCGATATTTAGTCAATTTAGCATGTAATTTACAGAAAAACACAAGATGTTTTCCTTGTGGGATATGTTTAACCCGGGTTGTTTATTGAATTTAGTGAAAGCAGTTTAATAAAGTGGCAAAAAGGCATGAGGTTTTGCAAAACACCTGCTAGATCCAAAATATTGGGCTTAGATCTTAAACGCCGGAACACTAAGAAGCATATCAACAAATCAGAGTTCGTGACAACTAGGTTTAAAATCTTTGTTTTCTTACTCATTTTGTACTGACTTTCTTTTCACCAAGTGGCCATTCACGAGAACCCACAGCAATCCCTCTTTACTTTGATCTCATTATTATGGAAATTAGAAAGTCAGTTTATTTGATTTAATTTCATTGTGATCACAAGTGGACCCCAAATGTTCATTGTTCTTTCCGTCATTGCGAGGAAATATGGGATTAAAGTAAATACTTTAGGACGCATTGATTGTTTAATTTAAGTACACTAGTGTTTGGGTGGTGTTTACATTACAAAACTGTACGCGCTCTAACATAAACCTTATAGTACTTTCTGATTTACGATTGACTATTTAAGCGGCTGATTTATAGCAATGGAAGTGGAATGTTTAGATATATTTGTGCCAAGAGAATGAGTTTTGCGTTTTTCCGAGGAGAGGACGTATTTCCCAAGGGTCAGTTTCGAGTGCCTCCGTCTCTACGGAATTATGCTAAAGCAGTGTTTCGTCACCCCGATGATGAACACAACACTGATTGCCAACAAATGAATTCGGGATTGGACGGTACGATACAAGGGCGCTCTCTGGGAAAAACCGACAATCTGCCTTCCAAAGGAAAGACTGGAAACGCTAAAGTTTTTGTAGAACTAGGAAACGCTAAAGCAAAACAAACAACAGTAGCACCAATCGGAGTTGAAAGGACGGAGATGAATAGGAACCAACTAAATGATTTACACCGTTCAATACAAACTCGGTTAACAAGCACGGAGCTTGAATCCGTTGATTTATATCCCTTGGCTGGAATGCGATGTACTGGACAACGGATGAGTTTAGCTGAAACACAACAGAATCCGCCAAAACGTGGAAGTATACCAGAAGAAGCAACAAAAGAGAACTTGGCTTACGAGCAAGTCGTTAGCAACGGAACAACAACCAGCACTGCAAATAACTCCGCGCACACGGTGTCGTTAAACAAACTGTATTCTTGCTTGAAGAAGATGAAAGGGCGAAGAAACGACGTTGGACAACACGAAGATCTAGCGACGATCTCCATGAATGGACGCCGAGAGCCTGGTTTTAGCAGGAGTTATTTCCAGAGAGTTTTCGCGGCAAACAATGCAAAACATTCACAAACACGAGGTGAACAAGAAGAGATCTTTCTGTTGCTTGGTGGCAAATCGAAACCAGTGCGCTTTCAAATCAACCCCGAAGGACTAAACTTATTAGAAAAAGAGTGGAGAGTGGAATTAAAGTCTAGAGATTCTATATTTTGTAATTCGGACGAGGAAGGTTTGCGGCTTTTACAAAAGTTTCGTGCGAGATTTAGAATGGGAAACCAGAGACCGTTCCTGGAAAGAAAAACTCCAAGCTTGCCAATACCATGGGCTCGACATGTTGTTCATAGAGGACGCTGCCAAAGCCCGGAAGAGAAAGACCAACTAGAAAAAGATGAGAGTGGACGAAAGCTATCCATACACGTTTATCTTCCAAACGCTGGTTGGGATGAACAAAGGAATTCAACCCCTGCGACACCAATGTTTTCTCCGTCGAGATAAAAACTCGATGGGACCGCAACGGACTTTTAATTTACCAACAGCCTGATTGAATAAAGCCGAAATCGGAGTTAGTGGTCAACGAGCGAACATTTTTTTAAAGTCTAGTTTTCGTGAAATACGTAATCCATGGAAAATGCAAGCGTAGGAATAAACGTATGATATCAGCGTAAAATGAAAAGGAACGCGGAACACAATTCAGCGCAAGTACAAGAGTTAAGAAATTAAGGAATTTAATGATCCTTGTGCTTGGTTTTGTGTAGAGCTCGTGAAAAAAGTAGTCAGATTTTATTTTGTTATGATGTCGAAAACTTCGAAGAGGTTGTTTTTTGTTAATCAAATTTTCATTAGCTGGCATTTGTATTGACGTCCTGTTTACCTATTGTGTCAAAGGTGACATGCAAATTCGCTAATTTTTGCACTCGATATCAAAACAGAAATGACAAAAGAACAATTCCGAGAGCTGTTTGCTCTGTGGGAATTGTGATTTAAGCGTGGTGCGACTTAATCGTGAAATTATATTAGCTAATTAAATAACATAGTGCTTAAAATGCTTGGTCAATTTTAATAAAGTTTTATTTGATGAACCCTACAGACATTATTGCTAATATATATAAATTATTTGCAGCCGACAAGTGTAAATAATAAAGTAAAATAACTGAAATGAAAATAACTCCGAAGAACATCCTGCAGTACTCAGTCTATGAGTCAGCAACGAGGAGATAGATTGATAGAAAGGTCATATTTCGGTTTAATTCAAAACCATTTTCAAACGATGAAAATTAAACCGAAAACTTACCTTTCTATCAATCTATCTCCTCGTTGTGACTCAAATATTCTTTTTTAACGATACCAACCTTACAGCCTTACATAAAGGGTCACAATATGTTTGTCTTATGATAGTAAATAACGTAATAATTATCAATGACTTTTATTTATGCAGGGTGACCCCGTTGCTCCCTTAGCTTCTATAAACGGACATCAAACTGGTTCCGCATTGAGATTAGCTGTGTTAATGTCTTTAACATCATAACTCGAAAAGCGAAATCGGAAAATAAATTGCTCTTCTGATCTAAGTTTAACTAAACCTCGCATTGTAGCTGAAGAAGTCAAAGCAGCCCGCACGGGCTTTACTGTTCTTTTCGCCAAAGGCGGAAGTTTTTTAGTCATGGTATTCTCCGTGTTTGTTAACCTTTTTGAAACTGAATCAAAATCTTTCATTACTTCTTTGAATCCTGCTTTTCTTGCTTCAATCTTCGGCAGATATTTGGAAAACATTTTGTAGTTCTTTGTTTTCGTGGGTGGTGGAAATTCGTTGGCTCGTTTCGAGAGTTGTCCTGGAAACGTCCTCTTCGGCAATGGCGGCAACAACAATTGTCTTTCTGTCGCTATTAAGTTTCTCTTTTTGTTGCTTTTTAATAATCTCTCTTTATCTCGCCGATAGCTGTAAAACCACTCGGCCTCTCTCTGTTTCTTCCGGTGAGAAGAAGGCGAAGACATATTGTAAAGGTTTTGTTTTTGCGACCGCAGTTTTTCCTTTCGCAACTGATCCGTTGTCATCATTGTAAATTTATGTCCTGCGACTTCATCCGCTGGTTTCTCGTTTGAAGGTCCTCTCTGGTCTGGCACTGACGAGAAAAAAATATAGAGCCGTATAAATTTGTTGGTTACCTCAATGTAATTTTTTTCATCATGCAACCTCACTTTTTCTGTGTATCCAGTCTCGTTTCATATTCTCTCCGTTCATATTCTTCAATCTGCTGCCTCAAGCAGTGATTAACTAAACTATTTGGCAGCTGTTTCCTAGTACAGAACATTCAACTGACATTTAAATATTTGCTTTTTAAACAAATAGTAACGCGTGCTTTTATGAAGTAACTGATTGAAATTAAATGCTCCTAAGCCACTGAAACTCTTTCAAGGAAGGCGTCAACAAAAAGTGAAACTTAATATGACATATTAAGTATTTTTCGATACGTAGTTTCGAAACAAAGTTGTGTTTTGATTATTAAAAAAGATTGTGTTCGCGATCAATTTATAGGTTATCTCACAGTATTCCCTTGGAAATTCGTCTCATCTTACACGAACCATTTCTTTCGCAACCTTTTATTTTGAAAAAGGATGAGAAAAAAGAAAGACGAAAAACAGAATATTCCTTTTAAAGGTGATGTTACACGGGAAGATTCACAACGACGATTTTTAGCGCAACGAAATTAACGACAGGTGTGTTACATGAAACAACTTGAGTAAAATTCGTGAAGCTGAATCAAAAACTCGCAACAAAAAAATTTCGAATAAAATCGTCCGTGCACCCATGTTGCGCTAAAAATCGTCGTTGCGAATCGTCCCGTGTAACATCACCTTTAGCATGTGAGTTAAAATGTTTGATTAGCAAACTGAACAGTTCTGCACGTGCATAAAATAGTTTAATTAGTAATGGTAATCATACGGTTTCGAGTTCAGTTTGTGATTAATTTGCAACAGGGGGGGCCAAGAACGAAACTCGGATTGGGTCTGGTCAACAGTTACTATTTTCGTATTCCGCTTTATAATTCCTTTCGTTTTTCTTTTTAAATTACCCCTGAATGCAAACACCAAATGCAAAGCCGCATTTGCTCAGCGTTGGGTTCGATCTAAAGTAACATTTTAACAAATATTCATTTCTGTATTTTCCCAAACAATATTTTTCTACCGGCGTCTCCGTTTTACAAACATATCTCGGGCAGGTGGACTCCCAGCATTATAGTCAATTGATAAAACAAAACGTTTAATACCTTCTGTGGCATGAAGATCGAAACCCCCCATGTACTTTTTCTGTACTTGTACCTTTAAGATAATTTTGGACAGTGTTTACTCTATGGGTAAAAAATTTGGATATTTGATTGGGTTCTTTTAGTAAACACCAAATTTTCTTAGGTCTTTTTCAGATAGATGTAAATTATAAATTAATAATTCACTAAGTTATTATTACAAAACAAAGCATAAGCTATTCGAAATTTAATGGTGTGAAGCCCAATTTTTCTTTGTTTCGTTTGCGCGTTCATAATAAATCTTAAATTAAAAAGGAATTTTATTAAGAAATGACAAGTTACAGGGAAAATGGGAATGGGAAAAAGTAGCTCATATATTAAACGATATACTGTCCTAACAGCTTATAATAAGAAACATACAACAAGTCTAACAACGAAACAGCTGTCCACGGTTGCGATCCTACTTTATCGGTTTCTGTCGTGATGGTGTCTCGCAATGTCTAATATTTAAGTAGTCAGATCAGCCCTGCTGTTTTTTGTATGTTTGTTCATTTTTTGGCTGGTTAGGTCTCTCGCAGATCCTACGTATACCGTTAGCAGCATTATCGTTTGCGGTCCTTTGCACATTTCACTTTTATTTCTATAATAAGAAAACTATATACCGTTTTCATTGCGTAATTAACGTACGCGTGTAATTTTCAGTTTAGCGTTTTTCTTTTTAGCTTACATTGTAGTACTCATTGCTGACGTTACTGTAATTAATTGTTTTTATTTGTATTTCAGTGTAAAATATTCATATATAATCAAATTATAAACGGGTATGAAGCAAGCCGGGCTGATACTACGTAAAACATTTAACGTAACAACGACATGATAGAGCCCAAACTGAAAGCCTAAATGCAACCGTGGACAGCTGTTATCAGCCTTGCTTTATCATTTGATTTTATCTCTATTTTTGGCTGACTAGATCTTCTCCAGATCCTACGTTCACCAGCAGCATTTTCGTTCGCGGTCCTTTGCTTCTTTTTTACTTCATATGTATTTAAATCAACAAGTCAAACACGTCTGATGAAAGATCAAAGCTGACAGTCTCTCTTTCTGGGGTTAAACTAGTCATTGAAATACTGGGTAAATTTTTCCACTTTGACAGATCGAGAATGCTTGCATGTCGGTAAGAAGGTAAGATAACGGCAACACATATAAACATTTTTAACTTTCAACTTTATTTTTTTCATTGCACAATAATAATTATATATCTGATTCTGATAATACAAGTGACGAGGGTGTCTTTAGAAAAGCACTGAGAATGCTCGAGATTATAGATCCCTGAGGTCAACTGCAGAAGAGCTATATTGTCATTGTAGTCTTAACAATTTTCTTATTTAATCATTTTGCTAACAGCCGCAGCTGGTGACAGCTTATAGCATCGTTATATAAGGGAACTGATGACACTAAAATAATTCATTTTATCTTAAAAGCATCATGATGAAGAAAACTGTAGCGGGGTTTGGTTTTATTTTGCTGTTTCTTTCTTTAGTGTTGGAAGTAGAAGGCGGGATGCCAACGACCTGCGACGGATGCAAAACCCAGGTAAATTTGTATTTAGAAGAATTTCGATTTTTTTAAGTTCATATAAATATTTACTTATTTTATATTTTCCATATTCTGCTTTCAAAAACCAAATCTCTCTTGTGTACAAGCTTGTCTTTCATAATCCGTGTGAATCGCCCCTCCCCGATCTAAACAATTCTCTTAAATCTTGTCCCATTTTAAGAAATAATTTTTACTTAACAATTGTTATTTCAATGTATTTTCTTTCCCTTCTCGATTTTAACTTCTTTTTTACCCATCAAATGTACTATTGGTGTATTTTCTAGCATTTGCAACTTTTCGTATCATGAATTCAGATTATGTGGCAATTCCTTATTCCCTTGAAAATATTAATTGTCAAGTTTTACTAAAGACAACGTTATCTTGATGTGTTTTCCGCCGGCCGGCGCTAAAAGAACATTGTGTACCGAACAAAACGACTACAGGAATTTAAAAATGCAGTCATGTCGTAATTCTTTTATAAGCAGAGAGGAAACAACTGTCTTCAAGAAATCTTTTCATAAAAAAGGATAATTTAGTTATCCTTTTCCAATTTACTTACGGCATGTGGTAATTCGTTTAGTGAACGGAAAACGTTTTATTTTTATTTTCTAGAAGCTTAAGGTTGAAGATACTGCAGGATCTAAGTCAATCAGTGGCAAACGAGTGATGCAGGTAAATGTTTTATAATCGTTTGACTTTCAAAAGCTAATCTGGTTAAAGCGAGGAACAAAATTTAAAACTTTATGAATTCTTCATTTTAAAATTTTGTTCTCGTTCTGTTTACTTTTCAGGGGAAACGACCGCAGTCCAGAAGAAGCATTTGTTTAATTGCACGTGAGATGGGATGCGAGAGGAAACTTTTAGTCTAGAGTAAACAACGCTCGCTAAATGCAACTCACAAAGGCGACAGTTGAATCTAAAGATATCTACTGAACGAACTTACTAATGCTAAAACAACCATTGATAATCGAATAGGATAAAAAACAGACCAACTATCCAGTGTAAAGTAAAACGCAAATAAAGAGAAACGAGAATGATGACGTCAGTAGTTTTACTCTTTCTGACCCTCACAGTTTGTAAAAGAGTGAAAGCATGCAGGCTTCAGAATTTTAGGAAGCAAAATCAATTTGGCTTTCCTACGTTTTTCTTAACTCCATCTTGGATAAAATTAAATGAAAAATCATCTTTCGAATGTATGAAATATTTAAAGATTTTGCGCTAACAAATATCGCTCGATATTCAAATATTCTAGTTAATTGCTGCGTCAACCAATTTGACTCGTAAACGCGCTTTTAGGCACGCTCTAGTGCAGTGGTCCACACTTCGTATCACTTGTGACGTTTTCAAGTCAGTTTTTCAACATGCCATCTTTTGGACAACCATCAGATTTATGTCTAAATGTAGAGAATCAGTTTAATATTTCTAGAAGTCTGTGCAAAAAAAAAAGACAATTAAATGTTCCGAGCGAAATCCACCGATTGCACTTAATTTTACCATTCGAAATTAGACGCGTGGGCGCTAGTGGTGTAATGGTTATCATGGCGGCTTCCCAAGCCGTTGATCCGGGTTCGATTCCCGGCTGGCGCATTAACTTTTTTCTTCTTTTACTGTTTACTTCTCGCACAACGTTTTTCACTTTTCTTTTTATTTCCCCTGTTTTTTTTTCTTAAGGAGCAATTTTTACGGGAAATATTTTTATAGACTCACGAGTCACATTTTGGCGAGGGAAGACTGGGCCTCATATCAAGCAACATGGCGGGCGAAGTTGATTTGGAGAAATTTGTTGTAAAAAAGGTAGAATTTGCTTGATAAAGACCGGCTATTTTCACACTGTTTTATGTTCCATATTGTCCGTTTAACGGTGCATGATTTCAGGTGCCATCGAAAGCGTTCTACATCCCTGATTTTATTACAGTGGACGAGGAAAATTTTCTTCTGGAACAGGTGAGTCCCGTCTTAACGAGTACTTCATATTTGACAGAGTTGTTTGTCGTTTTCATATTACTTCATATATGACAGAATTTGGTGTGTTTTGCTGAACTTTTATAGGTGAGGACACTATGTGATGCCAGTCATGGAGTAGCGTGGTCCCCCTCTGCCTGCATTTCTGGACATATCTCTCAAGTCGTCACAAGTTGCCAATTTACGTCTACTTACGTAAACATTTTGAAAGTAGTCTTTGGTCGCAAGTATGCGATCTGTCAAGTCCCTGTCATTTGCAAAATAGCGTTCAATTGCCTTTGCCAGAAGTCGGGACAACATCATCGTGTTTTCATAGAACTTTATGGCCAGGAGCTTGCTTCAAGCTGACTTTATTGTCTTGAAATTGGAAGAAACCACCGCCAAAAGTGACGGAAGCAAAGAAATATGAACTAAACAGACAAAATAACTGCTAGAAAAGTCAAAGCTCACAAGAATGGCAAGTTTGATTTCTTGACCTGTCAATAAATCAAATTTCATTAACTGTGATTCACTTCAATCCTTGCAATCCTGCAAATTATCTGCAAACTACTGCTGTTGTTTTGTTTTATAGAATCTTTTTATCCATCTAAGTTGTGTATGTATTGGCATTTGGCGATTTTACGCGGAAATAAGCTAAGCGAAATTTTGCTATTTCGGCGGGACAATAAGGGCACTGTTAGTTGATTTTCACAATTGTCGACAATGGCAATTGAACAACAAGTTTCCAATCTTACCGTTAAGTGAAATCTGTGATGCTGTCAGAAAATTAGAAAAATTAAGAAGATATATGGCTGAATTTATCAGCTCTCGGCGGGAGTAAGACCCACAATTTAGACATTTCTAGTTGTTCAGTTCAACACAACACTGTTAATAAACGTAACACGTTGTATACCAGCGACGCATAGACAAGCGCAGCAAAGGCAGTGAAGTGACAACGAACATGACGCGTCATTATAAAAGGGGCAGTGGCCTATGCAGGGATTTTGATATTTTTGGTCAATTTTGCTACAATACCTTTCTTTATTTACAACATAATACTGTAACACCATGAGAAAATATTCAACGATTCTTGAACGAGAAACAGGTCATGGTCTGTTAATTGTAGCCCACAGTTTTGAAAACGAAAATGGGAGACTAACTTGAAAAAAGTTAGGCCATGCATTATAGATGCACAGCAAACCACACACCGCACAGAGGATGGTTTGCCTGTGGTACAATTCAGAGAAACCTAAATAGTAGGACCTGCTCTCTTGCATCCACGCTATACTACTCATTTCGTGGCAGATTTGTGCCCGTATTTGACTTTTACTATTCTCTTTTAACGATACCGGACTTACAGCCTTACATAAAGGGTCACCATATGTCTGTCTTATCAGATATCCATGATAATAAAGAAATTAATAATTAATAATTTTATTAATGCATGGAGACCCCGTAGCTCCCTTAGCTTCTATAAACGGGCATCAAACTGGTTCGCATTGAGATTAGCTGTGTTAATGTCTTTAACATCATAATTCGAAAAGCGAAATCGGAAAATAAATTGCTCTTCTGATCTAAGTTTAACTAAACCTCGCATTGTAGCTGAAGAAGTCAAAGCAGCCCGCACGGGCTTTACTGTTCTTTTCGCCAAAGGCGGAAGTTTTTTAGTCATGGTATTCTCCGTGTTTGTTAACCTTTTTGAAACTGAATCAAAATCGTTCATTACTTCTTTGAATCCTGCTTTTCTTGCTTTTCTTGCTTCAGTCTTCGGCAGATATTTGGGAAGCATTTTGTAGTTCTTTGTTTTCGTGGGTGGTGGAAATTCGTTGGCTCGTTTCGAGAGTTGTCCGGGAAACGTCCTCTTCGGCAATGGCGGCAACAACAATTGTCTTTCTGTCGCTATTAAGTTTCTCTTTTTGTCGCTTTTTAATAATCTCTCTTTATCTCGTCGATAGCTGTAAAACCACTCGGCCTCTCTCTGTTTTTTCCGGAGAGAAGAAGGCGAAGACATATTGTAAATGTTTTGTTTTTGCGACCGCAGTCTTTCCTTTCGCAACTGATCCGTTGTCATCATTGTAAATTTATGTCGTGCGACTTCATCCGCTGGTTTCTGTTTTTTTTAACGACAGGTATGTTACACGAAACAACTTGAGCAAAATTCGTGTTTTTGCGTTGCAAGTTTTTTGAAGCTGAATCAATTAAAAACTCGCAACGAAAAAATTGCGAAGAAAATCGTCCGTGCACCCATGTTGCGCTAAAAATCGTCGTTGCGAATCGTCCCGTGTAAAGGCCCATTTAAGGCCCGTTTACACAGGCGATTTTTTGTGCAATTTTTGTTGCACTTGTCGATGCAATTTTTGTCGCGCGCAAGTTGCATCTTCAAATCGCATGTGTAAACGGGCGGCGATTTCAGTGCGATTTGGGTGCGATTTGTCGCGCGATGTCGCAGAGGTTTCGAACATGTTCGAAACCTGATGCAACTTGGCAGAAAGTTTTGGTAAATCACAGCATATCAAAGCAAACGTCGCACCCGTATCGCACGGGAAATCGCCGCTAGTTTACACTTGCGACAATTGCAAAGTTGCATTGGAGAGCGTGACAAAAATCGCATCAAAAATCGCATGTGAAAATGGGCCTTAATAAAATGTTTAATTAGCAAACTGAACAGTTCTGCGCGTGCATTAAAAAGTTTAATTAGTAATGGTACTCATGAGTCGAGTTCAGTTTGTGATTAATTCGCACAAGGGCGTTTTTCAAAAAGCTCAAATTGCACGAGTAACTGGCCCCAAGGGAAACAGTGAGTTTTGTTCTTCCTGAGACCCTCATTGTTCAACGAGGGGAACATTGAGGGTCCACGAGAAACCAAACTCACTGTTTCCCTGCGTGGGACTCAAAAATAGAAAAAATTATGTGGCTAAGATGTGAAAAAATGCGTGTTTGACGCGGCTGGCACACAAATTTGCCGCGGTTTCAAGGCGCACGACCTGACCACGTGCGAGACGAAAGTTCAAGTTGTTTCCCCAGGGAGTTAGTGAGTTTTGTTCGCCCTAGGGAGTTAGACGGTTTTGACCCGTGGCACGTGACACTTTGTTGCCAATCAAAAAAGGCGTTTGAGTTGGGAGGTATAACAGTGGTTATTGTTCTACACAACATTGGGGGCCAAGAACGAAACTCGGATTGAGTCTGGTCAACAGTTACTATTTTCGTATTCCGCTTTATGTTCCTTTCGGTGTTTAAAATTACCCCTGAATGCAAACGCCAAATGCAAATCCGCACTTGCTCAGCGTTGGGTTCGATCTAAAGTAAAATATTTGGCACAAATATTCATTTCTGTATTTTCCCAAGCATTATTTTTCTACCAGCGTCTCCGTTTCACAAACATACCTCGGGCAGGTGGACTCCCAGCAGCATTATAGTTAATTGATCAAACAAAACGTTTAATGCCTTCTGTGGCATTAAGATTGAAACCCCCGAGCACTTATTCTGTACTTGTCCATATGTGAGAGAATTTTGGACAGAATTTATTCTATGAGCAAATAATTTGAATATTTGATTAAGTTCTTCAAGTAAACAACAAATTTTCTTAAGTCTTTTTCAGATAGATGGAAATTATAAATTAATCATTCACTAAGTTATTTTTACAAAACAAAGCATATGTTCTTCGAAATTTAAAGGTGTGAAGCCTATTTTTTTCTTCATTGTTTTGTTTGCGCTTTCAAAATATATATCTAAAATTGAAAAAAGCATTGTATTAAGAAATGACAAGTTACAGGGATAATGGCAAAATGGGAAAAAGTAGCTCATACATTAAACGATATACTGCCCTAACAGCTTATAATAAGAAAACTATATGCTTTAATTGCGATAATTAAAAAACGCGTGTAATTTCTAGTTTAGTGTTTTTCTTTTTAGCATACGTTATATTACTCATTGTTGACGCCGCTGTAATTGTTTTTTTAGTTCCTTTTTGTCTCTCCGTTGGCTTATTTGTTCAGTGTGTGGTAAAACATTCATATATAAATAACATTTAAAAAAGACAAGAAATTGACGTCAGAAGATAACATTTTAACGGATGACAGCTATTTCCACATGTAGTTTTTGTAAGACAAATTAGGTAAAGAAAGAAAAGATAATTTTCAACAGAAGAAAACTGTTTAAAGTTTATCCGATGAATGAACAAAGCTGACAGTCTCTTTCGTTCCGGGGTTAAACTAGTCATTGAAACACTGACTAAATTGTTCCAGTTTGACAGAATTCTTGCATGTAGGTAAGAAAACAACAACACATATTAACACTTTCAACTTTCAACTTTATTGCTTTCATTGCACAATAATAATTATATATCTGATTCTGATAATACAAATGACGAGGGTGTCTTTAGAAAAGCAAAGAATGCTTGAGATTATAGATCCATGAGATCAACTGCACGGCAGAGCTATATTGTCATTATAGTCTTAACGATTTTCTCAATTATTTCATATCGCAATATGTAACGGCCAGCAGCTGGTGACAGCTTATAGCACCGTTATATAAGGGAACTGATGACGCTAAAAGAATTCATTTTATCTTAAAAGCATCATGATGAAGAAAACGATAGCGGGGTTTGGTTTTATTTTGCTGTTTCTTTCTTTAGTGTTGGAAGTAGAAGGCTTGGGGCCAACGACCTGCTACGGATGCGGGGTAAATTTGTATTTAGATGAATTTCGAATTTTTTGAGTTCATATAAATATTTACTTATTTTATATTTTCCATATTCTGCTTTCAAAAACCAAATCTCTCTTGTGTACAAGCTTGTCTTTCATAATCCGTGTGAATCGCCCCTCCCCGATCTAAACAATTCTCTTAAATCTTGTCCCATTTTAAGAAATAATTTTTACTTAACAATTGTTATTTCAATGTATTTTCTTTCCCTTCTCGATTTTAACTTCTTTTTTACCCATCAAATGTACTATTGGTGTATTTTCTAGCATTTGCAACTTTTCGTATCATGAATTCAGATTATGTGGCAATTCCTTATTCCCTTGAAAATATAAATTGTCAAGTTTTACTAAAGACAACGTTATCCGTGATGTGTTTTCCGCCGGCCGGCGCTAAAAGAACATTGTGTACCGAACAAAACGACTACAGGAATTTAAAAATGCAGTCATGTCGTAATTCTTTTATAAGCAGAGAGGAAACAACTGTCTTCAAGAAATCTTTTCATAAAAAAGGATAATTTAGTTATCCTTTTTTCAATTTACTTACGGCATGTGGTAATTCGTTTAGTGAACGGAAAACGTTTTATTTTTATTTTCTAGAAGCTTAAGGTTGAAGATACTGCAGGATCTAAGTCAATCAGTGGCAAACGAGTGATGCAGGTAAATGTTTTATAATCGTTTGACTTTCAAAAGCTAATCTGGTTAAAGCGAGGAACAAAATTTAAAACTTTATGAATTCTTCATTTTAAAATTTTGTTCTCGTTCTGTTTACTTTTCAGGGGAAACGACCGCAGTCCAGAAGAAACATTTGTTTAATTGCACGTGAGATGGGATGCGAGAGGAAACTTTTAGTCTAGAGTAAACAACGCTCGCTAAATGCAACTCACAAAGGCGACAGTTGAATCTAAAGATTTCTAGTGAACGAACTTACTAATGCTAAAACAACCATTGATAATCGAATAGGATAAAAAACAGACCAACTATCCAGTGTAAAGTAAAACGCAAATAAAGAGAAACGAGAATGATGACGTCAGTAGTTTTACTCTTTCTGACCCTCACAGTTTGTAAAAGAGTGAAAGCATGCAGGCTTCAGAATTTCAGGAAGCAAAATCAATTTGGCTTTCCTACGTTTTTCTTAACTCCATCTTGGAAAAAATTAAATGAAAAATCATCTTTCGAATGTATGAAATATTTAAAGATTTTGCGCTAACAAATATCGCTCGATATTCAAATATTCTAGTTAATTGCTGCGTCATGCACGCAAAACTCAAGCTTAAGTTCGTTAACCAATTTGACTCGTAAACGCGCTTTTAGGCACGCTCTAGTGCAGTGGTCCACACTTCGTATCACTTGTGACGTTTTCAAGTCAGTTTTTCAACATGCCATCTTTTGGACAACCATCAGATTTATGTCTAAATGTAGAGAATCAGTTTAATATTTCTAGAAGTCTGTGCAAAAAAAAGACAATTACATTTTCCGAGCGAAATCCACCGATTGCGCTTAATTTTACCATTCGAAATTAGACGCGTGGGCGCTAGTGGTGTAATGGTTATCATGGCGGCTTCCCAAGCCGTTGATCCGGGTTCGATTCCCGGCTGGCGCATTAACTTTTTTCTTCTTTTACTGTTTACTTCTCGCACAACGTTTTTCACTTTTCTTTTTATTTCCCCTATTTTTTTTTCTTAAGGAGCAATTTTTACGGGAAATATTTTTATAGACTCACGAGTCACATTTTGGCGAGGGAAGACTGGGCCTGATATCAAGCAACATGACGGGCGAAGTTGATTTGGAGAAATTTGTTGTAAAAAAGGTAGAATTTGCTTGATAAAGACCGGCTATTTTCACACTATTTTATGTTCCATATTGTTCGTTTAACTGAGCATGATTTCAGGTGCCATCGAAAGCGTTCTACATCCCTGATTTTATTACAGTGGACGAGGAAAATTTTCTTCTGGAAACAGGTGAGTTCCGTCTTAACGAGTACTTCATATTTGACAGAGTAGTTTGTCGTTTTCATATTACTTCATATGTGACGGAATTTGGTGTGTTTTGCTGAACTTTTATAGGTGAGGACACTTTGTGATGCCAGTCATGGAGTATCGTGGTCCCCCTCTGCCTGCATTTCTGGACATATCTCTCAAGTCGTCACAAGTTGCCAATTTACGTCTACTTACGTAAACATGTGAACGTAGTTTTTGGTCGCAAGTATGCGATCTGTCAAATCCCTGTCATTTGCAAAATAGCGTTCAATTGCCTTTTCCAGAAGTCGGGACAACATCATGGTGTTTTCATGTTATTAGAAATATGAACTAAACAGACAAAATATGAACTAAACAGACAAAATAACTGCTAGAAAAGTCAAAGCTCACAAGAATGGCAAGTTTGATTTCTTGACCTGTCAATAAATCAAATTTCATTAACTGTGATTCACTTCAATCCTTGCAATCCTGCAAATTATCTGCAAACTACTGCTATTGTTTTGCTTTATAGAATCTTTTTATCCAACTAATTTGTGTATGTATTGGCATTTGGCGATTTTACGTGGAAATAAGCTAAGCGAAATTTTGCTATTTCGACAGACAATAAGGGCACTGTTAGTTGATTTTCACAATTGTCGACCATGGCAATTGGATAACAAGTTTCCAATCTTACCGTTAAGTAAAATCTGTGATGCTGTTAGAAAATTAGAAAAATTAAGAAGATATATGACTGAATTTATCAGCTCTCGGCGGGAGTAAGACCCACAATTTAGAAATTTCTAGTTGTTCAGTTCAACACAACACTGTTACAAACGTAACACGTTGTATACCAGCGACGCATAGACAAGCGCAGCAAAGGCAGTGAAGTGACAACGAACATGACGCGTCATTGGGGAAGTGGCACATGCAGGGATTTTGATATTTTTGGCCAATTTTGCAACATAATACTATAACACCATGAGAAAATATTCAACGATTCTTGAACGAGAAACAGGTCATGGTCTGTTAATCGAGCCCACAGTTTTGAAAACGAAAATGGGAGACTAAATTGAAAAAAATTAGGCCATGCATTATAGATGCACAGCAAACCACACACCGCACAGAGGATGGTTTGCCTGTGGTACAATTCAGAGAAACCTGAATGGTAGGACCTGCTCTCTTGCAGCCACGCTATACTACTCATTTCGTGGCAGATTTGTGCCCGTATTTGACTTTTACTATTCTCTTTTAACGATACCAGACTTGCAGCCTTACATAAAGGGTCACAATATGTCTGTCTTATCAGATATCTATGATAATAAAGAAATTAATAATTATCAATGAATTTTATTTATGCAGGGTGACCCCGTTGCTCCCTTAGCTTCTATCAAACGGACATCAAACTGGTTCCGCATTGAGATTAGCTGTGTTAATGTCTTTAACATCATAATTCGAAAAGCGAAATCGGAAAATAAATTGCTCTTCTGATCTAAGTTTAACTAAACCTCGCATTGTAGCTGAAGAAGTCAAAGCAGCCCGCACGGGCTTTACTGTTCTTTTCGCCAAAGGCGGAAGTTTTTTAGTCATGGTATTCTCCGTGTTTGTTAACCTTTTTGAAACTGAATCAAAATCGTTCATTACTTCTTTGAATCCTACTTTTCTTGCTTCAATCTTCGGCAGATATTTGGGAAGCATTTTGTAGTTCTTTGTTTTCGTGGGTGGTGGAAATTCGTTGGCTCGTTTCGAGAGTTGTCCGGGAAACGTCCTCTTCGGCAATGGCGGCAACAACAATTGTCTTTCTGTCGCTATTAAGTTTCTCTTTTTGTCGCTTTTTAATAATCTCTCTTTATCTCGTCGATAGCTGTAAAACCACTCGGCCTCTCTCTGTTTTTTCCGGAGAGAAGAAGGCGAAGACATATTGTAAATGTTTTGTTTTTGCGACCGCAGTCTTTCCTTTCGCAACTGATCCGTTGTCATCATTGTAAATTTATGTCGTGCGACTTCATCCGCTGGTTTCTCGTTTGAAGGTCCTCTCTGGCCTGGCACTGACGAGAAAAAACAATATAGAACCGTTTTAATTTGTTGGTTACCTCAATGTAATTTTTTTCATCATGCAACCTCACTTTTTCTGTGTATCCAGTCTCGTTTCATATTCTTCAATCTGCTGCCTCAAGCAGTGATTAACTAAACTATTTGGCAGCTGTTTCCTAGTACAGAACATTCAACTGACATTTAAATATTTGCTTTTTAAACAAATAGTAACGCGTACTTTTATGAAGTAACTGATTGAAATTAAATGCTCCTAAGCCACTGAAACTCTTTCAAGGAAGGCGGTCTTTAACGCTTATAAGATTTTTTGTAACCCACACGGATTTCAAATACAAATAATTTAAAAGTTTCTTTATTTTTAAACCGAGTGCGGATGTAACTGATATGAATTATTAAAGAGAGTAACTCTTGATTACAACAAAAAGTGAAACTTGATATGACATATTCAGTATTTTTCGATACGTTGTTTCGAAACAAAGTTGCTGTGTTTTGATTATTAAAAAGATTGTGTTCGCGATCAATTTTTAGGTTATCTCACGGTATTCCCTTGCAAATTCGTTTCATCTTACACGAACCGTTTCTTTCGCAACCTTTTATTGTGAAAAAGGATGAAAAAAAAGAAACGAAAAACAGAATATTCCTTTTAAAGGTGATGTTACACGGGACGATTCGCAACAACGATTTTTAGGGTAACGAAATTAACGACAGGTGTGTTACACGAAATTCGTGTTTTTGCGTTGCAAGTTTTTTGAAGCTGAATCAATTAAAAACTCGCAACGAAAAAAGTGCGAAGAAAATCGTCCGTGCACCCATGTTGCGCTAAAAATCGTCGTTGCGAATCGTCCCGTGTAAAGGCCCATTTAAGGCCCGTTTACACAGGCGATTTTTTGTGCAATTTTTGTCGCACTTGTCGATGCAATTTTTGTGGCGCGCAAGTTGCATCTTCAAATCGCATGTGTAAACGGGCGGCGATTTCAGTGCGATTTGGGCGCGATTTGTCGCGCGATGTCGCAGAGGTTTCGAACATGTTCGAAACCTGATGCAACTTGGCAGAAAGTTTTAGGAAATCACACCATATCAAAGCGAACGTCGCACCCGTATCGCACGGGAAATCGCCGCTAGTTTACATTTGCGACAATTGCAAAGTTGCATTGGAGAGCGTGACAAAAAATCGCATCAAAAATCGCATGTGAAAATAGGCCTTAATAAAATGTTTAATTAGCAAACTGAACAGTTCTGCGCGTGCATTAAAAAGTTTAATTAGTAATGGTACTCATGAGTCGAGTTCAGTTTGTGATTAATTCGCACAAGGGAGTTTTTCAAAAAGCTCAAATTGCACGAGCCGCTTCGATCGATTGATCGAGAGAGAGAGAGAGAGAGAGAGAGAGAGAGAGAGAGAGAGAGAGAGAGGGTGGGCGCGAATAAGCACTTATTAATGACTGGCCCCAAGGGAAACAGTGAGTTTTGTTCTTCCTGAGACCCTCATTGGGGGAACATTGAGGGTCCGAGGGGAACATTGAGGGTCCACGAGAAACAAAACTCACTGTTTCCCCGCGTGGAACTCAAAAACAGAAAAAATTATGTGGCAACGATGAGAAAAAATGCGTGTTTGACGCGGCTGGCACACAAATTTGCCGCGGTTTCAAGGCGCACGACCTGACCACGTGCGAGACGAAAGTTCAAGTTGTTTCCCCAGGGAGTTAGTGAGTTTAGACGGTTTTGATCCGTGGCACGTGACACTTTGTTGCCAATCAAAAAAGGCGTTTGAGTTGGGAGGTATAACAGTGGTTATTGTTCTACACAACATTGGGGGCCAAGAACGAAACTCGGATTGAGTCTGGTCAACAGTTACTATTTTCGTATTCCGCTTTATATTCCTTTCGGTGTTTAAAATTACCCCTGAATGCAAACGCCAAATGCAAAGCCGCACTTGCTCAGCGTTGGGTTCGATCTAAAGTAAAATATTTGGTACAAATATTCATTTCTGTATTTTCCCAAGCAATATTTTTCTACCAGCGTCTCCGTTTCACAAACATACCTCGAGCAGGTGGACTCCCAGCAGCATTATAGTTAATTGATCAAACAAAACGTTTAATGCCTTCTGTGGCATTAAGATTGAAACCCCCGAGCACTTATTCTGTACTTGTCCATATGTGAGAGAATTTTGGACAGAATTTATTCTATGAGCAAATAATTTGAATATTTGATTAAGTTCTTCAAGTAAACAACAAATTTTCTTAGGTCTTTTTCAGATAGATGGAAATTATAAATTAATCATTCACTAAGTTATTTTTACAAAACAAAGCATATGTTCTTCGAAATTTAAAGGTGTGAAGCGTTATATTACTCATTGCTGATGCCGCTGTAATTGTTTTTTTTTAGTTCCTTTTTGTCTCTCCGTTTGCTTATTTGTTCAGTGTGTGGTAAAACATTCATATATAAATAACATTTAAAAAAGACAGGAAATTGACGTCAGAAGATAACATTTTAACGGATGACAGCTATTTCCACATGTAGTTTTTGTAAGACAAATTAGGTAAAGAAAGAAAAGGTAACCAGATAAATTCTTTAATTTTAAACAGAAGAAAACTGTTTAAAGTTTATCCGATGAAAGAACAAAGCTGACAGTCTCTTTCGTTCCGGGGTTAAACTAGTCATTGAAACACTGACTAAATTGTTCCAGTTTGACAGAATGCTTGCATGTAGGTAAGAAAACAACAACACATATAAACATTTTCAACTTTCAACTTTATTGCTTTCATTGCACAATAATAATTATATATCTGATTCTGATAATACAAGTGACGAGGGTGTCTTTAGAAAAGCAAAGAATGTTTGAGATTATAGATCCATGAGATCAACTGCGCGGCAGAGCTATATTGTCATTATAGTCTCAACGATTTTCTCAATTATTTAATATCGCTTATGTAACGGCCAGGAGCTGGTGACAGCTTATAGCATCGTTATATAAGGGAACTGATGACGCTAAAAGAATTCATTTCATCTTAAAAGCATCATGATGAAGAAAACGATAGCGGGGTTTGGTTTTATTTTGCTGTTTCTTTCTTTAGTGTTGGAAGTAGAAGGCTTGGGGCCAACGATCTGCTACGGATGCGGGGTAAATTTGTATTTAGATGAATTTCGAATTTTTTGAGTTCATATAAATATTTACTTATTTTATATTTTCCATATTCTGCTTTCAAAAACCAAATCTCTCTTGTGTACAAGCCTGTTATCATAATCCGTCTGAATCTTCCCTCCCGGCCAATCTAAACCATCTTCTTAAATCTTGTCCCATTTTTAACCCGTGAATACGCGCAGCGCAATGAACGGGTTATCGGTAACGGTGGCTAATTCACTCACTCACTGGCTCGCTCGATCCATCACTCAGATGTAAACTTTTTCCGCATTTACGTTAAAATAACAAAATTTGGCCTCAATAATTAGCCAAATCCTAGGTAGTGTAGTCGGTAAATGATGGGACAATAGATCCGGAGGAAGCCGAAGGACGTGAGTTCGATTCTCGCCAAGGACGGACTATTTTTCCCCTTTTTTTCGAACTGAAAATTACTGTTTTTTTTTTGGCAATAGACAGATTCGGCTAACGCATTGTTGTACCCAATTCAAACCTTTTGGGATTAGAACTCTTTGTTCGTCACATTTCCATATCAATAAACCATTGACATGGAAATTATATGGAATTATTGTGAACAAAGAATCTTATTCCCAGAAGGTTTGAATTGGGTACAACAATGCGTTAGCCGAATTTGTCTATTCCTTTATTTCCTTGAAAATTATCAAGTGTGACTGAAGACAACGTTATCTTGATGTGTTTTCCGACGGCCGGCGTTAAAAGAACATTGTGTACCGAACAAAACGAGTAATTTAAAAATGCCGTCATGTCGTAATTATGACGGAGGAAACAACGTTTTTCTAGAAATCTTCAATAATAAAGAATAATTTAGTCATCCTTCTCCATTTTACTTACGGCATGTGGTAATTCGTTTAGTGAACGTACAACTTTTTATTATTATTTTCTAGAGTTTGAAGACACTGCAGGATCTAAGTCAACCAGTGGCAAACGAGTGATGCAGGTAAATGTTCTATAATCGTTTGACTTCCAAAAGCTAATCTGGTTAAAGCGAGAAACAAAATTTAAAACTTTAAGAATTCTTCATTTTAAAATTTTGTTCTCGTTCTGTTTACTTTTCAGGGAAAGCGACCGCAGTTCAGAAAAACTGACATTTGTTTAATTGCACGCGAGATGGGATGCGAGACGAAACGGCTCTAGATCAGAGTAAACAACGCTCGCTGAAATGCAACTCAGAAAGGCGACAGTTGAATCTAAAGATTTCTATGAACTCACTAATGCTTAAATAACCATAATCGAATATAAATAACAGACCAACTATCCAGTGTATCTTTAAAATAAAAGTTAAACGCAAATAAAGAGAAATGAGAATGATTACTTCATTAGTTTAACTCTTATTGACCCTCGCAAGTTTGTAGTACAGTGAAAGCATACTGGCTTCCGAATTTCGGGAAGCAAAATCAATTTGGCTTTGCTACGTTTTTCTTTACTTTATCTTGGATAAAATTAAATGAAAAATCATCTTTCGAATGTATGAAATATTTAAAGATTTTGCGTTAACAAATATCGCTCGCTATTCGAATATCCTAGTTATTTGCTGCGTCACACAAAACGCAAACTTAAGTTCGTTAACCCTTTCGTGAACGCGCTTTAAGGCACGCTCTAGTGCAGTAACTTGCAGTGGTCTACACGTCGTACAACTTGTGACGTTTTAACTCAGTTTTTCGACCCGCCATCTTTCTTAGTGGACAACCATCAACTTACATGTCTAAACGTAGGGAATCGGTTTAATATTTCTAGAGATCTGTGCAAAAAAAAAGAAAACAATTAAATTTTCCGAGGAAAATCCACGAAGAATTTGGCTAACCCACCGATTGCACCAGAGAACAGGCTCGATAACGAAAAAGAAAGAGAGCGAAAAAATCCCCAAGCAGGTGCCATGCTCCAAGTAGGCTTCTAAGAAATTTGCATCCAGTGAGAGGGAAAACATAATACAGTGTTCATGGCAAACAATTTTTTGGAAAGTTTGGAGTCATTTTGACGAAAACACACCAATAGCTACTTTTTTGGAAAAAAGTCGACATTTTTCAAAGATAAGCTGAAAACTTTTCCAGCAGAAAGAAAGAATAATAAAAGCTTAATGAAAGCACTAGATAAAAGACTCGATAGCGAAAAGATTGAGAGCGAACAAATCTCCCCCGCCCTCTCAAAAAAGTTGGAATCGCTCTTGTCTTCTGCGCAAGTAGGATTCTATGAATGTGCACCAAGTAAAAATTCATGCTATGCTTTATTTAACTTCATAAGTCCTAAAACCCTTCTTCCATTACGGCTCATCATTACCACTTATTAAGCATTGTTGTGTGTGACTGCACATGCAAATTGAAAATAGATTATTACCAAAAAGCTCATTTATAGACAGCTGGCTGCAGGCTTAATATCATTACATTCAAGGAAACATAACCTGGAACTGATCATGAACGAACTAAGAAAAATGACGACGAAGAAAACTGTTACCTTGTTTTGCGTTGTTTTCCTGTTTCTTTCTTCTGTATTGGAGGTCGAGAGCTTTGGTTTTTTGGTTTTTGGACGGACAAAAGAAAATTGAGGCTATAATAATTTTTCTGAAATTAATTTACTCGTTGAGATTATAAATTCTGGTCAGGTATTCGAAAAAATTCTTTCTTTTTTTTCAGAAAGGGGTGAGAGAATTTGTAGTTGATGAAAGGAAATTTCAGTGTTTTACTTCAAACCGACGTAGCACTACGTTGTTTTTTAGAAACTAAACATTTATCCGTTAAATTTAGGTTTCATTCCTATTAAGGTGGCTCCATATAGGTTTTTGGCGTGCGAGGAATGGGAGCTAATGGGCACGAAAATGTCGCAAGTGCGCGTTTGTATATTTTGATGACGTCACAAAAAGAAACAGGCTTTTATGGTAGCTAAAACTGACGTTTATTACGCGAGTTTCACGCGCTGAATTTTTATAAAAATTGGCAAATTGGTAAACGAGAAAGCCAAAGCTACGCGTATGTGTATATTATGCCTAGTATCGCGAACTGCATATGCCTGCTTGCCCGTGAGTTGGAATTCAAGAAGGAATCTCAAGATCTGTTGTAAAATTAAAGGCGATGCATAAATACTACAAAAACATATAATTTAAATTTTAACCTCACTTGGAGTGAATTTGAAGGCATGCAAAAAAGGAAAACTGAAAAAAAGAAATAAAAATGCAAATAAAGAAGACGCCTAACAGTAAAATGTTGTGGATAGTTTTAATTCTTGTACTTTTTGTGTACTGTATTTTGCGTAAAGGCATCTCGACATATACATTTCGGGCGGGAAACTAATATTTTACTTTCGGGTTTGTTTCTCTTTCTCGGTCGTTCCTAATATCTGAGAGTCTGGAGTATAAGGAATTAAATGCGCGGTCCTGTATTTTTTCTTTTAGACTTATATGACTCATGCGCCCATTCAGCTGTTTTCTTCATTATTACTTTTTTTTAAAGATGATGTTACACGAGAAATTTTTAACGAATGTTAAAAAAAAGCATTGTTATGTTAAGTGGAGCCGTGTAAAACAGCGCGCAAAAATTTTAATGAAACAATTTGTAGCCGTTTGAAATGTTTTCAAAAGTTTGCAACTTGTCGCGGCAACAAAATGTTGCGTTAAAAATAGTCCATGCCGTGTACAATGTTGTCGTGAAATCGTCCCATATTACATGACCTAATAAGTTTATCTGGTACCTTTTCCTTAACTACAGATATGTATAGTAACTAAAACATCGACATAAAAATGCACAATTAGAAGAAATTTCATAAGCAGAGTTGATTAACTTGCTTTTGATGTAAACAAGTTTTTTGTTTATTTGCTCAGAAAATGCTTTTCAGTGTTTATTTTCGATTTAAATTATTGATGGTTTGCACGGTAGTCATGTTGTCATGTTGGGGGTCAGAAAATGAAATTTCCATCCTTTAGAAATAAAATTCTATTTTTAAGCAAACGATTTCTATTGTTTTTGACCCCCCCCCCCCCTAACATGGCCGCCGTGCAAATCACCAATAGCGCGATATAATTGTTTTATTTTAGTTTGAAAAAATTAAAGTGTTTTCTGTAACCGTTGGAATGTCAACACTCGTTTTTTTATGGACTGTTTTGAAAGCCTCGAGCGTTGTAGTTTACTTTTTGCACTGTTTCGGAACTATGTTCGATGTACACGATATTCCAGTCACCCGCTTTGCAGACGTTTCCACGAGCTTCCACGAGCGCGAAACGCGCATGAAAACTTGTGGCGCGAGACGGAGCAAAACAATAAATTCCATCCCGCGCTCCAAGCTTTCCCCCGCTTTAATTCCTCGCTCTCGGGAATGAAATGTCAAACGACGTAGGCTAGGATTAATATGACAAAGGCATCGATTTTTGGGGGATGGCAGACTGATCATAAAAGAGCTATTTCTCGGTTCATATAGGATATTTCAAATGACGAAGATAAATAGAAAAAATTACCCGGAAAAATACCTGGGTAATGAACAAAATATATTCATTTGACTAAAAGCTCGGCGCAAATGAATTTCAACGTTGTCGTGAAATAAAGTGCACGCAACATTAATCAACATAAATTGTTGCTTCTGGGAGACAAATAATGCTTCTACAAGAGATATATATGACGTATACTTATTAAAGGGGAGCACACTTTGGGAAACGTTCCAGCGATTGTTTCGTAAACTTTCTGTGGCGAAAAGATGGCGAAAAGCGCTGAATAAAGACAAGAAATTATAGGCAAACAGGCAGTTTGGATTTTTGCAACTTTCAGAGTCAAGGTTCATGTGTCAACAAATGGCCACGTGAATAATATCAGGCTCACGTTGAATTCATTTTTTCGGCAAGCTATACTTACCACCGACCGCCAGTTTTGTCGTTCGCCGTGTTCTTTGAATTCCAGGTCTTGCTTTCATGTATACTGGTGTTAAAATCCCTGCTATAATCTCTTCATTGAAGTACCTGCAAACTCGTTGATGATTAAGGTATTCATAATTCTACTGTTCTGTTTTTACCGCATTTAAGAGACTGTCGCAAAGGGTCTTTCTGATTGGTTCTTTACAATTGATTAAATACTTACGTCTTTTTCACACAAAGCCTCACAAAGCGGCTTGTTGAGAGCTGTCAAAATGCGGTTTTCTATCTTCTTAGATTGAAAACACAGCGAATATTTTTAATGCACCTGTCAAGAATATTTTGACTTGGTCAATCATGGGTAGGAGGAACTTACATATAACGGGGAGGGAGGCGGTGGGCCAACCGATGCAAATGAGGGTGGGAGCCCCAACCGGCGCGAGGAAAAGGCCCGGGAACCGAAACGAAAGAAATAAAATAAAATAAAATCCCGCCAAATTCCCGGATGGATAAGACTAAAACCATAAAAAACGCCACTGAAAATTCTTCTAACCTCACCATCAATTTTAAAATCGACCCCCCCCCCCCCCCTCTCCCCCCTCTCTCCCCCTCCCTCTCCCCTCACTCCCCTCCCCCACTGGGAGGCTGAGAACTGGGAGTAAAGGGTATGGAAAGTTAAAATTCTTGAAACCCTCCCCTCCCCAACCCGCTCCTGCCACCATAAATCGCCGGAAGGCTTTTTATTTCTTTTTGACATTTTTGAATTTAGTATTTCAGCAAGTGAGGCTATCAAATTGTTCCTTGAGCACGTTTCGGTATTTTTTTTTAATGTAAGATGCGGTTTAGAGCATGTAAAATAGCCGCCAAGTTTGTGAGTCGTATCTTGTAAAATCGCAAAGTTATAGCTTCGCGAAGTCGGGAAATTTTACAGACGTTTGTATGCTGGGGGGCAAGTTTGTGCCCCCAGCATACAAACGTCTGTAAAATTTCCCGACTTCGCGAAGCTATAACTTTGCGATTTTACAAGATACGACTCACAAACTTGGCTATTTTACAAATTTTGAGGTGCTCTTTCCAGCAGTGTCGTTAGATTCCCGCTACATGGCCAATATCAAAAGTTGGAAAAAACCGTGGAAGGGTCTATTTAGGCAACTGTAAACTATTATGTACCACTCTTCCCCCAGGAGAGTAAAATGCGGTATATCAAAGCGTTCCCGTTTTGTTAATCCTCTAAGAGAAAAGCTAATAACATTTTTGAATATAACAAAAGAATTGGCAAAGTATTTGAACATTGTGAATTGAAAGAAAGTTTTGAAAAAAATGGAGAATAACAGTCGAGGTAATGTTTTGATATTTTAGATATACTAATTTTGACAAAAATTAGGCGCGTGGGCGCTAGTGGTGTAATGGTTATCATGGCGGCTTCCCAAGCCGTTGATCCGGGTTCGATTCCCGGCTGGCGCATTAACTTTTTTCTTCTTTTACTGTTTACTTCTCGCACAACGTTTTTCACTTTTCTTTTTATTTCCCCCTTTTTTTTCTTAAGGAGCAATTTTTATGGGAAATATTTTTATTTCTCTTGCGATTATTCCCTGATTTACAAGCTCAAGAGTCACATTCTGGCGAGGGAAGACTGGGCCTCATATCAAGCAACATGACGGGCGAAGTTGATTTGGAGAAATTTGTTATAAAAAAGGTAGAATTTCCTTGATAAAGACCGGCTATTTTCACACTATTTTATGTTCCATGTTGTCCGTTTAACGGTGCATGATTTCAGGTGCCATCGAAAGCGTTCTACATCCCTGATTTTATTACAGTGGACGAGGAAACTTTTCTTCTGGAACAGGTGAGTTCCACGCCAGTTCATCAGCTGTTCACGTTTTGTGTTTATGCATCCACTCATTAAAACGTTCCCTAAAAAACACACTCCTTTTGAACATTCAAAAGAGAAATTAATGCCTCGTTGGTAGATAATGGCGAGAAAATGTTTATAATTTACTGGGTTGTAGCAAAGAAAAACTAAGCTGGCTCAAATTAACAAGCCTATCCGGTTTTTCTGGCTTGTTCATCTTCAAAATCACCCCAAGTCTTTGTTTTCTTGTGAGCTTTCAGCCAGTGATAAGTTCTCATTCAGCTGGCGAAATTAGCCGGCAGCCAGCTGTTAGCTACATCCCTGATATTGCAGATAATTAATATACCCGGGATAGTCGATCGATAAAAATCGATATCGGAAAACCAATCGATAAATCGATATCGTCGATAAATTGAAATTAAACGTTATCGATTTTATCGTTCAATCGATAAAAATCAATACTCACACACTGGTAAAGTTTCAACATTATTGATTTTATCGATTTTATCGGATTTATTGGATTTATCGATCGTTATGGAATCAATTGGAATATTTTAGTATTTGTTCGTTGTCTTATGCTTTTAAAAACTGTGTCCTTTGAGTCAGCGTTTGATTGTGACTCTTTAAAGTAGATTTCGAAGGCGCTAGCAAAGACCCTATAACATGGTCGCCTATGCCTGTGAGAAATTTTGTTGAGAAGCAAGCAATTTACGAGGGACCATGTTATGTTTTTATGTAATTTTATTCATGATTTACAAAACATTCGATGAGTATGCCAGGTTTTATTTACCTAAAGCGTAACCCACGAAAAAACTTGTCCCACCTGCTAGGGTAACCCTAGCACACAGGTAGGGTAGCCCTAGTGGCCTTGTAAACAAAACGTGTAAAAAAGAAGAAACGTGCGGGTGCAAGGGAAACCCTCTTGCTAGGGATACCCTACCTCCTTGTAAACAGGCCCTTAGTCAACCAAGGCCTGCAGGTTCAAACATCACACATCTGCCGTGTTGAGTTTTATTCATTTAACCTTTAAATCCCAAGAGAGCCAAATATCAAAATCCATCAAGAAAAATACCAAATTTCATTTTGTAAAATATTGAAAAACATATCAATGGTACCATTCAAATTTATTGCCTTTACCTTAATTTTTCTTTTTAATTTTGTTTTTATCAGGTAAATGAAGCTCCCAAGCCAAAATGGACCAAACTATCAGGAAGAAGACTTCAAAACTGGGGTAGATAAACAAAGTTATGTTTCTTTACAATCCCACCCCATCCCACTTCGCTTCACATAGGTGAAAGCTATCCTGAGCTTAGTTTGAACATTTCCCCAAGAATGTCCAATTACACCTTCAGGTCAGATCAAGAAAGTATTGAGTTGATAATTCAGACTACAACTCCCTGCTAGTCCATCACAAGGCTACTACTGCACCCCCCCCTACTCACAGCATTATGTTTGTCTGTTTTGATTAAATACTTGTGCAGATTGAATGAGAAAAACTGGAATAATGTTTCTTGTGCAAGGAATCAATGTAGACTGGCTCAGACCACTGATATTTGGTTGCAAATTTGATATGCTTAACTCAATATCAAAACACAAATTCTCCTTTCCCCAATCCCCATACATTTTATATATTTTAGAGTGGTGAGAAGTTGTTAAGATATCAAAAGAATCCATCTTGGGTGATCATGTCCTTAATTCTCACAACCTTTCTGTTTCACTTAAATCATTGATATTACAAGGAGGAGATGACTTCCACTCAGGTTGTCAAAATGTCAGACATCCACAACAACATTTATTTTCAGAACTACACTAACCCGGACGATCACACTCGAAAGACTACTGATACTCCTGGGTTCAAACCATTTACAATGCTGATCACTCTTTGGGCTGAAATGGTTAATGACTCACTGTTTCATTGTTCTTCTATGAAAAGCTGCTGTAAATGCTTCTCAATGCTTGACATCACTACATTGTATTTTGTATATACAGAGCATGAAATGTAGTACCCATTTTGGCAACTCCCAAGATTGCCAAATATCAAAATAATTCAAGAAAAATTCCATATTTCATTTTGTAAATAATTAATATATTATTGAAAAACAAATGGTACCATGCAAAAGTACTGCTGAAGAGGTTTCATTTGAATGGTCACACCATAGGATTTCATCCACAGACTCAAAAGTTAGAACAAATGCACCATGCAAAAGTACTGCTGAAGAGGTTTCATTTGAATGGTCACACCATAGGATTTCGTCCACAGACTCAAAAGTTAGAACAAATGGCACCATGCAAAAGTACTGCTGAAGAGGTTTCATTTGAATGGTCACACCATAGGATTTCGTCCACAGACTCAAAAGTTAGAACAAATGGCACCATGCAAAAGTACTGCTGAAGAGGTTTCATTTGAATGGTCACAACATAGGATTTCATCAACTGACTCAAAAGTTAGAACAAATGGTAGTGACGTACCATGCAAAAGTACTGCTCAAGAGGTTTCATTTGAATGGTGACACCATAGGATTTCATCAACAGACTCAAAAGTTAGAACAAATGGCACCATGCAAAAGTACTGCTGGAGAGGTTTCATTTGAATGGTCACAACATGATTAGAAATAACAGAAAAGTTGAAACTACTGTATATGTTGTAGTTCAAAATGAATCTTAGGTCAAAATGATTTCAAACTAGTTTAGTTTTGATTTTCTTTTGTTCCAGATTAATAGACATAATCCTAAGACAAAGAAAACTGCAAATCAAACTAGTTTGAAATCATTTTGACCTAAGATTCATTTTGAACTACAACATATATATATAATTACTAACTGCATGTCTCCATTAAATTGACTCTCTCATGGGAGTGAAAACGGGTTAAAGAATTCTGCTTGATTCATCTGTATGCTATACTGAACATCAGGCAGAGTGTAACTCGGACAGTACCACTAATAATATTTTGACTTCAGTGTTTTTATTTTCTTTTTCTCAGGTGGCTTACCCCATCCTAAGGTAACAATGAAAATAGATTAATTTTATTACAAAATTAAAAATAAATGAATATAGAGTGTGTTTCAATTATTGAGTGTTTACCATTTACATGTGAAACTCAGGTTGGACCATGATCTGTGCAAATTTTAAGCAAAACTCTCGATGGTAATTTCTGTTCAAGATTGGCGTGTACCATTCATGCAATTCACGGGAACACAATGCAGCGAAAGCTAAATTAAAATCCATAGTTTTCTTGTCGTTCTATTCTTTATACAAATTTAACATTTTTTGCAAAGCAAGGTCGATCGTTGTTACTTACCATATTCATTTGAGGATTCACAAGCATCTCTAGATCATACGTTATGAGGTGACATGTTGAGCACTCGAACATTAAGCTGCTAGATGCCATGTTGACAGAAACAAGTCGAGTAGCCATGCTTACAGATCAAAACTGGTGCAGGGCGTGGAATTGGTAGATAAAAGTAAATGGCACACACATTACCATTCAGATATTCCCGGTTGGTAGTTTTGGGGTACCTGTCAAGATGTTCCATTTATTTTGGGAATTTTCCGATCGGGCAAACCAAAATAGCCTTACCATTTACATTCCAACCAAAATTTCCGGAATTTTTTTGGTAAATGGTAAACATGCAATCAATGTGTTCTTTTTTCCTTTAAGGGAATGGTCCCTGAGAAACTTCCATCAGTAAGTACACATTTTTCTTTCTTTGGCAAATGTTAATTTTCACTGCTCTCCTTTGGACTTTTTTTTTGGCAAGATAAGTAGGAAGGGAGGAGGGGGGGGGGGGGGGGGGGGGGGGGGGGGCGGGGAGGGTGGTGTGGGCCTCTCCCCGAGATTTGCCATGACTGGTCTTCTTCCTCCCGCACATAGCAGCTGTTCTGATTTTTTTTTTTTTTGCCATTTCCATTTTTTTTTGGGATTTTTGAGCAAAACTCTATTTTGTTAATTTTAAAATAAAGTCATACAAATTTGATTTCTTTTACCAGTGGCTACAGAAATACACAAGCAAGGTTGGAGCACTTCCAGTTTTCAGTAATGTTGCACCAAATCATGTACTGGTGAATGAATATGAACCAGGACAAGGAATTATGGTGAGGAGAAAACTTAAAATGTTTTAAGGTAAAGGAAGGCTTTGTGCCACAGGAAGCCCACTCAGCTGACTGGATTCTGTAGCATGAAACAACCGTGAGTTACCCCAATGCCTTTAATTATTTTTGCGCATAATCAAAACGGTAATCCCCAGCATGACGGCCGAGACCAGGCCTCATTAACCATCATCGAAGGTCTGCAAAAATTAAGACTGTGAAAATTATTCTGCAGATAGGAAATGAAAGGTACCATTAAATTATTTTGCTTGCTATAAAATAAATGTATGGTTGGTTACTCTGTGTACTACCCTAGTTTTGGTCATTTATTCTGTTTATTTTTTCTCTGTTTAACTCAACTTCCTTAACAGTTGAACATAACTCTTTTTTAAAAACAAAGACAGAAAGCAAGTTTTGTGTCAACGACAAAATGTTAATTTTCTACTTGACTCATTCAATGTTGTGAAAATTTTACCCACAAAAAGTTAAGCAGCAAAAATAAAAGACATTAGGGTTCTTACCACTTACTGTCGGATCCAGAATTGCGGGCTCAAGTTTTGCAAACTTAGTAATGGCAGATGGGTTTTGACGGTTTTCAGCCAGCTATTTCCAGGCTCATTAAGCTTATATCATTCTTAGAAATTATAGCGAATTGTGTAATTATATGAACCCATTGAGTTAATTATAATAAAAAATGTCTAAAAAACCCACAAATTTTTGTCGTAGTAAGGAGATATTAAGTAGTTCACCTTTTTATTCTTTCAGCCTCATACAGATGGGCCATTGTTTTATCCAGTGGTTTCAACTATCAATCTTGGTTCACACACTTTTCTGGATTTCTACCATCCTTTAAACAAATCAACCCATGATACTGAGGTAAGAGATTTGTTTGGTCGGTATGTCATTTTAAAATTGGTGCGCAAAACGTACTTGTGCATGTGGATTCAAACATAATTCGTCCTTCGCTTTTCAGCACAAACTGCACGTGCTTTGCTTCAACTTCTTGGCAATTTGCATACGGTGCACAATTTTGTATACGAACACACAATGCCAAGTCCTAGCGTTCCTACATGTACATGTACTCCGAATTCCATTGTACCATTCTAACAAAGGAGACTTGAATAATTACACCCCTGTGAGGCTGAGCCTACACATAAAAGATTATTATGGTATTTTTCAAAATGGCCTATTCATGAAACAAATCATGGTCTGTTTCAGCCCATTTTGGAAACGGAAATGCGAGAACTTGAAAAAATGTTACGCTTACTTTTTTCAACTGAAGTTGCAATTCATTCAGACCTAGTACATCTATGACTAGAGACACTCATCGACAGTCTTGGTACACTGGGGTCGTGGTAATTTATCACAACACTGGACCGTTAAGCTTGGTTCCCACTAGCGACGTAAGCGGAATCGTAAGCGGAATCGGAATTGTAAGAACCTTACGATCTAGAGGAAATCAAAACGACAGAAGCGGATACTAAGCGACGGAAGCAGAAGCGGAATCGGAAAAAAGGAAACCTTCTGATCTTTCCGATTCCGATTCCGTCGAGCTTCCGGTTCCGATTGCGACTCCGTTTTTTAATTTACACTAGAATGTACATGTGTAAGGATCCTTACGCTTCCGACTCCGACTCCGCTTTCGATTACGTCGCTAGTGGGAACCAGCCCTTACTTTTCGGTTTCTGTTAACACCAAAACGTTCATTTGTTTTTGTAATGACACCAAATTCCCGTGACCTTGCCCTTTTATGATAAAACAATGAAAACAAAACAAATAGTTCAGTGGCCAACAAAAAACTGAGAAAAAGTTCATGAGCAGTAAAAAATGCTGTTTCAAACGAGATTTCACGCGTTGGCAACAACTGTTTGAAATGCGATTTCATTAATGCTCGTTTAAGGTAGAATTGAGTCGCTTACGAATGTTCACTCACTCAGAACATATTAAGGGTGAGTTAAACCTAAATGCCATTTTTTCGCTACTTGAGATGGGATTATGGAATTATCTGGTTAACGTTTCAAGCAATTGAAAGACGCTCCATATCACGTATCCATACACAAAAAGCAAACTAAACAACAATTTAAAAGAGCACTTTACCAATACTATTTTGCTCAGTATTAATCACTGTCTCACAAATCCTGTAACAGCTATATTACTTCTATATTTCTATTCCTTTCTTTGTAGTGTGTTTTCTCTTTTTCTTAAAAAAATTGTAATTAAGTTATAGGGCATATAATTAGTTTACCTAAAAGAATAAGAAATGTTATGTAATGTTTTGTGAATATTTTGGTAATTTTAGGAGAGCTTGAGAGGAGAAGGGGAAGGGGGGGGGGGGGAATGATTTGTAAAATTTAAACAAATAACAAATATTAAAGGCCCACCTTCACCCAAAAGACGTTGAGGTTGTTTGTTTTTGGTTTTGAAATGCTCCATTGTTCATATGCGTGATCTGATTGGTTGCGCGCATTCAAGCGTGCCAGAAAGTGATCACGGCGCGCACAGCATTTTGGGTGAAGGTGGGCCTTTAAAGATTTAATAAAGTTTAAAAAAAATTTAGAATATGAAGTCGATAGTTAGTGGATGAACACTAAAACAGTCTGTACCAACCTGGGGTGCTCCAATAGACCTCTTCAGCTTGCATGTTTTGTTCTCCCAATGTAGGTCATGTGATGTTCTCAAGGGAATTTGTCCTTTGTCTTTTCATAAATTATGCATACATGTGCACGTAAAGAAAACAAAATTGAAAAGAAACAGTTCTCTAGGGTAACATCACATGATCTACATTGGGAAAACAAAACATACAAGCTAAAGAGGTCTATTGCGTGGGTATCAACTGTTTGTTGGTGTTTCAAAAAAAATGTTTCTTTCTCTATCCCTTCTTTATAACGTCATAATTTCTCTCTATTTTTCAGGAGACCTTGCAACAGTCTACATCAAGTTTGGAGGATCGTCATTTCACGTCGGTGTTGTTGGAGCCCAGAAGTTTGTTCCTTTTAACAGAAGATCTTTATCACAATTACTTGCACGGCATCGCAGAGAGAACTTGTGACGTTATAACCGATAAAGTGGCAAATTTGGACCCTTGTAACGCTGCACTTGGTGACACTTTGCAGCGAACAACAAGGATTTCGCTAACCATCAGAAATGTACCCAAGGTTCTTAAGTTTAAGCTTAATCTTGGAAGATAAGGCAAATCAAAATGAAGTCCCCTTAAAAATCAAGCAGATATCTATCTCTGCAGAAATCCGCCAGTCACAGGCGACCATCTTGCTGCATGGAGGGAATGGTAACCAGCTGATGTCATCAAATGATGAAGACATTGGAAGACTTATACGTTGTAAGCGGTCGAAACGTCGCTGTTAAAACATCTTAAATGCAGATGTATTTTAATTTTTGTTAATTTATAACTTATAGGCAAAATATTATCAAGTTAAATTGCTTGTCTTTAGAGCGGTTTTCAATTGAGTATCGAAAGTAATTTCACAATTGCTTTGGTTTTGTATTGCTACGCTTTGTGATTGGTTAAAAAAATCTCGCGCCACTTTCTCAACCAATAAGAAGTAAAACCAAAACCAATCGTGCCTTGCTCGCACGCGTTTTCCCGCGCTTGGCGCCGGCTACATGTATTTGCTTCGCGTTCTGATTGGTTCATTGTATTGTCTGCCTCTGTTGTGATTGGCTAGAGTAATCTGTACTTTGGTTTTGGTTTTACGACGCTCAATTCAAAACCGCTCTAGGCCACATTAAAAGCAAGTTGTTTTCAATGACGATAATTATTTCCTCTTTTCAGTATGTCTGTGTATATAGTTTCAGGGCTGTCCTAAGTTTTGAGCCGTTTGCTGGCTGCACAAGGAAAGTAGGGGGTCATGACTCAAGATAGTCTTCCATGGCTGTTGATCTGCACTCATTTCCAGACTTTAAACGGACACTGTTCCGCCGAAATAACAAATTTTCGCTTACCTCATTTCCATGTTATATCACCAAATGCCACCCAATATACACCTTATTTGGAAAAAAAAGATTCTATAGAGCAAAACAAAAGCAGTAGCTTGAAGATAAAGTGCAGGATTGCAAGGATGGAAGTGGATTACATTTCATCAAATTTGATTTCGTGACAGGCGGTCAAGAAATCAAAATTACCATTGTTAAATTTTGACTTTTGTAGGCGTTGTTTTGTCTCTTTAGTTAATATTTCTTTGTTCTCATCCCTTTTAGCGATTTTTTCTTCCTATTTCAAGAAAAAAGGAAGATTAAAAGCAAGCTCCTGGCCATTGTCATGGAAACACGATATATAAGATGGGACACTGCCCCTTTAAGTTGCCAGTCATCTTCACCGCAGTTGCCGATTATAATTGGGAACTTTAGATTTGAGTACGAGTACGACTTGAATTTCAAGCCAGTTATATCCCCAGAACTGTCGGTCCTTCCTGTTGCTGACCAGAAGATAAGAAGACTCTAGGTATATAATTGGGCTGATTAATGGTCATCTAGAGCTCGCGAACTAGGTTTTAAAAGGGTTAACACTTATTTCCATCTGTCAAACTGACTTTTCTTTTTCACTTAAGTTACATGAAGTAAAACCTATTTCACACTTTAGAGTAAAATTAGAAAAAAGATCAGAATAGTGTATGCCTCGAACCCGAGTCGTTCGCTTCATAACTAATATCCTTATCCACTACACCAACGAGGACTAGCTGACGGGAGCTGTAATTTTTAACATATTTATAGAGTTACCCATAACAGTAAATGAAAGCTAACCGTTTTCAAAACAGTGCTTAACCCTAAACACTGTAGATCAATGCTAAACCCCAAAACGTTTTTCTTTGCTTAACCGGAGCTCTGTTCTCTCAGTTTTCTGAGTAATAAATCAGGTTTTGTTCTCATATACGTCAGTAATTCTTGGTTTTCACGTGACGTCATCAAATTCGAAAATCATAAATTGTAATGCCTTCTGAATTTATATGTCCACCAGGTTGAAGATGACTTAAAAATAAATCTTTTCACAAGTATCCAACCCGGTAGCGTCTTTCGTTTTGAAAATACAGCATTTTGAATTTCTGACTTTTCACCCTACGTGACACCAACATGGCGTCCGTGACAAAGCTTTTTCCTATGAAACAAGGGCCTCTCCTCGTGATTTTTGGCACTTTGGGCAGTTAAAGTATTAGGAATGCAGTTTATGCGAATGAATAGTTCACGAGAGAAAAGTAATCGCTTTCAGAGCGAAAGTGAAGTCCAGATGTTTTTATTGATTTCCGGCGGCCATCTTGGTGCCCCTCGGAGGGGCACCAAGATGGCGTTTCCATACAAAGCTCTGTGAATTTGAGTCGAGTGCTTCGGCGAATAATTCAACGACGGGATATTGCACAGATCTGAGACTTAGCGAAGTTTTTTATTTGTTACTCTTTTATAACATTACAAATTATTGGCTTCTTTCACTAAATAGTTTCGATTCTAAAACATTATATCTTGGTGTCCCTCCGGGATGGCGTTTCCATACAAAGCTCTGTAAATTTGAGTCGAATGCTTCGGCGAATAATTCAACAACGGAATATTGCACAGATCTGAGACTTCGCGAAGTTGTTTATTTGTTACTCTTTTATAACATTACAAATTATTGGCTTCCTTCGCTAATTCGTTTCGATTTTAAAATTTTATGGCGTGACAGTGAAAACCAAGAATACAACGATGAAGAATGCTACATTGTGTAAACCTCATAATGTGTCCAACGTCAGTTTGACAGATGGAAATAAGTGTTAACTTTTAAAAGTCGTACTCGTGGTCCAATCTGAAGTTTCCTAATGTCCGGTTACTAGCTACCAATGACGGCCTTGCGTATATTTCAAAATAAAGCTGGATTGCAACAGTTACTTCCTGTCATGAGCTCAGATTTAATATGAAATATGTTGATTTAAAAAAAATTAATTTAGAATTTTTTTGCGTTTCAAACTTTATTTACTCATAAAAACATTTACAATTTGCTTACAGAAATCTTCTTTAGTTAACATTTTCGAGGTACAGGGTCATTGTGAAGACTAAACTTAATTAAACTAAGTTAAACTCAATTAACTAATCGTTAATCTAGCAACAAAGTTGCTAACAATTTATTACTTAAAATCTTTCAGAGCAGTATTTTAAATTGACTTGTCTTTTAAAGTCCTGAATAAAGTAATGAGTCACCCTAGAGTTTCCTTTTGTAAATACAATAGCGCATGAATAATAAGGTACAATTAAATTTGGCTAAGGACGCTCCGGATTCATCGAAAGCTCCAAAGATAAATTTTTCGGTATTGAAATTGAAAGTGGGGGTGTTCTGGGTTTATATGTTTATGCTAATTTATGACAACAGTTTCATTTTCATAGGTACTTGCTGCGAGGTTGATTCGTTTCGTTTTCGAGCTAACAATAGACCTCTTCAGCTTGTATGTTTTGTTTTCCCAATGTAGGGGCCTGGTCGCACTACAGTCAAAAACAAAAATCCGCCCGTGCAAAAATCGAGGAAAACAAAAGAAACCGCTCTGGTGGGACACGCTTTTTGTGGAATGTTTTTGTTTTTATGTCATTTTGCACGGGCTAATTTTTGTGCGACCAGGCCCTTAGTCATGTGATGTTCTCAAGGGAATTTGTCCTTTGTCTTTTCATAAATTATGCATACATATGCACGTGAAGAAAACAAAACTTGACAGAAACACTTCTCTAGGGTACGTAACATCACATGATATACATTGGGAAAACAAAACATACAAGCTAAAGAGGTCTATTGCTGCAAATCAAGCGTCGTTTGAATGTTTCTCAAGAAGTAACATTTCTCTTGGCACGTTGTATTGATGGCTGCTCGTTGGTTCGTCTGTGCATTTCGTCTTTTTCTTCTTCTAAGCGTGACAGCAGGTTAGTTCAGTAAAATAACTTGAGCATCTCACAGGGACAACACATTTGCGATTTTTGTCGCGCTCTCCAATGCAACTTTTTTCGCAAGTGTAAACTAGCGGCGATTTCTGTGCGATTCGGGTGCGACATTTGCTGTGATTTCCCAAAAATCGCCATCAGGTTTCGAACATGTTCGAAACCTCTGCGACATCGCGGGACAAATCGCGCCAAAATCGCACTGAAATCGCTGCCCGTTTACACATGCGATTTGAAGATGCAACTTGCGCGCGACAAAAATTGCATCGAAATTAAAGGTGCGACAAAATTGCACAAAAAATCGCTTGTGTAAACGGGCCTTTCCGTTTTAGCTTTTCGGTTCTTTTAACTGAATATTTCAGCGACAGAAAATTTTAGCGAAAGGAATCTTATCCCCCTAATAGGCCTTTATCACGCAGCGGCCATGTTGACTCCCCGGAAAATAAACTGCTTTGTTTTTGCCCGCCCAGCCTCGCAGTGAAAAAGTTGAAAACGAGGTTAGGCGGGCAAAAATCTCTTGTTTTTATACAAAATGGCAGGGCGTAATAAAGACCTATAGCTGACCTTATTTCGTACCCAAAATGATATTCTTTACTCCGCCGAAAGCAAAAGGCGTTAAATTCTCCGATGTTACGAAAGTTTGAGGCGTCATTTAACTTAAGAAAACTCTAGTTTTTAATCTTATTTTTTTTTACGAATTTTTAAGATGACTTGGGTCTTCCAAACAGCTTTCCAGTCCACCGAAACGATTCGCTGGGTCCTCCTTACCTTACAAACATACAACAACAGACTTTCACTCGTATACGAGAGATTTTCCGAAACTATTTGTGTCGCTGGTAGGACTTGCCTTATTAAACGTTGGGTGTCCGAGCATGATGTAAAATTAGTCGGACATCATGTTTAGGATTTTGGTCGGACAATGTCTGATGACCAACTGTTGTTTCCAGCACTGAGGCAAAGTTTCTTGCTCTTCTGGAAATTTTGCGACCAACGCCCACTTAGCAAATTTTTTGTTATAAGATTTTAAAAGATCTTGACTGTGAGAAAGTCAGTTGGTGGTGAGACAACGGGTAATCAAAGCCAATATTCAACAAGCAACTGCATAAAACATTTCATGTATCTACTTAACAAAGATTTGTTTGTTTTTGTATTTCAGGATACTACGAGTATCGACAAACTGTCCACGTTTCATTGTTCGGAAACGACACCAAAGATTGTGGCCCCATTGAAAAGCCATGTCGCACAATAGCAATGGCAGTTTCCCGCGCGGCCTGGGGCGGGCGTGTTATCCTTAACGGCAGTGGAACAGCAAAACAACCATACAATTGTAAGGGCTTAACAACGCAGGCGCATCATCCGGGAATCCGGGGGACGAGAAACGTCACAATAATCAGTTTACATTCGACAGAAGCCCGCGTGACCTGTCGAAACGGGTTCCATTTTCATCGATCACATGAGGGGTTGAGTATTACATTAAGTGGCATAACGTTCTTGAAAACGCCTCTTAAATTTAGAGACTGTAGCCATGTTGAGGTTATTAACTGTACACATCGAGACATGCATAAAGAATCGGCTGTTTTTATTCGAGTGGAAAACAGTTCGAAAGTGAATTTCACCGTTCGAAACTCTCTCTTTCAAAACAACTCTCTCTGTGTGGAAATACAGTTTGAACAACGTTATCTCAAAGCAGATGTGGAGTTTTCGTTAAACATCGACAAAACTAAATTCCTTGAAAACGGGTTTTACAGAAAATCACTGCAAAGGGGCGCTGTTGTGTTCACAAATGATAAAAATAATTTTTCCCGTAAGATTCATCTGCGTATAACTGTTGAAAAGGTTCTATGCGTTGGAGGTGGAGGTCATTTTTTTAGTATTGATTTGCCCACAGCTGTTACCAGAGAAACGTACACTAACATTAACCTTGAGCAAAACCATTTCACAACCTCTGGTAGCCTTTATTATTCGAGAGTAAAGATGACCTCTGTAACGTTTTTTCGGTTGCAGTGTAGGAATAACTCTGACATAAGATGCATCACAATTCAGAGCTTTACTAAAGCGAACAAAACAGTTAGTTTGAACGTCCACAGATCACGTTTCTACGACAACAGAATAAGCCAAACAAAACTGGCGGCGATTTTTCGAGTGACGGGAATTGAAGCTCAATCTGGAATGATACACATTTCCAACACATCGTTTGTCAGAAATTACAAGTTTGCAGTCATCAGTATAACTCCGAACTTAAGGCTTCGCCTTGACGGTGTTACGGTGGCATCTTCGTTGCTTGGTGTTCGGATAGAAGCGTATGACAAACTGACCATGAACGAAAGCAATTATTATTTAGACGTGAGCATCAACAATTGCATATTTCGAAACAACCTGAAGGACTTATTTGGTTTTCTCAAAAACAGCGTCTACGTTCGCGTTGGAGTGACCAACACGCTTTTCGACGGCAACAAAATACAGGAGAGATACTCGAAGAATACTACTTTTGGTATTCGCATCATTATTCCTCCTCTGAACAAAACATTTTCTTCAGAAGCACACATTGATATGGAGAATGTCACTTTTCAAGGCCGACCATCCAATTCATTTGTATTTGTTTTCAAGGGAAAGAAAACGATAAGTATGCGTGGTTGTAAATTTCGGAACGGTTTTAGTCTACAGAAGAATGAGTGGAAAATAAGAAAATACAGAAACTTGCCTGGGTATATGACTGGTAAGGGAGCGCTTCTGTTTCTTTTTGACGCCGATGAGCTCGTGGATAAAGGCTGCGTCAAAGAAGGGGATGGACACAACACACATCCCAAATGGAATTACACAAGTCGCGTTTTATTTGAAGACACCTTATTTCAAAACAACTACGGGTATGTGGCGGGTGCCATTCAAATTATTAACGGTTATGTGAAGTTTCGAAGATGCTTTTTCAGAGATAACTTTGCTTTGGGCGACACAGGGCATATCTACGTTGGATACGGAAGTGCGAAGGTTGAGTTCCAGAGCTGTGTTTTCACACGCACAGGAAGAAAAGGAACCCACAAAAGCATTCCTTTTGCAGTTGGCAGATTTTTGCATTCGGAAAGTGGAGGACCAATTAAAATAGAGAACACTTCTTTTGTAACAAACTTTTCCCAGAGGCTATTGCCTGTACCCATTCTGAGAATATTTTCTGGTGGATATTTCGATATCGACTTGAACTCTACCATTCGATGTGCTACTGGAAGCGCACTTCGGTTTGACAATTTCACTCACTTTCATTACGAAGGCGGGCAAGAAAACACGTTTTGTCGTATAAACGTGACGACTGTAATGTTCACTTGCAGAATGTGTCCTCCTAGAATGTACAGTTTTCAAAGTGGATTTTCCAGAGGTCTTATGGTTCGTAAAGGCTTTGAATGTCTTGAATGCCCCTTTGGCGCCCAGTGCAACGGACCCAACAACATTGTGGCCAAACGAGATTTTTGGGGTTACAAAGTTACTAACTCGAGCAATTTCTCGTCTCTAGCATTTTTTCCTTGTCCCGAGGAATATTGTCGTAAACCAACCAGAAGTTCATACGACGAAGACTACGACAGTTGCTATGGTAACAGGTCAGGTGTTCTATGCGGGCGATGTGCTCCGGGGTTTACCGAAACATTATTTTCACCCGAGTGTCGAAAATCTGAAGAATGCAGGTGGAATTATCTGCAGTGGCTATTAATGGCGCTTTACACCATCGGTTTGACTTTCTATTTGTTGAAGAAACCTCCTCTCGTCCAGATTTTGAAAGACCAAATATTCTGGTTCCGAAAAAATCGTCAACAGAGCTTGCAAGGAAGCTCAGTTCACACGAACGAAGATGAGAATGGCTACCTCGATATTACATTTTATTTCTACCAAGTAGTTGACTTGCTCAGCACTACTTCTTTGGAGAACATGATGAGTCAAGTTCCGTACATTTCCACGGTAGTCGCTGCCTTTAACTTCGAAGTGCACATCGTCGACGAGGGAATTGGTTGCCCATTCGCTGGACTAACAGCGGTCACGAAGGAAGTTTTTCTCTCTGGTCTGGTGTTTGCTGCAATAGCTCACGTTTTCATTATTTACTGTCTTCATTTAGCAGTTAATCTGACACTGAAGAGAGATAAACCATTGATGGTTCATTACGTGGCTGTTGCCATGGAAATCATGTTGCTAGGTTACGAACGTCTTGCGGAAACGTCTTTAAAGTTGATGCACTGCGTATCGGTCGGATCCAAATGGCATCTTTTCGTCGATGGGAACATTGTTTGCTGGCAGTGGTGGCAATACGGTTTCCTGGCTTTTAATGCCATCTTTGTTGTCCCATTCGTCGGGGTCCTTTATTTGGGTTCTGGAAAGCTGTATAACAAGACCATATCCTGGAAAGAGTTTGTTTTCGCTTGTGTTGTTCCTCCGCCGTTTCTTGTCTACTGGCTTGTAAAACGTTTATGCACCAGACAGACTCAAAACCGAGGCGTTCGCAATTTATTATCAGGTGACTACACCGGCAGCCTTTCATCACTCCACGCAGGCGGAAGCGTTTCGCGCGATAGCGATGAATGTACCAACGAAATTTCCCATATTTTGCATGGTCCCTTCCGTCCACCCAGTGCACATGATCAAGGAACGCTCTACTGGGAAAGTGTTCTTATTGGTCGAAGGCTTGTACTTCTCACATTCCGCGCGTTCATCCCGAATACCATGATTTGTTTCCTTTGCATGTCATTTGCATGTGTTCTGATGCTAGTTCATCATTTAATAAAAAAGCCATTCCGTGACCGTGTAGCAGACGGACTGGAAACGTTGTCTTTGATCACTCTATGCTGTATAGCGATCATAAACGTGACAACGGCGACTCTTGCATCCTCTGCCGTCCGCCCAGAAGGACCTAACAAGCACATCATTGTTGTCCTGCAGCGGATTCAGGTGGCCGTTCTCTGTTTTCCTCCTGCAGTGTTTGCATTGTTGATCCTATTTGCGTTTTTGGCTCAAGTTGTTCGTCTCACCATGTTCCTAAAGCGAAAGATTTGCGTTCTGCGTTTGTCTCGGCAATTAAAAAGGCGGTACTACGAGTTTTTGGACGACAACGCAATTTTTCCAACCGACTGACATAACAGTACATGAAAAAGTTCAAGCAACTACAACCTTTTCTTTCTGTCATTTTCTACTTGATGATGATGTCAGAGACATCGAAACGTGGAATCGCGTGAATTTTTGTATTTCTACTAGAACTAGAACCATTGCAGAATTTCAGATCGCGAGGCCATGAAGCAGATGTATAAACTTCCCTTGAGCATTTCCCTCCCTGGCTTAATAAGCCAAATCGCTGCCTACACTTTCACGATAGCTAGAAATCGGAACAAAATATGTGTAAAAGCTTTGGTATTATATTTGTACTATCGTAGTCCATATTCTTTGCATTTTCTTGTGTCAATTTAGAGGGCAATTTATGAATAACTGCAAACTCAAAACTGACTAGGTTATGAAAGCACAATGGCCTTAATAGTTCGTTCAAATTATTTCAGGCAAAAGGTTTCAGTGGTTGGTGCAGTGCATAGAGCAGTTTTCAATTGAGTGTCGTAAAACCAAAACTAAAGTAATTACTCTGACCAATCACAGCAGTCGTAAACAATCCAATGAACCAATCAGAGCTCAAAGCAATTACATGTCGGCGGCGCCAAGCGCGGGAAAACGCGTGCGAGCAAGTCACGATTGGTTTTGGTTTTACTTCTGATTGGTCGAGAAAGTGGCGCGAGATTTTTTAGCCAATCACAAAGCGTAGCAATGCAAAACCAAAGCAATTGTGTAATTACTTTCGACACTCAATTGAAAACTGCTCTATCAGAAATATCTTAATAAGACCGTCAACGCATGGGTAATGGTCATTTTACTTCTCAACTGTACCAACTGGGCCAGAGTCCGCGCTCAACTCCTAAAACAGGTCGTAAATACAGCTGTAAATATAGACTGCTAGCAATCCCTCTCTGGATAGTCAAGCGGGCGAGCAAATAAGCGATCGGCGATCAACCGAGCGGCGAGCGAGCGAAAAGTACAATGCAAACCGAGGGGGCTCCAGTTTCCCCTCGGCTCGTTCGCTCGCTCCAGTCTCAACAAGCTTGTTTTCGTGATTAGCTCGCCCGCTCGATTGACTGAAAAGGGACAGCTAGCAGTCTACTGTAAATACAATCTATCTTTTTTCTCGTCGCTGCCCACCATCGGGCGTTTAGAGACCATCAGTTTTTTAGGAGTATTGGTATGACTTTTTTTGTCTTGTTTAGACACACAACCTTGAATTTCTACCATAGCCATAAAACCTTGTGGATGTGTGCATGCTTAATTCAGGAAAGTTGTAGTCAAACTCCATAACTGTTTCCAAAGCTCCACGTTTTCTGTAATGTCGCAGCTCCGTCCTGACCAAAAGAACGAAGGTTCAGTTGGAGGACGAAAATTCAGTCGTGCAGTCGAAACTCCGCTTTACGGACGCCGTCGCTAAGTATAGACTTCCCGTTATAGAGACTCAACTTTAACTGTGGCTAAAAATGACGAAGAGGAAAGATTCCAGACTGTAGTGAATTTGAGATGTGCCTGTACTGGAAAAAAGGGAAGCGATGTGATAATAGGAATTATTGTCATTTAGTTTCACTTGCTTTGCTGTGTAAAAATATAAATTCCAGGGTATAATTATTTTGTCAGTCTTAGTTTTCCAGTACGATAACCGTAATATCTGCTGTTGTGGTTAGCATAAACTGTTCTCGCCCTATCTTAGCTGTAAAGTGTACTGAGAACCTGTTAAAGTCCTTTTGTTAAGTTGTTAGTATAGTAGTTGCGTTAGTTTAAAGTATTTAATGTTGCAAAGCTTGGTTTAAGTCTCATCCAAAAGGACTTCTGAAATGTTTATGTTTTCTAACATTGTTATGATGTAATTCAAATTGTGCGTTAGGTGAAATACAAGTGCTTTGTAGAACATACCCAGTGGGGCTATGCCCCCCCCCCCCCCCCCCCGCGAGTCGAGTCGTCGGTTATACCCGGGGTGAGATTCTTGAGTGCAAGTAGAATAAACCACGTTGGACCAAACGTCTGTCTGTTCTATTCGTTTCGGAGATAATATTTGCTTTAACAGATCCCGGACTTTCCGAAGCCAGCGAGTGTTCCTCCAGGTTCAGAAGCCGTCCCAGAGTCATAGAGAATTGGGCTTATACTTCATGGAGATGCACACTTAGCCCGAAAAACGTCAACTTCAGATTTTATTTTCTTAGCTTTCAAAACGAACGAAAATTGAATCATAGCCTGTACATAAAATAGCTTTTCGGGCAAACTCTCGTCTGGAGTTTTGAGTAACACATGTACCGTTGCAGTTATGTCCTCTGTGGTGAACATGTCCTCTGACGTAATACGATATGCTGGGCCAATCATATCGTGTGATCTATCTTGCAACACTCGGCTAAGACTGGTAAGGAAACTCTGTTGCAGTTCGGTCTTCGAGCAAAACTGTCTATTTGAGAGGGTCGGGGACAGTAGAGATATTTGACCTACAAACCTCGTTCACTGATTTCGAGGAGACTGAATCGGGCTTAGTTAAACGTGCCTTTTCTTCAATTTGGTGCTGTTTTGGTGTTGTTTTGGCATTGTGTAACGAGTATATTGCGACAAATAAAACTTGTACAGCTCCAAGGCTGTCGTGAAAAGCACACGATCGCGATACTTGTAAATTTATGAAGAAAGTGATACCGGCATGTTTCATTTTCTGATAAATTCTTATTTCTCTTGAGTCTTCAGTCGTTTGGCTGATAAACTACAATAATAGTAAACACAAACTAAATCACTTCGACTCTGCGCCAAAAAAAAAAGCAAACAAACCAACAAACAGAAATGTAATATTAAATAATTTTCGCTGAGTCTGATCAATCAGGGTTTGATTCTTTATGATGAGCCGTACTGGTCACAACACGTTATTCAAATATATGTTTTTGTTTAGTCAGTGGCTACAGAGAAAACGAGATATGAAGTCCTCCTTTAACTCTACACAGCACTGATGTTTACAGAATCGTCAACCGCCGGTTTTCGTTGTTTTATCGACAACGACTTTGAATCCAACTTTGATCGCAAATTATAACCTATTATATACAGTCCCAGAGCGCTTTGTGGTTACTCATCTGTAGCTTGAAGCACTTTGTGATGATATAGGAACGAGACTTCGAATGCTACAAAGCGCTCTGTGGTGATTTAGCGGGACATAAATTTTGAAAACTGGATGTTTTATCAAAATTCCCAAGCATATCGCAGATTGTTTGAAAATAATTGCGTTCTCACTAATTTTGTTATCACAAAGCACTTTGTGGACCTTTGTGCCTTCATCCGGAAACGCCACAAAGCGCTCTATGTAGTCTGTGCAGCACAAATGAAATGCCACAAAACGCTTTGTGATGACTTACTGGATATTAACTTTGGAAACTGGTTGCTTTATTGAAACACGTAAGTTAGATCGTAGGATCTTTTGAAAATAATCTTCGGTTCCAACAAATTTTGTCACACAAAGCACTTTGTGGCATCATCAAAACGCCACAAAGCGCTCTCTGTATTCTGTGTAGCATTCTGTGGCACAGTTAACATACCACAAAGCGCTTTGCAGTGACGTGGCTGGAGATTTGAAAACTGGATAATTCATTCAAACTCGTTGTGTCGTCATTGTAGGATCTTTTAAAAATAATCTTTATTTTATTTTTATTTTTTTTTTCATTTTACAAAACTTTATTTCACCTTCAGTTACAAGTCATTTACAAAACATAACAACAAACATTTACATATAAGATACTGTCATTATTATATAATTTCTGTAGATGCATATATATTGATTTATAAATATCATGCAGCAAACACTGATTTGGGCGTGAAATTAAGGACAGTCTTTCAGGAAGGTATTTGGACATTAACTAATGTTGAATTTAAGATTTCTAAGTAATCTGTATCTAGGATAAATTCTCGGTTTGATACTTAATCAATACTTTATTTTTGAATTCTTGAAGAGTTATAGCTTTAGAGTGGAGTTTACTGGTGTAGATATAGTATCTCATAAATAAGAGAGTACAGTTTAATTTCCTAGTAACGTTTTTTGCGTGTTGACTGGACATGATTCCGAAATAAAGTTTGTTCAGTCGTGAGGGAGAAGCGAACACTGTTTGAGTGATTGAACCATTGAATAACATTTCCTAGTAAGTAGCTCCCTCTTTGTTACAATAGCTCTGTGCATAAGTTTAAATTGAAATTCTTTAAGTTTATTTTCTTTACAAATTTTCTTTAGCGATGAAAATATGTTTTCCCAATTACTTTCGCTTATTGACAAAGTTTTGTCCCATTTCATCGGACCGGTATGACGGTGAAGACTGCAACAAAAATTTTGTCGTCACAAAGCACTTTGGCTGATTTTGTGGACATTAACATTGAAAACTCGATGATTCAATGATATTCCTAAGCATAGCAAGGGACCCGTTATGAAAATAATCGTATTTCCACATTTTTTAATCACGGCAAAGCACTTTGTGAATATTTCCAAAAAGAAAAAGTTGTGGACTTGCCATTCTCTCGTTGCAGTCCAAAATCTCTGAGAAATGTCATTAAGTCTCAGGATGGGACCTGGTAAGTGAAAATAATGAATCTGTGGACTTATGAAATGTCTATAACAATATTAACAGTTTTTTTGATGATGTTTTATCTGTTTGTTTATTTCAATTTGGACTGTTCTTCGGACTGTCTTACATAGTCAGTTTTGACTGAGGGATGCCTTATGATGATGATGGTGAAACCTTTATTTAAGTATCATAAAATTCTATAACATTACAGTACTAATTAGGGACACTAAAACGAAGCTAATTAAAATAAAGTAAAATTATCATAATAAGACTTATACTGACCCCGATTTTCATTTACTCAATACTAAAGTGGGTAAAACGGGTGGGGGGGGGGGGGGGGGGGGGGGGGGCGATTTTACTAATTCAGCCGGTTAACCTATGAACCCTCAACCCCACCTTACAATGTTGATCCCATTTTCATTTATTCAATACTAGAGTGGGTAAAACGGGGTCGATTTTACTAGTTCAGCCGGTTAAAATATACACCCCTCACCTTGCCTTAGGGTCTTAACCCCGTTTTTCAGCCGCGTTCAAATAAACTAAAAATAGGGTGCAGAGTGGATGTCCGTGGATGGAGTATATAGCTTACTAAGACGAACTTACGAAATTAACCCCGTTTTTCAGCCATGGTCAAAAAATTTAAATTTGGGGAGAAGAGTGGATGTCTTTGAATGTGATATATAGCTTACTAAGACGAACTTACGAAATTAACCCCGTTTTTCAGCCGTGGTCAAATAAACTAAAATTGGGGTGAAGAGTGGATGTCCGTGGATGGGGTATATAGCTTACTAAAACGAACTCAGCAAATGAACCCCGTTTTTCAGCCGTGTCCAAATAAACTAAATTTGGGGTGAAGAGTGGATGTCCGTGGATGGGGTATATATCTTACTAAAACGAACTCAGCAAATGAACCGCGTTTTTCAGCCGTGTCCAAATAAAATAAATTTGGGGTGAAGAGTGGATGTCCGTGGATGGGGTATATAGCTTACTAAGACGAACTTACGAAATTAACCCCGTTTTTCTGCCATGGTCAAATAAACTAAAATTGGGGTGAAAAGTGGATGTCCGTGGATGGGGTATATACCTTACTAGGACGAACTTACGAAAGTAACCCCGTTTTTCAGCCGTGGTCAAATAAACTAAAATTGGGGTGAAGAGTGGATGTCCGTGGATGGGGCATATAGCTTACTAAGACGAACTTACGAAATTAACCCCGTTTTTCAGCCCTGGTCAAATAAACTAAAATTGGGGTGAAGAGTGGATGTCCGTGGATGGGGTATATAAGTAGTATAGGAGTTGGGGGTACCAGAGCATTTTTTGTAAAAAATACTCTGTTACCAAACCCAACTCATATCCTACTTTCCATCAAATGGAATAAATTTATAATATCAGCTTTTGATCTCGATTTCTGATTAAACTATATGTTTCCACAAAATAATTAAACTATATGTTTTCAATAAAATAATTAAACTATATGTTTTCAATAAATTTTATGATCTAGACTTTTGATTAATCTATATGTTTTCAAATATATTTTTGATTTAATTTTTGATTTTATAATGTCCATAAGCATATGAATTTATACCATCTTTTAGTATATATCTTTTATCATCGAAACAGCTGAGTGATACTTTATTAAGCTCATAGCTTCCAAGTTGATGGTTTAGACTTCTGATTGTTTTCATTTTATGATGCATTTGTTTTTTATTGAATAGTGTTTTTTTATAGTTTTCATGTTTTATGTCGTTATTTATTACATTCTTTTTGATTCCTTTAGCAGTCTTTCCTCCTGTTTGGTTGTCTTTTATATAGCTATACATTTTTGATCTTAAACCAATAAATTCACAAATAGGAATTAATGCAGCTTCATCTTTAAATTTACCAATTACTTTTTTATTAGTTTTATCATAATACGGTGAGCTTTCTGGGTAGTCACTGTTATCGAATTTGTCTTTATCATTCCAAAAATCTTGATATACATCTTCAGCTTCAATTTCATAAGTTAAACTGTCTGTGTCAGTGAATAATAGTCTAGCTTTGTCTCCATATTTCTTTTTAATGTAGTTGTAATGAAAATCATACATTAATGTCTTACTGATATCAAGAATACACATACCCACATATGCCGGCCGGTTTAAGGTTAATGTTTCTTTAATCTTATGTACAGCTACTAAATTTTCATTGAAGATCTTACTGCTTACATAAGTAGGTTTAGCAGTCATTTTTAAAAGTTTCTTTTCATCAGTCACTAATCTAACATCTACTCGCTTTCTAATATTTTCCATTGTTTTACCGAATACGCTGTTGTTCATAAGCTTGAAGAAGTCTTTTTCAAAACTATTTTTGGCATTTTTTCGTTTGTTTGTGTTGAAGTCAATGTATTGTTTCAACCAAGGAGATTGATCAAATTCTAATACTCTATGGACTTTTGTTACTTTCAAACCGAGATCAGTGTATAATTGTAGGTTTCTATAATGGAGCACATATTTTTCTTTGTTGCTTAATGTTGGTATTAATTTATGAACTAAACCTGTTGATATACTGTATTTATCAGATATTTCTTTACAATAATTTGATAACATATTTTTGGTTACTTTAGTCTTTTCTGGTGCTAATGGGTAGTCATTGTGAAGATTGTGTAATTTTTCAGGATATTCTAAATCAACTTCTAGTATTAAACCTTTTTTACTTTTTTCATACTTGGCTAAATCTATATTATCAATTTGTTTTTCTGTCATCCATTTAAAACCACCAGTAGGTAGGTATTGACTCATAGCCCAACCGTATAAATTATTCGCGTCTAAATACATAATGTATTTTTGATGCTTTGTCTCATCATATTTTTTCATGTACTTGTTATTGGCTTTACCGTATCTATTGGCTATATATGATATACCACCCCTCATACCTTTTTCAATGAATTGAAACATATCTATGTCAGTCATTAGTTCTAATTTGATATCAGTCATTTTTAGCATAGCATCCCAAGACAAACCTGGAGATGTAAAATAGTGACATGGGTCAAGTTTGTAGTATTCTAGACAGGTCTTTCTAAAGTTTTCAAATACATCTGCTAATAGAAGGACATCAGATTTAAGATATAAGTTATGGTATTCACCCATATTTTGAAGATTGAATGTATTCCATACAGTTTGAGCATGTTTATAGTCTTCATTTGATATATGTTGATTATTTAATATGCTGTAAAATTCTTCTTTTGTTGGTAGGTTTTCATTAAACTTGTCAAAACTGTCCATGAAGTCATATGGATAGACTCCTTTTTGAGACATTAAATCAAGTTTATCACCTTTAAATTTTTGAGAGGTATATTTTAATGAATTTTTTGGTAGATTACTAACTAATTTATCCAAGCTAGAGCTCATGAATTGGAAACTATCTATGAATGTTAGATTATTTCCAAGCATGAAAGCCATGTATTTTTCCATATTGTTTGGAATACAATTAATATTCATTTCACATTTTTCACCTTTTTTATTTGTATATGTATGCTTCTTGACAATTTCACCAATCTCTTGCATTATAAAATGACTGTTATAACCTCTCAAATTATGGAATATAACAGGAATTTTCTCATTTATTTTGAAGTTAAGATTGCAATCTTGATGCGCTGATCCTCTATACTTGCCAGTTATATGACAATGGTCTCGAACTCGAATGTCTTTGTCAGTATATTTTATATCACATATATGACATTCTTTAGCTTTTTGAAATTCTTCTTCATCATCTTTAGTCATTCTTAATGGTTTGTTGAAATATTTTTTGATTACTTTCTTACAATATCTGACTTCATCAAGCATAGCTTCCACGAATTTGTATACAGCTTTCTCACCTCTGTAAATTTGTATTGGTTTGCTATATTTATCATCATAACAACAAACAATCTTATAGCTGTATCCACAGTCCGTATGCTTCTGGTATGCTTCGGTATATGATTTGTTATTATTAGGTTGACAACCGGATATCTTTTCTGTTATACTTTCAAAATCTGCATATATGACAAATGGTACAGGCAGTTGTTTATGGAAGTTGTTGAATTTTAGTATGTTGTTATTTTTGTCAGGCATTTTTATAGCTTGTGTGCCATTCACTTGTATACAGTTTTCTTTATGATCAGTTAATACTCTTTCAGAGCTGAAGCATTGAAGACAATACATGCAGAAATGTTTCCTTTCTTTGTGTTTTGTCTGATTGTACATTAACTTGTTGAAATCTTTAATCAATACATAGTGCTTGTTTTCATTTTCTGTTATAAGAAGCAGATTCATACGGTCTTCATATTTTTCTTTTGAGACATAAATTGGGTATGGTTGTTTTTCTTCATATCCAAATACATTGATATTGATATTATTCTGTTTCTCAATTTTATTATACTGTTTGGTGGTCACTGGGAAATTAATTCCTGAATAATCTAATTCATTGATGTATTCTTTATCACATTTTTTAATTCTCTGTGGGTATTTTTCTTGAGGATTCAAATGTCTGATGTGACACCATCTAAAACACTGATTGTCTTCATTTTTTATGTTGATCAAACCTTTGGCACTATTTCTTAGTTCTTGTGGTAATTTAATGTATGAAGAGCCTCTCATTGGTTGATATTTTACTATGTTGAGATAATGATTATCAACAGATTGAACAGTCCAACCAGATCCTTCTGAAATCCAAACTGCGATCTTGTTTAATATGTTTTGCTTTGACACTTGTAGTGATTCAGTGATCTCTAGATTGTTTATGATTGTTTGAACTAGACTGTTGAAATAGGCAGTTTTATACACTGTTTCTCCATTTGATATTTTTGTAAATGTTACCTTAAGCGTTTCAACGAATTTTAATCCTTTCATTGATGTTAATACACTGATCATATGGCATGCAACAGCCTTTCTTGTGTTTTGTAGTTGTATTAGTGGGTCTTTGTTGTTTGTTATATCAATTTCATAAGACTTTGTATAGCCTTTAAGAGCTTTGTCTGTTTGCTCTATTTTAGTCCTCGGCAATGGAACTGGTTTTTTGGTTCTAGGTGTTGGAATTGGTTTTATTTTCTTTGTCCTTGGTGCTGCTACTGGTTTGTAATCATCTCTGAACTCAATAGGTGGTAAAATGATATTGTCTTCATAGTTTTTAACCATCTGCCTGACAGATTTTCTCGGTGTAGGAACTGGTCTCCTACGTTGTTTTTCGTCATCCACTATTATAATTTTAGGCTTTTTATTCTGTTGCTTTAATAATAATTTTATTAGTTCTAACTTGGTGAGTTTTTCAAGATCGCTCTTGTTCATATCTATAAGGTTAGATTTTTCTGATTTCATTTATATTATAACAATATATTTTATTTTTTTAGATATATATTTAATAATTGCACACAAAAATTGATTTAAAGAATTAATATATATAAAACTATATATATAATGAGTAAGATTGAAATCAATGAATGCGTTTACCGTATTCACCCCGTTTATAATTTATACGCTGCTAATGAAGATGGTTATATATTAAATATAATTAGACAAGTACCTATGAAGACGACTAAGAACAATAGAGGTTATTTATTATGTGGTGTTAGGAAACATGGTCAAAAAGGGTATAAAACATGTTTAACACATAGGTTTATCTGGGAGTGTTTTAATGGTCTAATAACGTACAATAATGTTATTGACCATATTAATAATATAAAGGATGATAATAGATTATGTAATCTCCAACTAGTAACACAGAGTGAAAACACTTTAAAATCTGTTAAGGATAATGACTATTCGTATAATAAATATACCCGAAAGAATCCAAGATGTGTAAAAGCTATCAACTCATCTACGAAGAAAATTTTATATTTCAATAGTATATTTTGCTGTGCACAACATCTTGATATAAGTAATGGTACTATAAAAAGAGTTTGTGATGGAGTTAAGTATCGTAAATCAGGTATATCAAAAAAGGATGGGTGTTCATATAAATTTGAGTATGTTGAAAAAGAAGATATGCCTGATAATTATATAAAATCATCTAATATACGTCAAAAAAGAGTATCGAACGAAGACAAGAAGAAACACAAAATGGAAGCATTAAAAAAATGGCAAAATAAAGAATACAAATGTCCAAGATGTGACGAAGTAATGAAAAATAGTAATAAGTTATACCATAATAAAAAATGTAAATAGACAGAAACAATTATATTTTTGGCTACAAAATAGCAAATAAACAGTATATACTGTATCGATTGATATAATATATATAATAGATTATTTTTTTATACTATTTTTATATATTTTTTAAGTCCTTAAACGAAACCCAACTATTAAAATTATCACTATACCCCTTCCACTTCACCAAAGCTTGCTTCTTTTTATAATCTCTCCGAATGACTTTATCAATACGGAAAACATCCTGCTTGGCTTTTAATAATTCAGGTTCATAAAAACTTCCTTGAATATCTTCACCTCTAAGATCCTTTAATTTGAAAGTTGTTGGATTAGTGTATTGGATCTTATCTATTATAAAAACTTCTTCTGTCCAATTTGGTGTGTAACCCTTGTCGAACACATTCCGTTTATACTTAGATATTCGGACCTTATCACCTATTTTAAATTTTGGTTTCTGTTTTAATGTTTCTATATCACCATACAAATTGAAGTAAACAGTTCCTTCCTTCCTCTTATAAGATGCTTCAACGGGTGTCATCTTTATGCTTGAATGTTTTGTGTTGTTGTACTGTTTTACTAGTTTGGGGAGCATATCGAGATACATTGTATTACCTTGAACTGTGAACTGCTTCCACATTTTGGATTTAATTGTCCTATTCCATCTTTCAACTACTGATGACTTCTCTTCATTCTCAGTTGAGTACATATGTATCCCATTTTTCTCTAATAGGTCTTTCACATGTTTGTTATAGAATTCTGTTCCCTTGTCAACCCATAGATATTGTGGTTTTCTACCTTCCTTGAATATTGTTTTGAATGCTTCTGTGACAGATTCGCCTTTCTTATCCTTCAATGGGACAATCCAACCATATTTGCTGAAGACATCAATAACCATAAGAAGATATCGATAATCTTTATTCCATTTACTAAACTGTTGCATTTCAACTAGATCACTTGCCCATATTTCATCGATATGATTTGTGATTACATGCCGCCGAGTGAAGTTGCGTTTTATGGGTGCATGCAACTCATCTGCTAATTTTTCTTGCCAGTTTTCTTCACTCGACGGCTTTTTACGTTTTTTGAAACTCCGAGACCTAGTTTCTGCTTCGTATTGATAACATTTCTTGCCAACCAATGACCCCATTGTCTTTCGTTGTATGGTACTTCGTCTAATGCTTTAACCATTTTTCGGTCTGCCTTATTTTTACATTTTCTGTCGTCTTTACAAATAGTGTAATCAACATCATGCTGCATACTTATAGCATCTGTTTTACCAGTTGGTTGATCATATATTTCCAATATTTCACCAGTTTTTGGGTTATATTTCAGTTGACTTTCGAGATCATTATAAGGGCCAGTATATTTATGACTTAAACCCTTTCCTGTTAATGCATTCAACAACATTGGAATACCAATAGATGCTAGGATCGTCCCCAAAAAACCACCTCTTTGTTTTTGTGATGGTTGAATGAATACTTGTCCTCCATTTTGAATAGCAGCTAAAATGTCTTGTTTTTGTTTTTTAGTTAAAAGGTGTTTATACTTAATCAATTGCTGTATTTTTGAATCTGGTATTAAGAAACCACCAGATTGAATACCTTTTCCAAAAATTTTATCAATTCCCAAAGATCCGAGAGCAGATAAAGCCCCTGTAGCTAAAGCTGGTGCCGCTTTTGATGCTAATTTGGTGGCCATTGGAAGCATTCTTGTTCCAAGTGAAATTAAACTAGACCATAAAGAACCGCTATATTTAACTGATTTTCTAATCTGTGTTTTTGAAATCTTGATATCTACACCAACTCCATTTTTTATCGCTTTTTTGATTTTATTTATCTGTGTTTTAGTTAAATTCAGTCCATCGCTTCCCATCAACTCATTTTTAGCTAATCGAATTGTTATTGGTGAATTTGTTTCATATGCTTTTGCTAATTTTTGTTTTTGTCCTTGAGATAATTTCACACCATATTCATAATAAGTTGTCATATTTTGTATATAATATATGTTATATAATTTTGATAATTACAAAACATGTTTAATTGAAAAACTATAAATATTGTAACAACATAATTAATTTATGCTTTAATAAGTAGTTTACCACTGCTTGTGTATAATTCGATCTCTTTTTCATGAAGAACAAGAGCATTCAAAGTATAGTTAGTTGCATTTGCTCCGTTGAGTTCATATCGGAAAGTTAATGATACAGCAGAATCTTTTGTGTCTTCCTCTTGATTTCTTAGGTCGAAATAAATCATTCCAAACAAATTTCTGAAATTACTTCTATCAATTAATGACCCACTAAGAAAGTCATTGTAAGCAGAACTATAGCTCATAAGTGTTCTGTATAATCTACTCTCTTCATTAGCTGACAATTCAAGTTGAGGATAATATATGCTATTATTCATTTCAAGTTGAGCTTTACTGAAAACTCTGTTATTTGCACCTATACTGAATGTCTTGAATGTAAATATATTAGCTTCTTGATTATTATATGAAGCTGTTGGATTCACCCATAGAAAAACATGTCTTGGTCTTCTTATACCTGTACTAATTCTGAAAAATGAACTCACAGCCGCAGTTTGATTTATTTCATAATGCTCTCTCAAGTATATCCAAGTTTTTGGTTTCAGATAGTTTTCCAGATATTGACGCAGACCACTACCATTGAAAATAAGTTTAGGGCACCATAATCTGAATTTAGTCATCAAAACTTTTGAATCAGGAGCAGCATTGCTACGAAATATAATATTGTTATCATTTTCCAATCGGATTAAAATGTTTATTTTTATATTTGGATGAAGATTCTTTTTGAATGCAGCAAAATACGAATATATATTCAATGGGATAGATATTTTGTTCTCACTGCCTGCGTCTGTAAGAATTTTTCGCGTCGCGAATCCTTGGTTGTACAATTCTTGAGCTGTTCTTGGTTCAGCTGTTCCAGTCGAAGTATCTAAATAAAAGAAATTGTCTTTAGCAACTGTATTGGCATATTCTTTAGTGTATTTTAAAAGCGATAGAACATTCGATGATTCATTGGCTTTTGTGTTGTTATATACACTTATACTATCACATTCAACTTGTATTTCTCTGATGAAGGTGTTACCGTTTGTTGTTGTACAAAATAAATTTCCATTTCCCACTCCGGCGCCGATACCAGCTCCATCTTGATTTTGATCTAACTGAAGAAGCTTGAAATTGACTTCAATATATGCATTATACCAGTCTATTGGGTCAGCCTCTGAGCTATTATCTATTACAAACATGTAATTATCTTTTGTTTGTCGATTATTTGCCCCAATATTAGCATTCAAAGGTGTTTGTAAATCATAATATGCATATTCATATCTTTTAACAAATTCTGGACTTCGAAAATTTCCGTTCATATATATTATTAGTTTAGATAAAAAATCATTATAATAGTAAATCATTATAAACATCTTTAATATATTGATATTTGTCAGTATCTTGAGCCTGTTGCTCATTTTCTTTTTGTAAAAGTTTGATTATTTCATCACCTTTTGTTTCATTCGTTATTTTTGGCTCGTTTGTTTTATCACTAAATTTATTGTAAATTTTGTCACCAATAAGCTGACCTGTTTTTTCACCTATTTTTTCCGACCCCTTTTCTATCAACTTTTCAGCACCCTTTTTAGCAAGTTGTTTAGCTGTTTTGCTTGCAAGTTTTGAAGCTATCTTACTTCCAACATTTTTGAAAACATCAAATATTCCTTCACCTTGAATAATGTAATCTCCAGTATCTGGATCTCTTTCTCTTCGTTCCATCTATATAGTGAGTGTATATAAATTAAGCTTCTTTTATCACAACGGTTAAAGATATATCAATTCCATTTAAGTCAACCTCCCTGTTTTCGTCGTCTGTGATATAAAAAGTAACTTCAGATAGTATTTTTGTATTTATTTTATTCCAAAGATAATTCATTGGTTGTATTTCAAATGGTAGAGATCTTGTTTTTGTATTCGTTGAGAAGGTAAAAAGCACGTCTGATAACCTTCCTGAAACGATTGAATTACTTAGTAGAGAAGTTCTTATGTATAAGTTATCAATACTGTTGCTGATATTAGGAAATTGGGGTCCATAAGAACTCACTTTCAATATCCCTGTTTTATCGAAACCCAGTAAATCTGCAAAGTTTCCGCTATTCTTGAAATCAATCCAATAGTTTTCATCCAACTTTATGAAAACCTTATATGTTGTAAGGTCAAATAATATATCAATTCCATAAGTCTCCTTTTGCATGAGTTTTCCAATTTTATTGTGAATATATTGATTTATATCATCATAGTCATAAATACCTGGTGGGAATGTTATTGTTTGCCAAGAAGTGCCTTTGTTTTTTGAGATCTTTAATTGGTTGTTATAATATTCTGGTCGTATGTTGTGCCAACTTGCAGTCATACTGAGATGATCTAATGCCATATAGTATTGTATGTTGTCATCTAAAATTAATTCAGGAATGAACTTTGTAGTGAAATTACCTGGTTTATTATTTTGGTTTTGTTTTTTAGCATCTATTGATTTGAAAACTAAAACTCTATTTACATCCATTATATTATATGCTTATATATTTATTGTATAATTTCTCATGCATTGTTCTGTCAATAGCCCCTATTTTCAATAATTCATCATTGATTTGTGATAAGTCATTTCGCAACACTGGACTATTGTTTCCAGCTACCATTGAACCAATTATTATTTTCATGCGATCAGCCAATTGCTTTGGATCTTGATAATACATAACACTTGATCCAATCATTCTGGACTTACCAGATGATTTGTGTGGTCCAATATTACTGAGCATATTAAGATCGTTAAAAATCTTTACAACATTCAGACTGTAGTTTGTTTTGGGATTATATCTTTTAGTTAGCATATTTATGAGTGATTTATCAGCATCAGCTTCATAAACCAATTTACCACCATGATATGCATTCAGCTTCATTTCATTCATCAATTTGAGACATCAATAAGAAGGCCACCATATTGATTACCATTTATTTTGAAAGCATTTCTTTTTGGTTGTTTATATATTCGAATACCCTCACCTTTTTGTCTATACTCAAACGACTTTAATACGTCTGAGATCGTATCCCTATATTTTCGAAGAACGCCTATTTCATTATCATATTCCGCCTTAACTTCTCCACTCTTGCCCTTTTTATTTCTGCCCAAGTCCATTGCTAATTCGGCAGATTTTTTCTTTTCTTCCAATAATTTTTGGGGAGTCAATGATAATAATTGTGAGGGCTTTGTCAAATTGTTTTTGTTTAAAACAATTTTATCATCTTTATTAAATCGGTTATCAATCTTCAAATATGTCGGATCTTCTCTTGATTTTTGTTCTGGTTGGTAATCTATTTGGGGTAGCTCATGTTGTAATGTTATTATGTCTTTATTCGATTCAATTATATCCTGAAATCCCTTTGTTAAAGCTAATTGATTTCCCCGTAGTTGTTCAATTAGTTGATCCTGTTTCTCATCTGTTTTTTTCTGTTTTTCAATCAATGGCTCTCGTAATGTCTTAAAATAATCACTCATTACAATATCACGCCCTCCTTCCTTATTTTTTATTTCATTTTTTGATTCAGTAACTGCTTTGACAATTTTATAGCTATCATATTCTGAATCAGCATATTTTTTAATTCTGTCAATATTCATTATATAAAATATGTTACATAATTTATCTGTCGAAATGACACTTATCTTTAAAAATATGTGTAAAAACAACACTTATATTTATAAATATGTGTGAAAACAACACTTATATTTATTATCTAACATATTTTATATAATGAAAATTCCGAATTACGATACAAATAGAAATGGTGTATCAAAAAAAAGATTAAACAATTTTTTAGACGAAGATTTTAGAATGATTATTACAGGACAAAGTCGATGTGGAAAGACAAATGCTCTTATGCATATGTTAAGATCACCACTGATGTATTATGATAAGATATATTTATACACACCAAATCATCATCAGGAAAAAATACAAGATCTACAAACATTGATGAATAAAATATCTGACAAGGTTGGTTATCCTGTATTAGAAATTGGATCATCTGATGATATTAAAGACACTTCAGAATATCCCAACAACAACCGTAAAATTGTCATTTTTGATGATCTAATTAATGCACCTGATAAAATACAAAATAAAATTGCCAACAACTTCACAGATGGACGCCACCATAAGATAAGCCCAATTTATTTAAGCCAGAGTTACTATGATATTCCGCAGAAACTTAGATTAAACTGCAGTCATATGATGTTGTACCCTCCTACTACCAAAAATCATTTGAATCTCATTGCCAAAGAAAACTTAATAGACCCTGGTTTGTTCAATAAATTAGGGCCCTATGAATTTCTGTTTGTGGACAAAGAAAATAAAAGTGTGAAGAAGAATTTTGATGAAGTAATCTAATGTAATATCATAATATAGATGGGCATATTTAATAACCTTAAGAAATTCACAAATATTGACATTTCTGAATATATTAGAATCATTAGCCAAAAAATTCAAGCAAGTAGTGGACTCAAGTTGGATCCAAACAATAACTATGATATGCAGAATAAAAAACTTGTCAATCTAAAGGAAGGGGGTAATGACAGAGATGCAATTACCAAGCATCAATTAGATGTTGGATTACTAACTAAACCAGGTAAATATGAAGTATTATTGTTGAATGGCGAAAATCACATGACGGGAGATCTTGATTTAAGAGGAAATAAATTAATTCTTCCTGGTGAAATTGATATGGATCGAAAACTGATCACAAATATGGATACGGATGAAAAAAATGATCTCAGTGCTGTGAATATGATAACTCTTAAAAATCAGGTTAATAACAAAGCAAACATTACCGATGCATATATGAAAAACAAAAGAATAGTATTGAATGATCATTTAGATGCTAATTATCATGCTTTATTAAATGTTCAAGCAGCAGGTGATAATGATGCTTTTCCTTTTTATCATGGAAAAACACATTTTTAAAATTTAGACGGTGAAAATTATGATGCAAAAAATAAAAAAATCGTAAATGTTATAACCGATGAAAACAACGATTTAAGTAGTGTAAACATGGTAACTTTAAAAAAATATCATCCTGATGTTCCTTCACATACTCATGAAGTTACTAAAAATATTGATCTGAAAGAACTTTTCAACGTTGTGAAATCAAAACAACAGACATACTTGGAATTAGCCGCCAATTACAATAATTTAGTTTCATATAATGATATTAAGAACATTTTTCTGAGTAGGAAAGAGATGTTATCAATGGAGACTGGACTCGATATGAATAATAATACGATTTTCAATGTAAAAAATCCAACAGCAGTTGATCATGCGGTAAATAAAGAATATGTTGATACATTATACGGTGACAACATCACGAAAATCGAACAGAACGTTACTGCTCTAGCTTTTTTAGGAACATCGAAACTCGATAAAAAAGTGGAAAACGATCTCAATATGCAAAATCATAAAATTACTAATCTAGCAACACCTTTACCACATGAGAATAACAATGCTGTTAATGTTTCATTCTTAAACACCGAACTAAATGATTCTAATACAAACTTATACACGCGAATAACTGACGATTATAAGAGTTACGTTGATAAGTCGCATATCTCTTCATCTTCATCTAATAAAGACGTTTTTAGGTACTTGATGACAGATATTTCTCAGACGAGCTCTGAGAGTAACGTTATAAAAACTGGATTTGTTAATTATGCTTCCAGTCCTCACCAAATCAATAAGAATACCATCGAAATATATGTTACGATAGACAAGGATCAAAATTTCGCATCAAGGATAGGTCTAAATGTATTAAAACTCCCTGGAGGGGAATACACTATGGCGGTCGAATTTTATGTACCCGATATAACTCAAATTGATAAAACAACTATTTCTGCTGTTAGTACAACGATCAATATAGGTCAACAATCAACAAAAATTTTTAAAGATGGTGGGTATGTTAAGAGCATTATACATCTACATAAATACCAGGTTTCACCACCAGAATTCGTGATGATTGATATCCACGGAAGTATAACGGCTGGAAGTTTGAATAAAGCACATCTGATCGTCTATGGAGTTCAAGGACATATATCGGATGTTAAATCCGATGTTTATGATGCTACTTATGTGATTGAAAATGGAAAAATGACAATGGAGACCGATATTGATATGAATGGAAATACAATAATAGGTTTACCTATAAAGAAACAAAAATTCATATTTTTAGGCGACTACATAAAAAATAAGAACACTTATGATATCATATTCAATGGTTCAAATACATTTGTTACACCAGTTAAATTAAAATTAGTGAAATTATGGTTGATGATATTGGACAATAAACCGCCTGAAGGATACAAAAAAATGGTTATATTAATCGGCAACACTTCATTTGCACCTCAACAATGGAATAAAACATCAAATAAAATTTATTACACTTTCAATATTTCATCTTCAATTATCAATTTCAGTGAAGGTACAGTTGTACAAATCAAATTAATATCAATTGATCATATTACATATGCACCTTATAATTGCCATATCAGTGTACTTTTTGAAGAGTTTTAATATATAATTATCTAATATATTGATATATATAAATGTCAATTCTTGCACAGTCAATTAATTTTTGTAATAAATTTTTCACAACCCAAAAAAACCTGCATCCTGATACTGAAGATGAAATATTAAAAAGTTCTTTAATTTATCAATTTCTGCATGTAAAATATATTAAAAAGCCAATATCATTAAATAAAATCTTAGAAAAAAACCCTGACATTGGATTAATAGGACCAGGCTCTTGTACTATAAAAACCAATTACCAATTTTTGAAAAAACACGCTATTTTTCATGATAGTTTCGGAAGGTTTTACAAAAATTATGGGAAAGGCCCGGGATATACATATTGTTTTAATTCAATGCCTAGGAAAGTGAAAAGATCTCCTATAATGGGCCAAATAAGTGGTGTATTATATTGTCTTATTTCAAATCCTAAAATATAATATGTACTAATAATATATAGAATAGAATGACGAAAACAGAAATATTCAATTTTAATCATATTGACAGATATATCAGCCAAGAAAAATTATCTGAAATCAAAGCATTATACCGATTCTACCACAAAAGATTTTGGTGTTATATGAAGGCTTTCAAATATTTTAAGAGATTGAATTTAGCTATTAATGTAACTTCAACAGGCTTAATAGTTATTGGTACTGTAGCTGGTAGTATCACATTAAATCCTGCTATACTAGCTTCTATTTCTGGAGCTGGTTTAGTTCTAAAAACAGTAAGTGAAATCAAGAACTATAAGAAAAAAATCGAAATGTCGAAATTCGCATACACGACATATAAAAAAGTATTAGTTTTTTTACGGTCTTGTCTTAGAGGAAATCATTTCAACCACAATATATTCATCAATGAAATGAGACAGTTAGACGAAATAATCATCGATATTTGTCCTCTTGCCGATAAATTTGAGAAACAGTACGATAAAAAATTCAAGTAAACCTTAAAAGTAAATTTTATTTTATAATTCATTCAAAGGGAAAAACCCTTCACATGACGTATGACTTCCTGTTTTTCTGAGAATGCCACGCAACAGGTCACCTTTTAATAATTTTTGTTAATATCATTCTTTATTAATTTATAAACTTGTTTCCACCATTGTTCATAAAATTTTAATGTCTTCTTTGATTTTGTAAGTGGTATAAATTCATATTCCATTCCCAAAATTTTGAATATCCGCATCAAAACATATTTAATACTAATCATCCGTTTACGGTTCTTATTAACTTCTGGTAACACGTTGTTTATTAATGCAAATATCTTATATATTTTGTCACGGTCTTGAAAACTCAATTGAATTTCTTTATTATATTTATTTATGGTATTTTCGATATGATATTTTCTTACATACACACACTTCCTCCTTATTCTATACATATTCTCATGAAAGTCAACATATGAACTAACTAAATCATAACCATGTACGGAACCACAACTCAGACAAACATTCATTCCATTGTCATTAAACATATCTTTTTTATCACAACATGATTCAGCAACTTCCGTATTTCTACCAACATCTGCTAATCGTTGGTCACAAAAGGGACAGGTCAACTCTCCCATATTCTCAAATTCATCATGAATTTCCAAATTACAATTCATTCTATACTATTATATGAGATTATATTTTTAAAACAATAGCTATAAGCGGTACGTGTCTAAATTCCCAGAAAACAAAAATAGCGAACATGTTTTAATAACAGGAAATGAGTCATCATTAATAGCTATTGTTTCAGATCATGAGTCAGTCGTATGATTTTTTCAACCAATCAGAAGGTGGATGATGCATCATTCAGTTATGTATGTTTGGTGAAAGATGAAATACTCTTCTTCACACGACTAGCAAATTCGAAAATCCTGAGAATATTTGCATTAACATCGAACAAATCAGATAAACCAGTTTCACTCTCAGCCATTTTAAGATTAAACTAAATCATAAACTTCTAGATCTCTTTACCTACAAGACAGCCATATGACGATCATGCGGAAATCGGCTAACGCGTTAGCGATATTTCCCATTGTTTTATCTAAAATCACTTGATATGTAAATCCAGACTTGATTGGCATATTTCAACAACCAATCAGATCTTCACACGAAATTTTTCTCAAGCTTTTATCACTAACGCGTTAGCCGTTTATTCACATAAGTGGAACGAAGCGACCAGCGACTGAAGGATGTCTGTCAACGATTTACTGAAAGATGTTTATGGTTATTTTGAAGAAATTGTAAAGAAGTACCCAGAGACGCGCGCATATTGTCATCAACTTCCTATTTTTCTAAGAATCAAAGACTTCCTGTGTTTCCGAGAATTGTGTCACGCAAAGGATTCTATTATGTGGAATCACACAATAAAATAAACGCACTTTGTTTTTTTTAACATATAGTTTAATCATTTTATAGAAACATATAGTTTAATCATTTTTATGGAAAACATATAGTTTAATCATTTTATAGAAACATATAGATTAATCAGAAATTGAGATCAAAAGTCGAAATCATAAATCGAGATCAGAAAGTTTATTCCATTTGATGGAAAGTAGGATATGAGTTGGGTTTGGTAACAGAGTATTTTTACAAAAAATGCTCTGGTACCCCCAACTCCTATACTACTTATATAGCTTACTAAGACGAACTCAGCAAATGAACCCCGTTTTTCAGCCGTGTCCAAATAAAATAAATTTGGGGTGAAGAGTGGATGTCCGTGGATGGGGTATATATCTTACTAAAACGAACTCAGCAAATGAACCCCGTTTTTCTGCCATGGTCAAATAAACTAAAATTGGGGTGAAAAGTGGATGTCCGTGGATGGGGTATATAGCTTACTAAGACGAACTTACGAAATTAACCCCGTTTTTCAGCCGTGGTCAAATAAACTAAAATTGGGGTGAAGAGTGGATGTCCGTGGATGGGGTATATAGCTTACTAAGACGAACTTACGAAATTAACCCCGTTTTTCAACCGCGTTCAAATAAACTAAAATTGGGGTGAAGAGTGGATGTCTGTGGATGTGATATATAGCTTACTAAGACGAACTTACGAAATGAACCCCGTTTTACAGTCGAGTTCAAATAAACTAAAATTGGGGTGAAAAGTGGATGTCCGTGGATGGGGTATATATCTTACTAAAACGAACTCAGCAAATGAACCCCGTTTTTCAGCCGTGTTCAAATAAAATAAATTTGGGGTGAAGAGTGGATGTCCGTGGATGGGGTATATAGCTTACTAAGACGAACTTACGAAATTAACCCCGTTTTTCTGCCATGGTCAAATAAACTAAAATTGGGGTGAAAAGTGGATGTCCGTGGATGGGGTATATACCTTACTAGGACGAACTTACGAAAGTAACCCCGTTTTTCAGCCGTGGTCAAATAAACTAAAATTGGGGTGAAGAGTGGATGTCCGTGGATGGGGCATATAGCTTACTAAGACGAACTTACGAAATTAACCCCGTTTTTCAACCGCGTTCAAATAAACTAAAATTGGGGTGAAGAGTGGATGTCCGTGGATGTGATATATAGCTTACTAAGACGAACTTACGAAATGAACCCCGTTTTTCAGTCGCGTTCAAATAAACTAAATTGGGGTGAAAAGTGGATGTCCGTGGATGGGGTATATAGCTTACTAAGACGAACTCAGCAAATGAACCCCGTTTTTCAGCCGTGGTCAAATAAAACAAATTTGGGGTGAAGAGTGGATGTCCGTGGATGGGGTATATAGCTTACTAAGACGAACTTACGAAATTAACCCCGTTTTTCAGCCATGGTCAAATAATTTAAATTTGGGGTGAAGAGCGGATGTCCGTGGATGGGGTATTTAGCTTACTAAGACGAACTTACGAAATGAACCCAGTTTTTCATCCGCGTTCAAAGAAACTAAAATTGGGGTGAAGAGTGGATGTCCGTGGATGGGTTATGTAGCTTACTAAGACGAACTTGTCAAATGAACCCCGTTTTTCAGCCGTGTTCGCGACTCTCTATAAACTAATATTCCACCATCGTAGCATTGCACCATGGGATAGGCTTCCCTGCCATTTACTTCTCCACGAGGTTTCGTGATTGTTTGTTGTCAGGTGATCGTCAGAAGGGTATGATATTGTTTGAAAAATCATCATTGTTATCCATGGAAGTGGCGTTTGGCCGTACAGAAAGAGAGATATTCAATTTCAACCGCGTTTCGGAGCAAAATTTATGGGAACAATACTCCTTATAAACTAAAATCTTATCGTCGATTTCAGAAGTTCAGCCGTGAAACCTATACCTCTCCACCTTATTTTATACTAGAGTGGGTAAAACGGGGTCGATTTTACTAGTTCAGGCGGTTAACATATACACCCCCCACCTTGCCTTAGGATATTGACCCCAATTTTCATTTGTTTAATACTAGAGTCGGTAAAACGAGCTGAGCTGAATATTAAACTCGCCCACTAAATCCATGCTTTAACCTGATTTCATGTAATGAAGGTCAATATCGGGTAATTGGGGTCAATATCCTCAGGCAAGGTTTAAGGTCAAGAGGTTAACCGGCTAAATTAGTAAAATCGACCCCGTTTTATCGACTCTAGTATTAAATAAATGAAAATTGGGGTCAACAACTTAACGCAAGGTGGGGGGTGTAGGTTTCAGGGCTGAACCAGTGAAATTTTTAACAACCACGTGTTGGTCAGAACGGTTTCATTAGACAGAAAACCTGTGAAGGCTCAAAGTACGTTGGCTATTTATGCTTTGAATCGAAAGAATAAATTCCGTTTGACATTCGTATCTATAATCCGTTTCAATCGTCCTCGAAATTAAGCCTGTCGTCTTTTACCGAGAAATGAAAAGATATGGGCAGGCAGTGCGCAAAGCGTGAAACAGTCGCTTTAACCATAATACTAATTACAGTAACATTTGATCTCCGGAGTCAAGAAAGAAAGAAAGACAAGTTTTGACAGTGTCTTTATTATAAGTATTACATTTGCCACTTCACTTTATTCACTACGAAAGGCAAACAACTGTTTGCCAAGAAAGCCATTTTATAACTATATGAACTGTAGCCGAGGTACCTAAGTACTCAAACGAGAAGACTACTTCACATTATTAACCTGTTTCTAAGATACGGGATTATAAAACCTATGCTTCGTTAAACTCCTAAAGGATCACTTTTCCAGTTCTTGTGAAGCTTTCGAACCCTTGCGCCAGTAAAGGGCACTTTTCATATTTACAGTAAGGATCAACACACAACATAAAAATACTTCTGATTGGTTGAGAAAGTGGCGCGACATTTTTTGGGGCCAATTACAAAGCCTAGCAACGCAAAACCAAAGCAATAGCAAAATTACTATATTTATATAATCAGTAGCTCATAACAGATACTGTAAGCTTCTGATATAATGCATAGCTTCAAGCAAGTAGACCGAATACCTACATATGCTTCTTAAATCCATTTACGAAACATACGCCCTTGCAAGTATATCGCTAATACACTAACGACTCTATACGAGAGGCTACAACCCTGTAAAAAACCTGTTGCGACACACGCAAAAGGTTTGCATTATCTCTGTATTCGTTTCAAATACTCAACAACCCCCTCAAACACTTTGTCTCTTTACTTAATAATGTCTTGAATGTCTGTCGATTCACGTGTTTTGTTTTCTCGCGATCTCCGAGAGGAAAAGCAGTAATTATCACGGTCGTAGCTATGTCACTTAGGACTGTTCCAACAGCATTGTGTGCGGTTGTAGCTTTTAAGAAACCAAGCTCTTACATTTAAAAGTCGCCGATCAAAAAGTTTCCAAACTGCTCTGCAAAATTCATCAAGATCCTTTACTTCAGCTGTGTCTAACCCCGGGCCGCTAGGGTCACGAGAATAGGTGTCGACACACATTATGAAACCCTTGGTGATGTAAAACAAAGAGGTTTTCTCGTTCAAAATAATTCATCCGACAAAAGAGGAACGAGAAGTGAACGATAGCTTCTCGTACAGTAACTGACCACCAATTTAATTTCAGTCGTACTGGCAAATTGTATCCCACGCCAATATCAAACTAGATTTCTAACACACTGGCAGCTTTCTGAATGGATAGATACCTTGAGGCTAAACTATCCAGACATAAGTCGTACACCGGTTGCCGCAAACAACATCAATAACGGTACTTGACAAAGGTAAGAAGCAATGTGGGGCGAGATCTTCCTCACACTTAAAGCGTAACCGGTCAATATGCTAATCAAACTGCATGCGTTACTGCCGTTTCGGCCATTGTAGCGCCTTTCACCAACCGGAAAATTATATTCCTCTGCAGGCGCTGTAAACATCGGGGCTGCACCTATATTGGCAAGGACATCCAGGACAATGTCTCCAGAATCGCTCCCGCTAACCATTTCACTGCTCTCGTCACCTGTCACCTCAGCATCTTCATCGCCATTAATTTATGCTTTGAAAAGATAATAGCAAAATTAGGAAAATGGCCACGTTTGAGGCCACTGCTCATAAGGTTTGTGTTTTTATGAAAGTGTGGATATTTGAAAACTTTTTAGGAATTGTATAAAGAAGATTATTAGAATGCAGGGTCTTGCCTTCCAGAAACACTTTCCTCAATTTTTTTTTTCAAATATTCAAAGAGCCATTAAACTCACTGGTCATTTCGACAATTTACTAGCCTATACTTGGTCACCATCATCATCATCATCATCATCATCATTTTATTAAACAAATAAATTATATACAAAATTATAGGCACCCGCAGGTAGCATCAAGCTAGTCGAGGCGGGTGCTTTTAGAAATAAATAGATAAATAAGAAATCACATTACAAATAAAATACGGAGATAAATAAATTGGTACATAGATAAATAAAGAAACTGAGTCTTACAAGATTTTGAGTGAGACATCATCACCCATCACATCATCTCTTTACTGTAAAGTTCGACTTGATATAAACCTGCTATTATTTTTCAGAAAATAGTGTGTTTACCATCTCCATTACAAATTTTACCTTTCCAGGGGAAATTTCTGTTTTTCAACTTCTTTTATTTCGACGCAATCATTGGCGGCAGCGAGTCTGTTATACTTTCCAACCGTTTCTCCAAGCTTGATGATGATTGATAATATTTTTGTACGCAACTTTTGGCATTGTTTGGATCCATCTAAAGGGAGAAAACAACATAGTCACACCTAATCTTACGGACACCTGTATAACATGAACAGCTCTTTACATTGGACAGTTTCACTGGTCCAAAAGATCTAAAATCGATGATAACTCTTACTTCATTTATAATACGCCATACTGTCCATTTGGTGTCAGTATTAAATACATGTAGGTTGGACTGCAATTACATTTGGTCTGGAGGAAACTGAGCCACTGACCAACAGATAAACAGGGCATAAGCTAGGTTACAGCATCATTGAAACAACACATTAACAACAGAAACAACAACAACATGATTCTTTATTTTTATGTACATTAATTTTAGTAATTAGTATTATTCAAGTCATGACATCATCATTTCTTAATGACAGCTCAATTGTCAGCTCACTTTCATTAGAAATACATGTACCAAAATGGAGGCTCATATATGCTTAATATTTGTGTGTTTGCAGAAATCAGAAACACATACAGTGTATAAATATAATTAACTAAATCAAGTTTGTTACTCACCACCACTTTTCTGTTTTTCACCTTTCTTTTCTGTTTTAATAGTCTGTTGAGAAAATAAATGCATTCTTAACTCAATATTTAAGCAAGACATCACTAAACAGAAATTTGAGGTAAGTCTCCTCCAAAATCTTCTACACTGTATATCTTATACATGATATGTACATGTATGACAACAACAGTGTTAATGGATTTTATTCCCTTGTTCTTGGATTATTCAGTGCTGAAGAGAAACCAGCCCTCGTTATTTGATTAATACAATTATTCTTTGAACCTTCAAGTGAAGAATTGTAAATCAAACTGAAAATATTCAAAAATACATGGCAATATTAAAATAAAGACAATAATATTGATGGGAATACATGCAGGTGTTCATAAAAGCAGAAAACTGAGGAATGATGTTCACAGGTATTTCAAACCAGTGCGTGTCGGAGTAGTCTCCTACGCTGCGATTATTAGGGCTCATCGCGCAACGCTCCTACCCCACCAACGGCTGCTTCAATCTGAACCACATGCCTTTCCCTTTGTTTTGAGCGCGTGGCGTTTGCACGTGATAATTAGTGATTGCACCAATCAGCGATTGACCTTTGTTTTCAATAAAACCAATCGTGCATCAGACTATGATAAGTTTCCTGCGTAAACTCACCCGCCCCACTAAAGTAATCAGGAATTTTGAACTTTGAAGCAGTCAAATCAAAAGCTTTGTCGAGCGACGATATCCTGTTTGCACTGCTGGTACAAAAGTAATCAACAATAAAACACGAGCTGTGATTGGACAAGTGGTTTTGGCGCGATTGGCTCCTGGCTATGGGAGCGAAGCTGTGATTGGCTAAATCGTGCAAAGGCATAAGGTTGAGCGTTGCGTGACGAGCCCTAATGACAGTGGCGTAGGAGACTAGAGTCGGAGACGCAAGACACATGAAAACTAAAACAGTGGAAATAAATCCCAGAGACTTCACAAAAGGAAACTTTTACTGAACTTTTGTCAGGGTTCATTCACCTTTTATTGAAATAAAGGAGTTTTCTGCATTTTGGAGTACATGTATATTTGTCCGAGTACAGCAAATAAACAATGTAATCAAATTAATTAAATTTAACAGGCAGTCTGCAAAAAACCCCAAGCACAAATAAAAGTCACGTTTTCAATTATTCTAGCAAAACGTTCAAAGCAGTGGCCAACATAGTAATATACATGTAAAACTCTTTTAAACGAAAATTAGACAAAACTACATTAAGTTCATTCAGCAAAAAAAACCACTAATCACTGATTTCCAGCCCTGAGTTCTTTATTGGGCAAATAAAATAAGGAAAATATATACTAAAAGCATATTGTCAAATTCCACTTATAAGCCCTGGGCTTATACAACTTTATTAGGGGTTTTGGGTGGGCTTATAAATCAGGAAAGCCCATATGTGGGATAAAAAACAAAGCTTTCAAAATGATATGACAAGAAATAGTTGATTAACTTAACATATAAATGTTGTGGTTCAATTTTATCCTCAGTTCAAATTTAATTTCTTTTTTGTAACTCATTATTTTACATTACCATACCTAAAAACAAAGGATAAATTGAACTACATGTACAACGAAGAAGAAACATTAAGCCAATGCATAGAGATGCTCTGTATGCTGGGTTCCATTAACAGATGTACAATTTAGTAAGGCCCTATTTACATGGAAAGAGGATGATCCTAGTGTTAGGATGATCCTAGTAAGCGCGACATGTTTTCTGCGTTCAGTTTCGTGTGAATGGTTGCACGCTAGGATTATCCTAGCACTTGGATCATCCTATCTGAGAGGTACGATGCCAGCGCTAGGATCATCCTAGTGCCGCATTTTTGGATGTAAACCAAATGAACCTTCTAGGATCATCCTAGCATTAGGATCATCCTCTTTCCATGTAAATAGGGCCTAAATCATTGAACAGTTTAATAGGATTCAACAAAATATTAATAAACTTATTGTTCTGTCATCTATTGCCAATATACATTCCTAATTTTCTATTTGAAGTTGTTGTACAGTGTTCTGTGTAGATATTAACTCAGTGGGGCTTAAAATCAGAATAAATTTTTTGTTTACAGGTATACAGCCTAATTAACAGGGGGAGTTTATAAGCGGAATTTTACAGGAAATCAATCTGAATAATTCTTCTATGCTGAACTAATTAATAGATGAATGTGTGTTAAAGCTTGTGTATGTCAAGTGTTACAGTCAAAACCGGTCAAGCGTTCCTGCTAAGAATGAGTTAATGAATTCATTATTGCAAATTTGATTTCATTACTCGTTTCAATAATCCGCTCTTCAAATAAATAATGCAAAATTCAAAGTAAGTCTCGATTCAAAAATCGAATTTTGATTGGATTAATGAACAAAAGGTTTGTGCTGTATATGGAATACTAAGCACCAGGTTGACCGCGACTCGTCAACAAAGATGGCGGCAAGATCTCCGTCGTCCTCGTGTGAGGAAAAAGTAGGTTTATAATCCATTTTGTTGGGAAACTTTTCCTCTTTTCAAGCATTAGTGCATGGCAACTATTATGGCTATAGTTTATCCCGTTACAAAGAAACACTTGTATTGGAAAAATCAGATTTATGGAGCGCTGTATGAGAAGGCTTTCGGAGATACAAAAAAATATCAACAATTACATGGCTCTCGCTATACTTCTTCCACGAATTTTCCCAAATAACCACGAGTTTATATCAATTTGCGATTGATGTAAAGCCTAAACCTTTTGTTCATTAATCCAATCAAAATTCGATTTTTGAATCGAGACTTACTTTGAATTTTGCATTATTTATTTGAAGAGCGGATTATTGAAACGAGTAATGAAATCAAATTTGCAATAATGAATTCATTAATTCATTCTTGGCGGGAACGCTTGACCGGTTTTGACTGTAATGCATTGTTTGGAAAACTGGTACATAAACTGAGCTTACCAGCTCATCCACTTCTTGATTCTTCTCCATGTCTGTGTTAGAAAAAAATTAATGTTAGAGTAATCTATTTCGATATATTAATATAATTTCATACTTTACTCTCAGGTTTAGGAGAATAAAACCAGGGCAAAAATCTTCCACTTGTCTGCTCGTCTGAGATGAGTACTTCTTGATCAGCCCCACCATACATGTAAGTTAAGCATGCAGTGTATTCCTGAACATACATGTAAATAGGGTGTGAGTGCAAGCCTGAAAATGTACTTTAACAGATATCCATTCAAACAGCAAAATGCACAGCCAGTGAATGGATGACAAATGGATCAATGACTGAGCCATTTCAAATGGTTACCATAGTTAACAGCTGAATGGCTAAAAAGTTAATCAGAATGGCTCAAGGTAAACAACTGAAGAAAAATTTAGAATGGCTGAAGAAAAAATTAATATATCTATACTAGTAATACATTTAAAGGGGTTGTGTAGAAATTTTATCGTGGTCTTCACTCTGCCATTTATAAATACCTAAATATTAGACCCAGCAAATTACATAATTGCCCCTGGTTTTGGCCCAAAGAGGCATCTTTGAAGTCCACACATGTAAACTTTTAGGATGGATATATAGTATGTATTCTATTAAAAAATACAGTTGGCAAAAGTGAGTGTGTGCACACAAAGGTATTGTTTAATAACATTTCGCTCAGTAATGCTGAACTTAAGTGACAGGTAACAAAAATGAAAATTTTGTCCAGTTACATGTAATTGAAGGTAGGTGATGGGTAACAATGACATAGAACTGAATGATGCTTCATTGCTATAAGAATGTAGTAGCACAAAAAACCTTGAAAAGTTTGTTGACCTATAATAAAGGAGATTGAGGGATGCAGAATTGAAAGACCCAATCCAAAATGTTACTATGATTTGTTGATACAAATCACTTAAATTGAATAAAAGCCAGTCAAAACAGTTGAAGTTGATAACCAAGTTCAATCAAATTAAGGAAATTCAAAGGAAAGATTACCATATAACCCTATACACTAGTTATCCAATCTATACACATTAATATTGAAATGTATGCAAATTAAAGCCAAAATAATAGAATACATAAAAAAGGAAAGCACTTGAATTATGTCTGGGATGGTAATCTTGCATATTTGCTGATATTTGTTTGAGTTTTGTTGGAAGATTTTTATGGGCAAGAAAAAACAAAGACACAATACACATGAGTCAATAATCACATGCTTCTCTTAACAAAACTGAGACAGTACAAGTCCTTGCCTGTTTGTGTAAAAATCCTTACATTCAGAACAAAGAATGGCATGTATTGTCCTTTTAAACAGATAACAAGAGGCTCCAAGCAGCCTATACTCATGTGCATGGCCATGCGTGAGAAAGTTTTAGGATATATTTTAAACATGATAAGAAGATGTCTGACATGGCGAAGAGTACTCCTTTCATTTAGTCATCGTTCTTGCAAACCATGTTGTTTACTATTGATTGTTTTGGAAATACCAGAAGTGAGAGTAGCTGGAAGTAACTAAACAGGAATTGACATTTTAAAATATGCGTGCATAAATTTGCATGCAAAATCGTGACACAAAATATAAAAATAACAACAAGAAAAACGGAGCCAAAACCTTACCTCATGCCACTTCGCACATGAGTAATAATAGTTCTACACAGCAATGGAAATAAAATCTGAGACCAATTACAGTATCTCCTTGTAGTATAAAAAGGCTTATCACCTCATGCATATTAATGTTGAAATTTGACAGAAAATACACAAATGGTTCTATTACTGTTATGTGAAATTTGTCAAGGAAGGACTATTCAACTAAGCTGGAAATAAGGGAAAAAAGGTTGATCAATACTTCACCCTTCATTTCTTGATGTTTTATTGACATTTAATTAGTTGGAGAAGAGGAATACCGGCCATTAACACAACATGATCAGACTTTATGAGACATGATGTTTGTGTGTGTGTCTGTCTATCTAGCTATGGGAAAGAAAGAAAATACCCTGTGCAATGGCTCACAAAAACATTAGTAGACCGATGAATTTATGAACTTGATTAAAATCCAATATTTTATCATAGTTAGTAGAGGGGACTAATAACAATGATTTTATAAGGCTTACATTTGAGCATAGTTAGTCCCCACTACTAACTACATGTATGATTCGAGCAATGGTAGTCCAAGGGCATCACACAGCAATACAATTAGACCTGCCAAGTCTCACGCCTTAGGCGTGAGTCTCACACCTGCGAGTCCAAAACTCCGATCTCACTCCTACTCACGCCTATGGAGCAATTTCTCACGCCTGATTACAGATTTGAGCTATGAGCCTTAACTGATCGCATGATCCAATTTAAAATATAGTTACATTCATGAAAATATGGCACTTTTTTGTAGGTTTTTATCGTTCTGAACGTTGCAATTACAGAGGTCCGAGGTCCATTTAAATTTCCGAATTCTTTGAAACATCTTCGGACAATTTCGGACATCTTCGGAATAGATCGGGTTTCCTTCGGATTTGGTCGGGTCGCCTTCGGAAATCTTGGCACTCCTACGAAAAAATTCTCACACCTATCACTCGGAAAAGGCAGGTATATACAATGTCATGTAACTTGTTCATTGGCCACTCCGAAAAATACCATAATCATCTTTTATGTGCAGGCTCAGCCTCACCGGAGTGTAATTATCTAAGTCTCCTTTGTTAGAATGGCACAATGGAATTCAGAGTACATGTAGGAATGCTAGGACGTAGCATTGTGTGTTCGTATACAAATGTGCACCGTATGCAAATTGCCACGAAGTTGAAGCATAGCACGTGCAGTTCGTACTGAAAACAAAAAAAATTGGAAAAATCAGGCTTTACATCAAGCATCACCCAAACCTGCACTATAAAGAGTATTATGGTATTTTTAATAGTTTCTGGAGTGGGCAATTGTGCATGTGCATTCGCTCAATCGAAAGATCCTGGCCTCGCTTTTGTTTATCTTTTAACTAAAAATGATTGGTTTTCAAAACCAAAGTTTTTAATGAACTTTGCTGAGCTGTACTTTTTCATGATCACAAAATAGATGGACACATCTTTGGTCAAAAAGATCATTTCAGCAACAGTCCTTAGATTCCTTTGAATTTGCCTCCTCTGATGGTCATTGATCATTTGTCTTTGAGTGAACAATAGAAACCTTCATTCATGTATGTTTGTTCACATGCCTTGCTTGTTTCATTCAGAAATTTTGTAGCTGCAATCAAGAAACGTTTACCCACCCATGCATGCCAAGCTAGAAATTACAGGCCACCGTAAGAAACCTTTGAGAAGTTGACAGTTGCTGTGCTCGATCGACAGGCTAGGATTTTAGACAATTCCGTGTTCCACGTGTTGGAAGCAAAATGAGGGAATCTAAACCTTCTTTAGTAAGTTTATTTTATAACGGATTCTTCGCATTTGCCGCATCGATCCAGATCGATGTCCTTTGCCAAATAGTGAACTGAAAATTTCAGTTTACAGTAAGCTTAAGTTCTTAAGCTTACCCGACAATGGTCCTGATACATGGAATATCATAATGGTAGTCTTTACACTAGATCTCAAGTAAACTTAACGAACGCTCAAGTAAAGTACGATTTTCTTACTTAGCTCTTACTTAGCTCTTCATACACGGGTAAATGCAAAAACTTAAGTTGACTTGAGCTAGCCGAGCGAAGACGCTGCTTGAAAGTTAACAAATTTACAACGCCGTATCTTCAAAGGAGAAAGCCCGTAGACGTAAAACTTTTGGACGAATAACATAAATAACATGATAACCAATGATTTAGAACATGTTAAAAGAAATACAAGCTGAAAATTGTAGAATTAGCTGTTCAGATGTTCAATTTTGATGACGATGTCTCGCGCGAAAACACCCAACGATAAAGACCGATAAAGACACCGTTGTCGTATGCACAAGGATCATATTCGAAGGAATTGGTGAACCGTGTCCTTCGTGACCATAGTTTGACATTTTGATCATGATAATTTCGAAAACAACTTGCTGCTACCAATTACCAAAGGTTACCAAACAGTCGAAAACAGCGATGCACGATGTTTGCGAAGGCATGGAGTTAATTGGCTTGATTGGCACGGTGATCCGCCCCACGGCACGATAAGTCGACTTGAGTTTCGATAAGGATGGTTTTGCAGAACCTTAAGTCTTACTTGAATCCTTTCAGTTTGCCGACTTTAATGAGATGCTAAGTCAAGTGCGTTCAGTTTTTACTTAGGCCATCACACACAATTTTTTGGCTAAGTAAAACTTAGGCGCTCTTAAGTCTTACTTAAGTGCCCAGTGTAAAGAGGCCCAATATTGATAGAAAGTATAGCATAAACTGCAATTACATGCTTACCTTATCGCTCAGCAATCATATCGCTTAATTACATCGCTCCGATCCCAATATATTTACAAGCGCATCAAGCGAAGACCACGATCGAGCTAGTCATATTTTCGCACTTCACCATCCCTTCCCTGGTAACAATGGTCAAGGAAGACACGATGACCACGCATTTTCATTGGTGACTTAGTTTTCGATCCGTTCTGAAGTCTCGTCACAAATTATACAAATCAAACCTTCATATTGGTTGTTTTAGTCGAAGAAAAGAAACGTACACTCTTGAGATTTGGTCAAAGGAAACGGAATCTGAAAATCAATGATTCAGTTCAAAGCGATGTTGACTCCGTGAAGGAAAATTATAAGCTTAACTGATAAAGCTGTAAACCGAATCGGTAAGTTCTTTCGATTATTTCAATTGTCAAATTAGCTAAATTGTCAGCCATGTAACCTTTTGATTAAATCTGAACAATAAAGCAGTAATTTCAGAGAAAGCGCTTTCATAGTTTCATACCAACATCGTAGCTTTGATTGTGTATAGAGTTCACGCTAAAAAATCGAAAGTTGTCTTTCATCTTCTATTTGGCATCAATTTAAGCTTAAGCTTATATCTTATTTTTGCGATTTTTTCCCACCCTTTAAGACTGCAAGTGCTGCACAAATAATTATTTAATTCAAGAATTCTTGGATAGAATCCCCAAACCGGTAAAACGATATGTAAAGAGTTTATATGACATTTTAAAATTTACGCTATTGCGAGCGCTAAAAGAATATTTCATGGCGTGTTGTTTCTATCTTGCTTTTCAAAAATATAACTGAAAGCTAAGCTTCATATATTCTACTTCGTGAAAGCCCTGCTAAATACAAAAACTACATCTCTTGAATCTTCCCGTTCAAAAAAGTTGGTAAGATTGCTGTAAGCTTAGCAAGAGCTTTATTGTTTTGAGTATAAATTACCGAGACTGCAAGATTTGCGTGTTTGCGGGTGTTTGTCCGCCTTGGCTCGATCACCTTTCACTGCAAATTACATTTTTCTGCCGAAAACTCGGTTTATTCTCTCCGACATTTGTAAGGACAGAACGTTCATCTATCATTAAAGCCGCCAAGAGGGACTGTTTCTAGTATAAGTTGCTATCTATATTTCCTGGACCAACTTAACGAACAGTTTACTCCGCCATTTTGTTTGTTTTGACAAAAAATTTTCGCCGATTAGTGAGTTAATCGACCTCGCTAGGTGGATTAAATTTAACCCTTATTTTATCCCTTGGTTAGCGCTAATCGTGCTTTCAGGAACAGAATCTAATCGAAGGATAAATTTTATCCCGCGATTAGGCTGATTTAATCGTGGGTTAGCGCTAATCGGCTTTTCAGGAACCGGGTCCTGAGCTATAAATATACATTCAGGATTATTTAAGCTTAATATGCTGCAAACTTCAACTGTTCCAACAGAAAATGAATACAAGCAGTACCGAAGAAAATTCCCAGTCGCATATCAGACTTTATTGGATCTGAAATCGTAATTTTTTTATTTAAGCATCTTATGCCCCATTCACACCAACGGTTAAACATGTTTAAATGTTGTTTAGTTTAACTACGTTTTAGCCTCTATCTTGAACGTTTTGAAATGTATATGACTCAAACTACCTGGAATGGTAATAAAGTCAATAAAGTTTCTTTTAGTAAAGATTTCACTCCAAATATTACGGGAGGTTAGGAGGTATTTTTCTAAACCTGTTTTAAACTAAACAACATTTAAACATGTTTAAGCGTTGGTGTGAATGGGGTATTAGTCTTGTGGGATGTAGTGCCAGTTGACAGAATGATATGATCACACAGGTTACACTATCTTATTTAAGCTTAATAAATTAACCGAATTTGTTAATTTACACTATCTATTAAACAGCTGTGAATCCGAACAAGAAAAATGCAGAGTAAAACACAATGAAAAGACATCAGTTCAGTAAAAAACAGCCAGTGAAATGATGACTATGGGACTTCTCTGGTGCTGAACTCATAAGCAAGCGCTGCTTCTCTTGTTCGAAACTTCTTCTCTGCTTGATATCCAACAATTCAGTGACTTCAATGTCAGTAGCAATCTTGTGGTCCTGCAAAATTTTTAGTGGCGACAGCTATTTTCTAAATTCGTTAACATCAAGTATACAGTTTTTGTCTAAACATATAAAGAATTTGTAAAGAAATATATACATTATAATGGTTTTATTTTTTTGGCTCTTTAACACCAATTCCATATGTCCTCAAATAATAGCTAGGGGCAATTATTAATTTTTCCACTTAAAAAAGGGGCAATTATTTGAGAGGAGGTGATCAATGGATGTGGGCGGTTATTTCAAATATAGCTTGCAGGAAGTGCTAATGTGCTAATAGTTAGGGAGTTCCAAAAAATAAATGAAAGAGTGACAAATACATGTACAGTGTATGTCACTATAGAAACACTCTATGAAACCTGCGCTTTTGTAACTTTTCTGTAATGATTGTTATTGTAACGATTAAATCAAAACTTGTTTCCTATACAAGAAGTAAAATTTTTAACCTGACTAAGAGGAGGTGAAAGAAGAAGGAGGGGATGGAGTGCGATTAATCGAGGGAGGTGATTATTTCCAATATTTCCACCGAAGGGGGACAATTATTTGAGGAGGGCAATTAATCAAGGGACAGCTATTATCCTAGGAAATATAGTCCCAATTATTGGGGACAGATGTGATGTATGGGGGGAACATCAGTTCAATAAAAAAACAGCCAGTGACATTATAATGGTTTTACAGTGTATCATACATGTATGTGTTACAGGTCAAATTTGATTTCAGGTTAATTTTGATTTTCCATTGTCCTTTTCTATGCTAATCTATGATAATGAACATCAAACAAAGAAAAATCAAAATTAACCTGAAATCAAATTTGATCTGTAACATATGCAAGCCAGTATTAGTCAGGGATAGTGGTAGTACATAACAAAATATTAATGTATTAACAAAATGGTATAATAGTTTCTTCTGGGAGTGGGTAGAGGCAAGCTTTTAGCCAATAGGGTGTCCAGGCGTCCTGTAAACGCCCACTTTTTGAAGAAATTCATGAAAATTGCACCTAATCCTTTAAAAATTTATGATAGGAAATATATTCAGGATGCCCACTTTTCAATTTCTGGCTAAAAGCCTGGGTAAAGTATCTGGAGCCTACTGGTCACTCTAGCAGGAACATGCATAAATTTTCGTATAAAGTCCTGGCATCTGAAACAAATTATCATTTGTTTTCTTTTTTTCCTAATACAATCAGGGACTGGAATAGCCTACCCCTGAATGTTGTTGAGGCACAAACTGTATATTCTTTCTGAGCTAAGCTAGATATGTTCTGATTATTTGTATTTATTGTTATTATTATTTAATATTATTAGTAAGGCTGCTGACCACTTGCTAAGAATCATCACATTGATGGAGAGCAAGTACTTGGAAAGTAAAAAATAAAAGGGGCACAGGGTTTAAAAAAATGTGAAGGCAGAGAGAAAAATAAGGTTTGTCCTTATATCTAACTTAAAATGTCTGGAAGGCAAACTAGTAATATAGACTAGACTAATATAGACTAGACTAATATAGACTAGCAAAAATGCTGACATGCTTTTATTTTATTTCCCCTTTTAGGTGGATGAAGGACTTGCAACCTACTCCAGGAAAGCAGGGTAAAGGACAACATACAGAGCACTAAACAGCTGACAAAAACCAGTTTTGTATTTAATAAAAAATAAAAATTTTATTAAAACCACATGCTGTACAGTTTGATTTGGTTACCAGAGAAAGGGGAATCTCCCTTTTTTAAAAAGATATTACATATTGTCTAGTTTTGTATTCAGTCCATCAACCAATCTGCCTCTTGTCAAACAAAAGCCAATAAAAAAACTAGTTTGAGCAGGCTTAAAAGAGATTTATGTCGAACATGTTTTTCTTTTATAGTGTGATCAATAAAATATAAAAGTAAGGCATCATCCTTTAAGGAGGTTTATAATCTTTCCATTTTGGAACAGCTCATCTGCCGTTTTGTAGCATTGTTTGTACCACCTCACACCAGAATGATAAGCAGGTAAAGGGATCCAATACGGTCAAACATTGAAAAAAAATTCCGGAATGTTTTGGCTGTGTTATGAGTGGACAGGCCCATTGGTTTCTCGAATAATTCGGAAATAATCCTTATGGTTGGGTATGTATGCGGCACTGAGTGCCGCATACATACCCAACCATCCGTGTTTCCGCCAACATATCTCGAAATAGCTGACTGCTGAATCTTCTCATTTTCCCTCTACAATCTCTTCAATCTTCTCCTGTTCGAGTCTTCTTGTGGAACCAGCAAGTTTGTCCATCGGAAAATTCGTTAAATTGAAATTAAAGGTAAGCTTAACGCAACCCACACGAACTGCATTTTCGCGTCGCGTCGCGGACTCGTCACTTCGCGGTAAATTTTCAAGCGGTGTTCAACGATAAAACCTCGGTGTACAAAAGATATGTTTCGTCCCGTTAACTAGACTAAATGTTGGGAAAGTTTCAAGCTTGAGTTTGCAGGACCACTCTTGACCTACATGAAAAACCGGACTGCTTTTAATTTTTTTGAAAATGCCGCCATTTTCGTAAGGGGTTGCTATGGTTTTAAGTTGTCATCCCCAGTTTCCTGGCGCGCGTTTGTGACTTGCGCAGTCGTTATTCAGCTCTGTCCCACCAACGCTACAAACACACGCCTTAAAAAGGGGACGGGAAGAAGGGAGTGGAAACGAAACCCTGGAAACAGTCTAGTACTTAGATTGCCGCGGTCAATGCGTTTCGGGTCGAATGGTCCGAGCGAAGACAAGCCGCGAGTTTGTTTTTCGAGGTTATGGCATTGTCGTCTCCATCGTCGTCATCCCAAAACGCGGAGGAAGAAGTGACTCCAGAAAGCGATGTAGCACTCGAGGAGGTGAACAGTCACATTGACGAAGCCTTCAACATTCTGAAACGCGAGACGGTGAAACTTCGCAGGGAACGGGATGCTTTTGAATCGGTAGCAAAAAAAATCAAACACTCTCATTTCTCCAAAACGTTGAAGCTCAATGTCGGCGGCCAGTTTTTCTCCACCAGTCTAGATACTATTATGAAAGATCCAGGTATTTGGTATTTGAGGCAAGATTTCCGTATAACCACCAAAATAATCTTTATATGGCCTCAGAGTCTACATGTATGCAGCCTGCTCGCAGACGTCTCAATAAGCAGACGTCTCCTATTGACACGTCCGTGCGCAGGCTAAACTAAGGGCCTGTTTACATGGAGGGAGGGTGACCCGGGTACCAGGGTCACCCTCCTAGCCGGGCTACCCTGTGAGGATCAACTTCTCATACATTTCTTTAAAACATACATTTCTTTACAAAGCACAGTGAAGTGTTTACATGATAGACAGAGTCATTCGCCTACCCGGGTCACCCTGTCTCCTTGCCAGGGTCACCCTCCAAGGCGGGCTATCTTTTCTGCACGTAAACGGTCACCCCAAGGTCACCCTGCTAGGCGGGCTATCTTTTCTACATGCAAACGGTCACCCCAGGGTCACCCTCCTAGGCGGGCTATAACAGCCATGCAGTTTATCGTGTGTAAATAAAGATAGCTTGCCTATGTGATAGCCCGCCCTAATAGCCTGCCCATGTAAAGGGCTATGTTTTAGCCCGGTTGGGAGGGTGACCCTGGTACCCGGGTCACCGTCCCTCCATGTAAATAGGCCCTAAACGTATAGCTGGCAGTATTCCCGGCCGGCCTGCCCAATCAATGAAATTCAATAATCAATTGCAATCGATATTAATCAATAATAATTAATCAATTGATGTCGGAAATCGATGAAGATCGAAAGAATTGTGAGTATCGATTTTCATCGACTTTCATTGATTATATCGATTGTCAATGGTAATCATTTAATAATGATTTCAAATACGTTTGTACTGTGCGTAAGTAATTGTAAGTCTTAACTATTGTAAATTTTTCTCTTCGTAAAAAGAGATCAGTACTGTTCAATTGCTGCTTCCTCTAAATGTGTCAAAAATACCAAAAACTTGATGAAAGGCGTGTCAAGAAAACTATCTCTTCGAAAAGTCTCGTCGGTTGAAAGCCTTGGTACCTGGACAATATTCTAGATATAAATAACCCCGTTGAACAACGTGTCTCAAAAGTACCGACTCCTACATAAATTAACAAGAGATCAGGCCATAGTTAAGTATAGACATATCCAAGAAACAAGGAAAACAAATCAAGAATAAATAAAATGTGCATTAAAATAGCAAGCTTTTTTTAATAATATACCAAAGAAGGCACTGTCTTGAAATAGTGTTCTGTAACTGTTTCTTGATCGAGATTCAGTGATTCCAACAACTCTCAAGTCTTGGCTGCTTGTTTTTCTAGATGGGGTGCATTGTTTTAGAGTTTGAGGTGCTTTGTCAGGGCCGTAGCCAGACAAACATTCATGTATGGGGCTATATGGAAATCTCCATTTTTGAAAACGGTTTCATTTTACAGTGTCGAGAATAACAAATAATATTTGCTTCCAACAATTTTGTTTGTTTGTTGTTTTAATCCAGGTTCAATGTTGCATGCCATGTTTTCATGTCGATTTGATACAAAGCCTGCCGAAGATGGATCATACTTCATTGATCGCGATGGAACTCACTTCCGGTATATCTTGAATTACCTTCGCACAGGGCAGCTTGTTATTCCTGAAGATAAACTTGTTAAGAGAGAACTGCTTGCAGAAGCTGAGTTTTATCAAATTGAAGGAATCATTGATGAGATGAAAGCTCGTCCCTTTGAAGGTTCTTGCATTCTGTCCACAGAGCAGCGCCAAACCTTGGTCAATTGGTTTAAAGGCACACTCACAAGCCTCAGTCACAGCTATTCCCTGATATATCGTGCCTCTCGTGATGGCTGGAATGCCTCCACATTTCACAGTCGTTGTGACTGCCAAGGACCAACTGTGATTGTTGTTAAATCTGGGAATTATATATTTGGAGGTTACACAGAGCGAGACTGGGAATGTAAGTTTTGTATTTATTTCACTTTGTTATGTTAAATTAAAAACCAAGTTGATATAAGCAGGGTGACCTGGTCTGTTTCTGGGACAATTATGGCCATCAAAAGCTATTGCGACCAAACTTGCTGGGTTTTGTTTCCAGAGTGGTTAGCCTATAATGGCGAGGAGATCGTTTGTGTTGAATGATTTCAAAAACATTCCACAAAAAGCATGTTCCTATGGAGATTAAACAAGTACTGTGCATTTGTGCATAGAGAACATTAACATATAAGAAAAACAAGTAGATTGATTAAATGTGCCACAACTTGCTTCAATGAAGTGGCTTTCCAGCTCCTGTCGAGAGTTTTGGGATTTTAAACTACATGTATACTAAAGTTGACAGGTAGGGTGGATAAAAGGTCTGACAATTTTTTGGAGTGGTAGAGAACGAGTAGAAATAAACAGCTTGCATCTCTGAACCACTCGCTTACCTACCAATTTCCACGTGGGCGCTGGTGTCATTCAAATAACAGCTTACTTGCTGAACTTTTGGCAGCTTATTTTGTTGGAGAAGGTTCCTAATAAAATGGCAAAAGGCTACATGTAGATATTGTAAAACAGTACTCGTGAACAAAAATATTAAATTAACCATGCACTTGTGAACTTTACATAAAGATCACGGTGGTCATTTTAAAATCATTCTCATTAAAAATTTAGCGATAACTGTATTGTTTGCACATTCAACCCCATTTTCCCCAGGGACTGAAATCAAATGCCTCCCCAGGCTTTTCAGGATGACCATGGATTATCAGACTGTATAAAGTGTCATGCACTTGATCAATTTGACATCTCTGATAGGCTCATGTGCTTATGAATTATTAATGCGTTTTTGAAGTATTAGTACCCATACAAGCTGTTTAATAGAACTATTTAGTCCATATGCTTTATTTTGTTAGGGTGATCAATGAAACTTTTATACATCTTGTTTGCTGCTTTCTCATCCAAAGCTAATGTTATGGTATACATCATTTTTACAGCTGTTTCAGGTGGAATGTACAGAAGGTCTTCAGACTCCTTCCTGTTCACCCTGGTCAATCTAAGTGGCCTGGGACCCATGAAGATGCCACTGATACCAGGCAAGGAGGGTTCAGCCATTTATTGCCACAGTGGCTATGGGCCTGTATTTGGAAACGGCAATGATCTTCAGATTGTTAACTCCCCAAATTCAAGCTGTTGCACCACAAGTCTAAATACGAGCTACCAGCTACCAGCTGGGCAGAATGCCACCACCTTCCTGACTGGAAGCCAAAATTTTTATTTAAACGAAATGGAAGTCTTTAGGTTTGAAAACATCCACATTTAGTGAGTAAAAAAAACTGCACAGCATACATGCATGATAGGTATTTTTATTATTGTTATTATTATTATTATTATTATTGTTATTATTATTATCGCATCGATAACAAAATTCTCGATTGTAATAATAATGGTTTTCTTTCATTATTGGCACATGGTCACGTGGGTGTCCAATTACAGCTATCCAATTACAACTTTTTGTAATTGACTTCTAAAACAACAATAGCAATGAAGGTTAAATTATAATCATTAGGATTTCTATTACATGTAGCATTCTGTATCAGTATCAGGATTTATAGACCTTCATTAAGTTATAATTTCTTTTGTATTTTCCTTATATGAATTATTAATCGATTTTTGAATTATTATTACTATTATGACTAGTAGTAATCAGAGATTCCTGAAGCACATTTCCTAAGATGTAGGACACATTTCCTTCGGGTATGAAACCATATTTGTTGCTATTAAATTGTATGTGCAGCTCAGTCTCAGTCCCCCCTTCCAGCAGGAAGCCAACCACAGTTCTAAATTTTTGGTCGCCATGTATACTTAATTTTTAGTCACACTGGTGACCAGTTGGTTGCAATTGCTTATTTACTTTTGGGCTAGCTCCTCAGTGCTTTGGGTAGTAAGCTTATTATACGTATCAGCTTGCCCGAAGAGCAAGCAGATTTTTTCACTTTCATCTCACCCTGTACCTACAGGGGCATAGCCAGAACTTTTTCAGAGGTACACACAATCAATTTTCAAACATCCCCCTACTTTCCCCCCCCCCCCCCCCCCCCCCCGCCACCCTCAATTCCCAAATCTTTCTCTTTTTTTTGACTTTTTCAAGTACGCACGTGCTTATGTGCGTACAGGTAGCTACGCCCCTGACCTATACTATAAATGCTTAGTTAAAAGATAGAGGTACTGCACAAATTGAAACAGTGACATTGAAAAATCACTGTTTTCGGAATATACAGTAAAGGCGAGGATAATTTCTTGAAAATGTAATAAATTTGATTGGAATTTGATGATACAAAAAATGTAACACTTTAGAATCTAAAAGGTTAATAATGATAGATACGTGATCGATAAAGATTTAAAACAGAGAATGGCATATATATAGGGAAACAAAAATTCCTAGCCAGTGATTGGGATTGTAATAACTTAGGACATTATTTGTATGTTAGAACTATTTTATTTTGTAACATTGTTTATTTAAGTAATATTATTTTAATTTATTTAAACTTTTTTCTTTAATTACTTAGGACAGGGAGCCACAAGTTTAGCCTGGTTTCCATATAATCGCAACGATCGCAGCGATCGTTACGATCGACGATCGCTGCGATTCTTGCGACCCTTGCGATCATATGGAAACCAAAACGTTGCGATCCTTGCGATCGTTGCGATCCTTGCGATCGTTGCGATCCTTGCGATTGCGATCGCAGAGATAGAAAAATTTCTATCTCTGCGATCGCAATCGCAATCGCAACGTTTTGGTTTCCATATGATCGCAAGGGTCGCATGAATCGCAGCGATCGTCGATCGCTGCGATCGTTGCGATCGTTGCGATTATATGGAAACCAGGCTTTTATAAGTATAAACTGTCATATGTTATCCTCTATAAATAAAGTTGTTATTGTTATACTTCTCCTTGGGGATGTCTGCATGTTTAAACTGAAATGTGTTTATTCTAATTTATGAGAACAATTTCATTTTCGTATGCACGTGATGTTACGTTTTCGAACTAACAACTGCCGAAAATGATGCTTCATTTGAAATGTTCTCACTACAACGGCGTTATACTCCTCTTGGTGCTTTCTAGTGATGGCTCTTTGTTGGTTTGTCTGTGCATGGCATCTCTCTCTTCTTTTCTTGGGGCTGAGAGCAGGTAACTTAATTAGTCTAGTAAAGACCTTGTGGAACACACACAAAACAACAACAATCGCTAAGTCGATCCTACAATAAGACTCCCCGTGTGAGTGACCTTGTCATCTTAGTGATGTAACAAGTAAATAGTGTGACTGTTTTTCCCACTATCTTTATCGGTTCGCCAAAGGTGAAGTGGTGATCATGTTTACCTTGTAAGCAGGAGACTGGAGTTAGATTCCTCGCCGGTGAACCACATTTTCACATAGTTTGTTATATCATGCTTTTATACGTTTATTTTAATAAACGTTAAAATATTAAAAAAAACAATAGCATTCATTTGACTAGCACTGGTATACGAAATATTTTCTAAAACCATAATGTCGCAGGCAAGACAACGTGTCTGATCAAACCTGTGTTTATTAAGGTTACAGTGTACCTTCAGATCGAAAATTTATGGAATTTTTTTTTTGGCGTCAAAATAAAGTTTACAGAATGAACTTTCATTCAAAAAAAAATTATCGAAAGATAGTGAAAATTGACGGAGAAATGACGGTATAACTTTTGTGGGCGGAGTTTGTTTATGAAGCGATACGTTTTTTTAAGCGCTGTTTTCTCAAAGTTAATTTTTCGCTTGTAGGGGACACTTTAAAAAGCTACAACTCAAAGGGAATTTGTTCGATTTTCCTCAAATTTGGACAGAAGCTAGGCTAACATATAATCAACAAACACGTGTCGGCGAATTTCTTATTTCCGAAAATTTTTTCGTCAAGAGCCATTTCCGTGCGATCACTCCAATTTTTTTTTCTCCCTTTTTCGAAAATATACTGTAACTTTTCACTGCAATTGAATATGGGAAATCGCCGACACGTTTTTTTAGCGCTTCGTGTCCGGAAATCCGAGAACAAATCAAATTAGCAAAATACAATAATCGCTTTGAGTTATAGCGTTTTAAAGCTAATTCGGACGTTCGAATTTAGACGTAAAAAATTCGACAATTCATTTTATTACCAAATAGTTTCCATATTTAGATAGCCAGCTCTATAAGCTTTAATTTGATATCTGGGTTTAGGTATATTAAGTGTAATCTTAAGACGCTAGAGCTGTTATACTGGAGACACCCCCGAAGGTACACTGTAACCTTAAGCAAGCTTGCATCATGCGTAGGACAACAAATTTAGAGGACATTTCTTTGAGTCCAAAACGTAAGTAGTGTAATGACACTCTAACGTTTGAGTCCATGGCGGATCTAGGGGCGGGGCGGGGCCCACCCACCGCCCTCCGTCCTCTACCCCGTACCCCCCCCCCCCCCCCGCCCCCCCGCCCCCTTTTCTTGCGAAAAACAAACGTGTTCACTCCGACTACCCCACACCCCCTTCCCCTCCTTATTCACTCCGCCCGCCAAACATTTTTAAATAAAATTAGCAACTGCATGAAACATTTGTTGCAAGAGGTTTTTAAGGCGGGGGTACACATGAATTTGAATGAAATTTGAAGAGGTTTAAAGAAGGGATAGAAGATAGAAAATGATTTTTGGAACACCAACAGGGAGACAGTCGATACCCACGCAAGTGTACCCCAGGTTGCTAGTGGACTAACTTGGTGTCCGCCTATTAATTATTAACTACAAATTCTATTTTTAAAACTTCACTAAATCTTCAATATTTCTTATTTCTCTTAATTTTACCACTCCTTTGAGAAAAACTATTTCCTCCCAAACATACCCAAAAATCACCCAAAAATTCACAAAACACCCCACAACATAGATTCACGGGATGAGCAGAGAGTTTTTGGATTGCTTGAAACGTGAACGAGATATTTCCATTAAAGCCATGTCAAGTGGCGGAAAAATGGCGTTCATGTCTACCCCCGCCAATAGCATGTCACAGACTTTCACTCGTATACGAGAGATTTTACGAAACTATTTGTGTCGCTGGTAGGACTTGCCTTATTAAACGTTGGGTGTCCGAGCATGATGTAAAATTAGTCGGACATTATGTTTAGGATTTTGGTCGGACAATGTCCGATGACCAACTGTTGTTTCCAGCACTGAGGCAAAGTTCCTTGCTCTTCTGGAAATTTTGCGACCAACGCCCACTTAGCAAATTTTTTGTTATAAGATTTTAAAAGATCTTGACTGTGAAAAAGTCAGTTGGTGGTAAGACAACAGGTAATCACAGCCAAAATGCAATAAGCTACTGCATAAAACATTTCATGTATTAAAGGGATATATACTTAACAAAGATGTTTTTTGTCTTTGTATTTTAGGATGCCACGAGTATCGAAAAATCGTCCATGTTTCTTTGTTCGGAAACGACAGCAAACATTGTGGCCCCATTGAAAAGCCATGTCACACTATAGCAATGGCGGTTTCCCGCGTGAAGAGTGGCGGGCGTATTATCCTAAACGGCAGTGGAACAGCAAAACAACCATACAATTGTAAGGGGTTAACTACGCAGGCGCATCATCCGGGAATCCGGGTGACACAAAACGTCACAATGACCAGCTTACATCCGACAGAAGCCCACGTGACCTGCCGAAGCGGGTTTTATTTTAATCGATCAGATGGGAGGTTGCGTATCGCATTAAGTGGCATAACGTTCTTGAAAACGCCTCTTAAATTTAAAGACTGCAACCACGTGGAGCTCATTAACTGTACGCATCGAGACACGCTTATGGAATCAGCCGTAATTATTCGAGTAGAAAACAGTTCGAAAGTGAATGTCACTGTTCGAAATTCTCTATTTCAAAACAACTCTCTCTGTGTGAAAATACAGTTTGAACAATGGCTTCTGAACACCGATTTGGAGTTTTCGTTAAACATCGACAGAACTAAATTCCTGGAAAATGGATTGTACACACCTTCACTGCTAAGGGGTGCTATAGTGTTCTCGAATCAAACAAATAATTTTTCCCGCAAGATTTATCTGCATATAACTGCCGAGAAGGTCATATGCTTTGGAAGTGGTGGTCATTTTCTTAATGTTAATTTGCCCACAGCTGTAACAAAAGAAACGTACAATAACATAAGTCTTGAGCGAAATCATTTTATGACCTCTCGCAGCCTGTATTATTCCAGGGTGAAGATGGCCTCCATCGCGTTTAATCATTGGATGTGTTGGAACAACACTGAAACAAAATGTATAACAGTCGAGAGTTTTGGCAGAGAAAAAGGTACGGTTGACTTGAGTATTCACAACTCGCATTTCTACGATAACGGATGCAGAACATGCAGAGTGAATGAAACTATATTGCCACATGTGTCAATATTTCGAGTGTGGGGAAATGCAACAGAATGTGGAGAAATCAACATTTCCAACACTTCGTTTGTCAGGAATAATGAATTTGTAGCGATAAGCGTAACTCTTAATTTTAAAGTTCGACTTGCCAATGTAACGGTGGAATCTTCTAAGCTTGGTCTTCGGATAAAATATTTACACAAAGTGCCCATGAACGGAAGCAATTTTTATTCAGACGTAGGCGTCAACAATTGCACATTTCGAAATAACTTGATGGACCTGTTCGGTTTGCTTAACAGCAGCGTTAACGTTCGCTTTCGAGTAACCAACACGCTTTTCGACGGCAAAAAAATACAAGAGAAATATTCCGAGAAATTATTATTTGGTATTCGCATCATTATTCCACCTCAAACTGACGAAATGATTTTTCAGCCAGAAATAAGCGTTGAAATAGAGAATGTCACTTTTGAAGGTCGAGCATCCAATTCGTTTGTGTTAGTTGCCAAGGGAAACAAGACAGTCGGTGTACGTGGTTGTACATTCCGGGATAGTTTTAGTCTAGAAAAAAATAATTGGAGAGTCGCAAAATACAGAAATGTGCCTGATTATATAACTGGTCATGGAGCACTTCTATTTCTTTTTGACTCTGATGAGCTCATAGACGAAGGCTGCGTCACAGAAGGAGACGGAAACAACACACATGCCAAATGGAATTACACAAGTCGCCTTATTTTTGAAGACACTTTATTTCAGAACAACTTGGGGTATGTGGCGGGTGCGATTCAATTAATTAACGGTTATGTGAAGTTTCAAAGATGCAGTTTCATAGATAACTTTGATTTGAGAAATACAGGGCATATCTACGTTGGATACGGAAGCACAATGATTGAACTTAACAGCTGCATCTTCAAACGCACAAAAAGAGAAGGGACTTACAGCGGCACTACTTTTGCATTTGGCAGATTTCTGCATTCGGAAAGCGGAGGCCCAATCATCATAAAGAACACTTCTTTTGTGACCAGTATTGTTCAGAGACGAGCACCTCTACCCATTCTGAGTGTATGGTCTGGTGGATATTTCGATATCGACTTCAACTCCACCATTAGATGCGCAACTGGAAGTGCACTTCGGTTTGATAATTTCACTCACTTTCATTACGAAGGCGGGCAAGAGAACACGTTTTGCCGTTTAAACGTGACCACTTTAATGTTCACTTGCAGAATGTGCTCTTCTAAAATGTATAGTCTTCAAAGTGGATTTTCCAGAGGTCTTTTGGTTCATGAAGGCTTTGAATGTGTTGAATGCCCATTCGGTGCCCACTGCAACGGACCCGACAACATTGTGGCCAAACCAGATTTTTGGGGATACAAAGTGACTAACTCAAGCAATTTCTCGTCACTGATATTTTCACGCTGTCCTGAGGAATACTGCCTTAAACCTACCAACACTCTGTACCACGAGGACTACAACAGTTGCTATGGTAACAGGTCAGGTGTTCTTTGCGGGCGGTGTGCTCCTGGGTTTAGCGAAACACTGTTCTCGTCGAAATGTCGAAAATCGGAAGAATGCCGATGGAATTATCTGCTGTGGATATTAATGGCGCTTTATACTGCTGGCTTGACTGTGTATTTGTTGAAGAAACCTCCTCTCATGCGCTTTTTGAAAGAACAAATTTTGTGGTTTAAAAGAGATCGCCTGCGTGGAATACACGAAGGCCTTGGTCACGGGACCAAGGAGCAAGAAAATGGGTACCTCAAAATTACATTTTACTTCTATCAAGTGGTTGACTTGCTTAGCACCACTCCTATGGAGAATATGATGACACAAGTTCCATACATTTCCACGATAGCCGCTGCTTTTAACTTTCAAGTCCACATCGTCGACGAAGGAATTGGCTGCCCATTCGCTGGACTGACAGCGGTCACGAAGGAAGTTTTTCTCTCTGGTCTGGTATTTGCTGCAATAGCTCACGTTTTCATAATTTACTGCATTCATTTAGCAGTTAATCTGACACTGAAGAGAGGTAAACCATTATTGGTTTATTACATGGCTGTTGTCATGGAAATCATGTTGCTAGGTTACGAACGTCTTGCAGAAACGTCTCTAAAGTTGATGCAATGCGTATCGATCGGATCCGAACAGCGTCTTTACTTCGATGGGAACATTGTTTGCTGGCAGTGGTGGCAATACAGCCTCTTGACTTTTAACGCCATCTTTACCGTCCCATTTGTCGGGGTTCTTTATTTGGGTTCTGGAAAGCTGTATAACAAGACCATATCCTGGAAAGAGTTTGTTTTCGCATGTGTTGTTCCTCTGCCGTTTCTTGTCTACTGGCTTGTGAAGAGTTTATACGTCAGAAAGAGACGAAACCCAGTCGTCCGCGATGCATTATCCTGTGAATACACCAGCCTCTCATCATTCCCCATCGAGGGAAGCATTTCGCTCGATAACGATGAACATGCCGATGAAATTTCCCATATTTTGCATGGTCCGTTCCGTCCACCCAGTGCGCATGATCAAGGAACGCTCTATTGGGAAAGTGTTCTGATTGGTCGAAGACTTGTGCTTCTCACATGCCGTGCGTTCATCCCGAATTCCATGATTTGTTTCCTGTGCATGTCTGTTGCATGTGTTCTTATGGTAGTTCATCATTTAATCAAAAAGCCATTCCGTGACCGTGCAGCAGACAGACTGGAAACGTTGTCTTTGACAACTCTATCCTGTGTAGCAATGATAAACGTGACAACGGCAACTCTCGCGTCCTCTGCCGTCCGCCCAGAAGGACCTAACAAGCGCATCATTGTTGTCCTGCAGTGGATTCAGGTAGCCGTTCTCTGTTTTCCTCCTGCAGTGTTTGCATTGTTGGTCCTATTTGCATTCTTGTCTCAACTCGTTCGTCTTGCCGTGTTCCTGAACCACAAAATTTGCATTCTTCGTTACACCCTACAAAACAGGCAATATATATGTATTTAGACGACAATATCGCTGTACAAACTCATTGACTTATTAACACATAAGTCCAAGCAAACGCAACAGAGATACGGCAATAACAACTTCAATAAACTGAAATAATTTGGAACTAACCACTGTCTAAGAAAGCTGCTAAAGCCATACACTGACCAGAGAAAATCAGCAACAGGGAACTTTGGGCAAGAGCAGAGCAAGAATGCATCCCAACAGAGATCGTCGGGCGGAAGTGGAATTGGATCGGCCACACTTTGCGGAAGACAAATCTGACACGACCAGGCAGGTCTTGGAATAGAATCCACAGGTTAAAAGAAAGGTGGAAAGGCCAGTGAAAACCTGGAGGAGATCAGTAGAAGAGGAGCTCAAAGAAGCCAACATCGCCTGGCACACGGCCAAGAAAACAGCTACAAATAGAGTCCGCTGGCGCAGCACTGTACATGTCGACGCCCTTTGTTCCACTCGGAACCTAATAGATTAAGTAACTGATCCGCATAAGAAGGATAGGGCTGAACGGCAATGCACGATGGAATGTCAACTTTTTTCATTGTTACAACTGGTGATCTCATTGGCCTAGACTCAAAAACCGTTAAAAAGTTAAGGTTCAAGGTGCATAAAGTCTAATTTTTTTAAGGTTTCAAGTATTTTGAGACCCAATCGCACAACATGCAATTTTTTAAAGATATTGTATTTGGGGAACTTCATCAAAGAAGCAAAATTAGTAGTTATTGTCTTCGGCTATTCTGATTGGTTAAGCACGAACATTTGCTAAAATATATTTGACGCAAATGGATTTTCTGTATTTTTATAATGAAATATAATTTTAAACCATCAGACCCTCACCTATTCTTGAAATCAAAGATATTCTTTGTGGGAAAGAGCCAGTGCCGCAGAACACACAATTAAGTTTACTATAGTTCTTATGTGAAGCAATACTTAACTTTCTAAATTTCGTGTCGTGAGGGACATGTACCTAAATGGACAAAATCGAAAGACTAAAGGCAATTGTATGAAACTTCCCTAAATAACCCGACTCGCTGCCTTTTAGGATCTAAAAAGATATGGCAAAATGTTTTGAAACTATATGTGTACAATCGTAGTCCGAGGAATATTTGATGGCAGATATTGCAAATATTGATATTGCAGATATTTTTTTTCTTTTTTTTGGCCGTTGGCCCTTGCAGATATTTCCAAAGTGTTCGTACACTTTATTCTACCAATAGATGAAGGGAAGAAAGTTTTAAGTTTTCTGGAGAGAGTTTCTCTGATCGATAAATTTGGACAGGAAAAAATGACCAAATCTCTTCAATTCGCCACTTTTAGAAACGTGAAGGAAACTGGGCCGAGTGAACTTTCGCAACAACTTCTGGGACTGTAACTGGGGACAGAGACAAAAGAAGCGTCCCCTGTAACGATCCCAGAAGGCGTTGCGAAAGTTCACTCGGCCCAGTTTCCTTCTCGTTTCTAAAGTGGTGAATTCCCTTTTGCGATATCTATTTGTCGGGATAGGCACCAGTCCCCGACGACATGAAATCCGGTAATTCTGTTATTCATCAGTGGCGGATCTGGGAAGTCCGGGGGGTGCCTCCTCTCTTATCTTGCCGAAAAAAGGGCCGAAGGGTCGAAAATTTGTTCACTGCGACACCATCCAAAACGGAGCAATTTTTGTTGGGTTCCCACTGATATAGATGTCTTTTGGCCTTTTTAAATGCCCAGTATCACCCAAAATGCATTGCGCGCCGAATGCCTCGACGATTGAATTTAACGCAGTCGAAAATTCCCGAATGAGCTCGTCATTTGAAAACAAAAACAAACGACCGCAAAGCCGAATGGGTGATACTGGTCCTTTAAAGTGGCACTAACAATGGTAACATAGGTTTTTTGCACGAAGACGACACGTTGGTCAGAATGGGCGTTTTTTCTCCCACTCGGGTCGTAGAGATACATTGAATATTCGTAATGAAACGAAGTTTGGCATAGACATAGTTCGCGGAATTCCACATTTAATGATAGTGGTTACGCACTTGTGATTGACAGTATGACGTCACAAATGACGTTCAAACTTGGCGCCAAAATTTAGAATTTGGAAATTGATTTCGCAAACTGAATAAACATGTTCTATGATAAAAGCGAAGCTTTCCAGCGAAAACCCTACTTAAATCCGATAAAACCGGACAAAGTTATGGCTGATTAATGAAATTCATATTTCCCGCGAAAAGAAAGGAATTCAAGGAATTTAATTGTTTTATTACCATATATGGTGAAAATTTAGGGGTTTTAAGCTCGAACACAATAAAGGGAATCAGAAAGAAACAAAGTGCATAACAGATGAAAATAAATTTGTAGTTTTTTTGACTTAGGACTTATAATTAATTCACCTCTGACGTCATTAAAATGTGATTATGACGTCACATGTGTTCGCATATGACGTAATGCCCAACCTGACACCCCATGTCCTAAGTAAAAAAAACTACAAATTTGTTGTTATCTGTTGTGCACTTTGTTTCTAACTGATTTCCTTTATGGTGTTCGAGCTTAAAACCCCTAAATTTTGACTAAATATGGCGAATTCTTTACATTCTTTCACATTTGGCGGGAAATACGAATTTCATTAATTAACCATAACTTTGTCCGGTTTTATCAGATTTAAGTAGGGTTTTCGCTGGAAAGATTCGTTTTTATCATAGAACATGTTTATTCGGTTTGCGAAATCAATTTCCAAATTCTAAATTTTGGCGCCAAGTTTGAACGTCATTTGTGACGTCATACTGTCAATCACAAGTGCGTAACCACTATCATTAAATGTGGAATTCCGCGAACTATGTCTATGCCAAACTTCGTTTCATTACGAATATTCAATGTATCTCTACGACCCGAGTGGGAGAAAAAACGCCCATTCTGACCAACGTGCGAAGATTCATAAACGCCAATAAATTTGCCCTTTTAACGAAAACAATATTCCTTTGTGGGAATTATTGGACATTCATTTGTCTTGTTTTATTGTTCAATTACAATTTCAATTAGGGAAGAACTTCTTTTTTTTATATTTTATACGATTTTTCTACGAGATTTTCAAGAAACGCTTGAACAAAGAAACAAAGTTGCGCAACAGTGTTCTCCCGCAAGTTGAGTACCGGATAATATGCCACAATTAAGTCCCGATTGCTCAACGTTCAATATGCATGGGTACCATAAACAGTCGGTAAGAGACACTAATCATGAAGAGACGAGAAGTCAACGAACTGTGTTGGTATCGGTTTATCAGCACACTTACATACCAGGCTGCCTAAACAACTGGCTTATTGAGAGCTTGAGCAAGGAATATGTTTTAGAACATTGACAACAGTACGTCTAGGTTGTTATTGAAATTTTATTAATTTTATCGAGCAACCAAACAAAGCATGTTAACGTTTATTCCTTGTTGAATGAAAAAGTAACATGGCAAAGATCACGCCGCACTAGAACATAAATAACAATCACAAGGCAGGGCAGAAATAGAAAAATTTCGATGGGTTTTTCCAATTTGAATGTTGCACAATTTATTTGTTTGAAATTCTGTTTCGTGTTTGTTCTGTTTTACATTATAAATATTAATGTGAATGACGAAGTAGGAAATGCATACAGTACTACAGTAAACAACAGGTAGTACTCTCTGAAACGCTCAGATTCACCGACAGAACACAACGACTGGTTTTCATTAGGGAAGAAAGATCTAGGAGAGGAACGTTCACAAAATGCAGTCGAACCGGCCTCTCGTAAGCAAGCACCCAACATGCAATGCAAGGAAATAGGAGGCGCTGCGCGCATGCAATCTTGGAGAAATTTCAAAAATACAGTCGCATCACCTTGTGAATCCACCTCTCGCAAACCACCACTTCTTCAACTTGAGCAACCGCTTGTAGACTGCTAGCTGTCCCATTTCAGTCAGTCGAGCAGACAAGCGAATCATGAATCAAGCTCAGAGAAACTGGAGCTAGCGAGCGAGCGAACGAGGCAAGGAGATGAGGCGGGAGGAAAAAACGTTCCTCCTTTCTCTTCCCGATTCTTAGCCAGCGCCCCCTCGGCTTGTATTACTTTCGCTCGTTCGGTCGATCGTCGATCGCGTGATTTGCTCGCCCGCTCGACTATCCAGATAGGAACTGCTAGTAGCCTAAACCACTTGTACATATGTCTGGATTTTTCAAACGATTCTGCTTCGTTGATGTGTCTGAGAAGGGTGGCCATCTCAAAAGCCCACAATTTAGAAAGATAGGTTGTGCCAGTCTTTTTTTGTCTTCTCCGCTCTGTCCCTTTTCCTTTTCATTCTCTATTGGCGGAGGGTATTTCTGCCAGGGAGGATCTCAATCAAGATTACGTCAAAGAGGAACTTCTCCCCTACCCCCTAATGAGGGCTTCTGAATGTCCTTGTCACGGGCATCTCAAAACTAAAAACATTTTTCGAAAATGTTGACCCAGTCAAAATATATAACGTTTTGAATATTGAAAAGATTAATTGCTTTAAAACGTACAAAGTTATTTAAACCGCAGCATTTTTTCTATCACGTATGTCTCTTGGTGTATTAATTGATGAAAATCTAACATGGAGTAATCATATCAACGCTATATCTAAAAAAATCTCTTCTGGTATTGGATCTATTAAGTCACTGTGTTCCTCCTGCAACTCTGCATAATATCTACTATGGGTTAGTTCAATCGCACTTTGACTATTGTAGTGTTGTTTGGGGTAACTGTGCCAAAACATTATCCCACAAATTACAGAGACTTCAAAATCGTGCTGTTCGCGTCCTTACCCATTCTAGTTATGATACTGACGCCAACCAATTACTTAAAGAAGTCCTTAAACGACCTCGCTCCGAATTATTTGTCCTCTAAATTTGTTCAGCGGAGTGATGTGATTACTTCTTACAATTTGCGTGATTCTGATAATAAGCTTGCAATACCATTGCCACGTACTAACTATTACAAAAATAGTTTTGCCTATAGCGGTGCAGTCCTCTGGAACAGTCTACCCTCAGCTGCTAGGCAAGCAACATCTCTGACTAATTTCCGACGATTCTTAATTAATTCCGACACGGCATTCATGTAAAACAGGCTTTATTTTAGTTTATTTTTCTTTAATAGTTAGCTATTTTTTTTTAAATTATAGAAGATTAATTTATATACATAGTTTCATATCAAGTTGTAGTTTTATATTAAATTGTTAATGCCTGATGTATTTACCGTGTTTTTAAATAAAGATGATGATGATGATGATGATCCATCGTACGTGTTTTTTTAACATTCTTCTGTTACCTTTTCTGGGGCAAATCGAAAATCCATTCCTGAGTAAGCTGCCTATAAAGTCTATAAAAGCAAATATTGACGCGAGAAAGTACGTTTTTACCGGTGAAGGGATGTGTTCACTTCTCAATTAATGGTAATAGATTGAAAAGCATTTACAGTACGTTGCGATGGAGCAGTTTTCTATTTTTGTTTGGGTTTTGCATAACAACGCTTTGTGATTGGTTAAAAAATCGCGCCACTTTGCTGCGCCACTTTGTCACCCAACAAGAAAAAAACCTAAACCAATCGCACGCGTTTTCCCGCTTCTGGCGGGTACATGTATTTAATTCGCGTTCTGATTGGTTCATTGATTTGACTGCGTCAGTTCTGATTGGCCAGCCCAATTACGTTTGGCTTTGGTATTTCTAAACTCGTTTGAACCCCCCCCCCCCCCCCCCCATCGCTCTGCGATGGACTAGCATCCCATCCAGGGGGAGTGGCAATATTCCTAGTTGCTTCACGCTTCAGAAACCGGGTTAAGCTCCGGCCGTGTGGGCCATCAGTGGCTCGTGTGTGACTTTTAATTACCTTTTTTTACCTGTTATGGTTACAAAAGGAAATGTCTTTCTGCAGGTTTTAAAGGCTGGAATAAAGAATCAATCGAGATATTTAGTGCAAATATAAATTCACTTTTTTTTAGCGACCTTGCCTTAGCACGCGTTACTTTCGTGCTTTAAATAGCTTATTGTCTAACTGGTCAGTCAGGCACTCTCAGTGTCATCTAAATCCTCGTAGAACTGTCTTTGCGGGTGAAAACGACTGCAAATTTTCCGGTTAAGGAACATGGCAAAGCGTACGAGTTGAGACAAGAGTGCAAATAGGATCAACAAAGCAAACACTGCAGGGGGAAAACAGAGAGCGGCCACCTGAATCCACTGCAGAACAACAATGATGTGTTTGTTAGGTCCTTCTGGGTGGACGGCAGAGGACGCGAGAGTCGCCGCTGTCACATTTATGATCGCTATACAGGACAGAGTTATCAAAGACAACGTTTCCAGTCTGTCTGCTGCACGGTCACGGAATGGCTTCTTGATTAAATGATGAACTACCATGAGAACACATGCAACTGACATGCACAGGAAACAAATCATGGTATTCGGGATGAACGCGCGGAATGTGAGAAGCACAAGCCTTCGACCAATCAGAACACTTTCCCAGTAGAGCGTTCCTTGATCATGCGCACTGGGCGGACGGAAGGGACCATGCAAAATATGGGAAATTTCTTTGATACATGCATCGCTATCGCTCGAAACGCTTGCACCGGCGTGGAGCGATGAAAGGCTGGTGTATTCACTGGATAATACTTCGCGGATGGCTGGGTTTCGACTCTTTCTGGCGCATAAACTTTTCACAAGCCAGTAAACAAGAAACGGCAGAGGAACAACACAAGCGAAAACAAACTCTTTCCAGGATATGGTCTTGTTATACAGCTTTCCAGAACCCAAATAAAGAACCCCGACGAATGGGACAACAAAAATGGCGTTAAAAGCCAGGAGACCGTATTGCCACCACTGCCAGCAAACAATGTTTCCATCGAAGTAAAGATGCCATTCGGATCCGATCGATACACAGTGCATCAACCTTAGAGACGTTTCCGCAAGACGTTCGTAACCTAACAACAAGATTTCCATGGCAACAGCCACGTAATGTACCAAAAATGGTTTTCCTCTCTTCAGTGTCAGATTAACTGCTAAGTGAAGACAGTAGATTATGAAAACGTGAGCTATTGCAGCAAATACCAGACCAGAGAGAAAAACTTCCTTCGTGACCGCTGTCAGTCCAGCGAATGGGCAGCCAATTCCTTCGTCGACGATGTGGACTTGAAAGTTAAAAGCAGCGGCTATCGTGGAAATGTATGGAACTTGTGTCATCATATTCTCCATAGGAGTGGTGCTAAGCAAGTCAACCACTTGATAGAAGTAAAATGTAATTTTGAGGTACCCATTTTCTTGCTCCTTGGTCCCGTGACCAAGGCCTTCGTGTATTCCACGCAGGCGATCTCTTTTAAACCACAAAATTTGTTCCTTCAAAAAGCGCATGAGAGGAGGTTTCTTCAACAAATACACATTCAAGCCAGCAGTATAAAGCGCCATTAATATCCACAGCAGATAATTCCATCGACATTCTTCCGATTTTCGACATTTCGACGAGAATAGTGTTTCGCTAAACCCAGGAGCACACCGCCCGCAAAGAACACCTGACCTGTTACCATAGCAGCTGTTGTAGACCTGTTGTTCTTGTTGGGAATTGGTTGTTGGCGTACGACAGTATTCCTCGGGACATTGTAAAAATAACAGTGACGAGAAATTGCTCGAGTTAGTAACTTTGTATCCCCAAAAATCGGGTTTGGCCACAATGTTGCTGGCTTCATTGCAGTGGGCACCAAATGGACATTTCAGACATTTAAAGCCTTTACGGACCGTTAACCCTTTAGAAGATCCACCCTGGAGACTGTACATTTTAGGAGGGCACATCCTGCAAGTGAATATTTCAGTCGTAATGTTTATACGGCAAAATGTGTTTTCTTGCCCACCGTCGTAAATAAAGTGGGTGAAATTATCAAATTGAAGTGAGCTTCCCGTTGCGCACTGAATAGTAGAATTGAAGTCGATATCGAAATATCCACCTGAAAGTATACTCAGAATAGGTTGATGTACTAGCCTTTGAGCAATACAGGTCGCAAAAGATGTGTTCTTGATCTCGACTGCGCCTCCGCTTTCCGAATGCAGAAATCTGCTAACTGCAAAAGTGGTGCCTTTGTAGGTTCCTTTTCTTCTTGTTTGTTTAAAAATACAGCTCTTGAGTTCAACCTTCGCACTTCCGTATCCTACGTAGATATGCCCTGTGTGCCGTAAGGCAAAGTTATCTGTGAAATTGCATCTCAGGAATTTCACATAACCATTGATGATTTGAATCGCACCCGCCATATATCCGAGGTTGTTTTGAAACAAAGTGTCTTCAAACAAAACACGGCTTGTGTACCGCCATGTGGGATGAGTATTGTTTCTGACTCCAGAATGGACGCATCCTTTATCTATCAGCTCATCAGAGTCGAAAAGAAATAGAAACGCGCCCTGTCCTGTTACATAACTAGGCATGCTTTTAAATCTCCTTAATATCCACTCATCCGTCTGTAGACTAAAACTGTCCTGGAATTTGCAGCCGCGTATTCTAACCGTCTTGTTTCCCCTGGCAAAGAACGCAAACGAATTATCTGGTCGACCTTGAAAGGTTACATTCGCTATGTCAATGTTTGCAGCTGAAAATATTGTTTTATCATATAAAGGAGGAATAATAACGCTTATGCTAGCGGTTGAATTCTCTTTCTTCTGTATGAGTTTGCCGTCGAAAAGCGTGTGGATTATTCGGAAGTGAACGTGAACGGTGCTGTTGAGTAATCCATGTAAGTCTACATGATTATTTCGAAATATGCATTTGTTGATTTCCACGTCTAAATGAAAATTGCTTTCGTTCATGGACTTTTTGTGAAAAGACACTATCCGAACAGCAAGCCCCGAAGATGACACCGTTACACTGTCAAGTCGCAGTTTGAAATTAGGAGTTAGGCTGATTGCAGCAAATTCGTAATTTCTAACAAAAGAAGTGTTGGAAATGTTGATGGCTCCACATTGTGCTTCAATTCCCGTCACCCGAAATATCGCCACTTGTGGCATTCCTAAATTCCTCGTCCTGTTAGTTCTGGGGCTGTTGTCTTGGAAATGCGAGTTGTGAATACTCAAATCAACCGTTCCTTTTTCTCTAGCAAAACTCTGTACTGTCACACATCTTATTTCAGAGTTATTCTTGCACTTCAACTGGTAAAATGCTACTTTGATAGTCCTCACTTTGGAATAGTAAAGGCTACGAGAAGATTTAAAATGATTTCCTTCTAGTTCAACGTTCTTGTACGTTTCCTTGGTAACAGCTGTGGGTAAATCAATGTCCAGGAAATGGCCTCCGCCTCCAATGCAAAGGACCTTCTCGACAGTTATATGTAGATTAATCTTGCGGGAAAAGTTCGTTTTATTCGAAAACACAACAGCGCCTCTGGCAGGCAAAGTCGTGTAAAACCCATTTTTCAAGAATTTAGTTTCTTCAATGTTCAAAGCAAATTCTACATCAGCATTATTCGGAAAACCTTGTTCAAACTGGATTTTAACGCAGAGAGAGTTGTTTTGAAAGAGACAGTTGCGTATGGTAACATTCACTTTCCAATTATTTACTACATTAATAATAACGGCCGATTTCTCATGCGTGTCTCGATGCTTGCAGTTGATAACCTCCACGTGGCTGCAGTCTTTAAATGTTAAAGGCGTCTTCAGGAACGTTATGCCATTTAATGTTATACGCAACCCCTTTTTAAAATGAAAACCGTTTTGACAAGTCACGCGAGCTTCTGTTGGAATTAAGCTTGTAATGGTGACGTCTTTAGTCACCCGGATTCGCGGATGATGCGCCTGCGTGGTTGACTCCTTGCAATCGTACGGTTGTTTTTCCGTTCCACTGCCGTTGAGAATAACACGCCCGCCCCTGACCACGCGCAAAACTGCCACAGCTATGGTGCGACATGGTTTTTCTCTGGCGCCACAATTGTTATTGTCGTGTCCGAATAAAGAAACATGGACAGTTCGTGGACACCCTAGACATCCTGAAAATATGAAAACAAAGACAGTCAAAGCGGTAATTTTAACTGTCCATTTAAATTAAGAAGTTCAAGCAAGTAACCGTGGACGACAATCTGCTGGTGCACGTTGGATCAAACTAGCGATTTAATCAGTTTAACAAGTGAAAATATAATATGGAAGCCCAGGTAGAATTTAAGAAGGTTTACCATATTTCGGCTGGCCTAACCAGCCTTCTTCAGGTACAATGAGGTAAAATTTGCATTGGTTTGTTTTACGTTTACGTAACAACGGATGACTTGCCGAAATATAGTACGCCTTCTAAACTTCTACCTACGTTGTATCGGTCTCTGCTTCCATATTTTATTTCCACTTATAATTCATAACAGTTATGACAAATCAATAGGCGATATTTGAGTCACATGTACACCTCTGTAAACCCCAATAGAATATTAAATAGTAGAATTAACTTTTGATACAGATCTCTACTCATTGTTTCATTTCATATGTACGATAAAATATTCGCGTCCGATCTGTATGGGCGTTTACAATGGCGAGCCGACAGATCTCCCGCTCATATTTTATCTACTACTTAAACTGCCTAGACCTCGGGCGTCGCTCGTTCTTCGAGCGCGGGTGCGCGTGGAATTGTGGGATGGATCACTAAAGAAGGTGGCGCGTTTTGGATCTTTCCCATAATGCTTTACGCCCCTGTTTGTCCACGCTTTACCTCGGTGCCTGAAAACGAAGCACTAAAGCCATTTAAAAATAAAATAAATGTTGGGTGAAGGGCGAAACCAAATGATGGAAATAGAGTGTGTAATGAAACCAAATGACGAAATGATCCTCGAAGTGAAGTACGCAATTAAAGAAATTGCCATTAAGTCTGAAAACGGCAATTTCTTTATTTAAGTACATCACTGCGAAGATCATTCGATCGTTTAATTCGTTTCCGCAGTTTACATATATATTTCTCATATATTAATTTTCATCTTATATATTAATTTTTTATCAACCAGCATTTCAGTTTCCTTGAATTTTTTCAGTCTCTTATATCTTCAATCCACCCCGCCCCCCTTGTTCACCCCCCTTAATCACCCCCTTATTTACCCCCCTTATTGACCACCCTTATTGACCCTCCTTATTCACTCCCCCTTATTCACCCCCCTTATTCACCCCCCTTATTGATCCCCCCTATTCAACCCCCTTATTCACCCCCGTTATTCACCCCCCCTTATTCAACCCTCCTTATTCACCCCTCCTCCCCATTCACTCCGTCCTCCCTTCTGTAGATTATGTCAGTGAAACGACCATGTTTGATGTTCTACGTTTTGATCACACTTTAACACTTTAGGCCGGTTATTTAAACGAAGTTTAGACGGTACGTAGCAAAACCGCGGTCTAACCCAATTTCAATCTGGCCAACCCTAATATTTAAACGCTATTTACTGTAAACAATGTCAAGAAGGCATATAGCACAGACTAGAAAAAATAGTTATTTACTTAAAATAACCAACTTATAAACAGATATGGAGGTCCACCAATTTTCTTAAACCGCGGTCTAAGTTAGACTTCGTTTAAATAACCGGCCCTTAATGTTTAAATCATTCTTAAGCTAAATTTCATAAGAAAATAACACAACCCGTCATAAATGATAGTTTTCAAGACTAGAAGAAAGAAGTCACATGCATTTTAGGATCGTCTTCTAGCTATGCCCCCGACATACGTTTAAACGACAAAAACCCACTGGGGAGCGAAAACTCTCTAGAAGTATCAGCTTCGTACAGGCAGTTTTTACAAGAAAGCGGTACAGAGGGCACCTAAAACGTTTTGGAAGAAAACAAAATTATCTGAATACTAATCATTGCTCTGCTAGTGTAATAAAGTATCATAAAGTTATTTTACTAACCTGCCCTGGTGCCGAAAATAAAGAACAAAAGACACAGATGGGACCAAACGATAAACCAATAAACGGCCATCAACCAAACGTGTCAAAATAATTGATATTTTTGCTGAGTTGATACCGACGCAGTAGGAACAATCTCGGGCGACGCTGGATTCAAAAATGAAACATTAATCCTTGAAATGACGTGCGCATGAATATGAAATTATTGTCCTAAAAAGCTTCCAGTTTCGAATTAGGGTGGAAGATAGCACAGGTGAATCCTTTTCTCTACTATTTTTAGCGGATGACATCATCAGTGATTAGAGATATACATAAGGGGTTCATAGGAATATACAAACTTGTCATTATGAGCGTGACAATTGTGTGACAAACTTGTCATCATGAGCGTGACAGTTGTGTGACAAACTTGTCATCATGAGCGTGACAATTGTGTGATAATGTAGCTAAATAGACAAAAATGCTGTATATGGTATGTCGACAAACCTGTTGCATCACAAGCGTGACAAAAACAAAACAAATTAATTAAAAAAAATTGGGAGCACACGCCCTTTGTGAAATGTTCACTGTCCCGGCTGAAATATTGTGTTTTTATCTGATTATGGCCAGGAGCTTGTTTTAAGCTTGCTTTATTATCTCAAAATAGGAAGGAAAAATATAGCTAAAAGTGATAAATACGAAGAAATATGAACTAAAAACAAACAAACAAAATAACGGCTCAAAACCTCAAAATTCAAAATTCGACCAGAAAAAAAAACAACTTTGATTTCTTGACCGCCTGTCACCATAGTTAATCTAGGGACTGGTTATGAAACCTTGCTGACTTCATTGGCGATAACAAAGGAGCTACAATTGATGTTGAACCCTGGGGGGGGGGGGGGGGGGGGGGGGGGGTGGGTACTCAACAAAGTTTTACACGGGGATGCTCCGCCCCGAGGCCCAAACCCTTACCCTTTCATATACCGTTTTTGACAGAAAAGGTACCCCTTTCATATACCTTTCATTAAAAATGGTACCCCTTTCAAATAGCCTTTTACGTGTGTCTGTTTGATATATTTTGAAAGGCCCTTTTTATAATACTTAAATGGCAGTTTTCCCTACTCTTTCCTATACTTCGTGAAATCCCTACCCTTTCATATACTTCAACTCGTGAAATCCCTACCCTTTCATATACCTCCAGGCTCAAAAAGGCACCCCTTTCGGACGGAGCATCCCCGTATAGCCCATTATAGGGAGTACCCCCCCCCCCCCCCCCCCCCCCCCCGGGTTGAACCGTACTTTGACCGTGCACATCTTTTGTTTATTGATCACACGCTAAGAATGAATAACTTAAGGGGGGGGATTTTACCTGAATTTTAATGAAATTTTAAGAGGTTTTAAGAAGGGATAGGAGAAAGAAAATGATTTTTGGAACACCAGCAGACAGTTGATACCCACGCAAGAGTACCCCGGGTTGCTAGTGGACTAACTTGGTGTCCGTCTATTAATTATTAACTACAAATTCTTATTTTAAAACTTCACTAAATCTTCAATATTTCTTATTTCTTTAAATTTTACAAATCCTTTGAGAAAAACTGTTTCCTCCCCAAAATACCAAAAATTTACAAAACATCCCATAACATAGATTCATGATATGAATGAAGGGTTTTTGGATCGCTTGAAACGTGAACGAGATATTCTCATTAAAGCCATGTTAAGAGGCGGGAAAATGGCATTCAGGTAAAACCCCGCCTTCATAGCACCGCTTCTATTGGTCAGTTGCTCGAACAAAACATCAGCATTTATTGTATTGGCACGGTCACTTTAGGCCGAAAAACGATAACAATAACATCAAACATCGAATATCGATGCGCCTCTTGAAAGAAGCTGCACCTATAATCACTTATTCTTTGACTTTCATAATCAATCTTTTAATTGTTACTGGAATTGTACCGGATGAATGGAAACATGCTAGAGTCTCCCCAGTTTTTAAAGATGGTGACAAGGCTGATCCTAATAATTACAGGCCAATTTCAGTTTTACCTGTTGTTAGTAAACTGATTGAAAGAGTTATATTCAATCAGTTTTATGGCTATCTAAATGAAAATAATCTTTTAACGGAGTTGCAATCAGGATTCAGACCGCCAGGGTTTTCAACAGAAACCACCTTATTCAGTGGAGGAAACAAATGAGTGGATTAAGAATATAGATAAATCTCTCGTGAATGGTGTGATATTTTTAGATCTAAAAAAAGCTTTCGACACCATGGACCATTCTATTCTTCTCCGGAAACTTGCGTTTTATGGAGTTAGATCTCAAACGTTGGCCTGGTTTCAGTCATATCTTACTGGTCGAAAACAGAAAACTCTAGTAGGCGGAGAACTCTCTGATTTTTGTATATTAACGTGTGGAATCCCTCAAGGATCAATTCTTGGCCCTTTGTTATTTATTTTATACATAAATGATCTTCCCTCATGTGGTGTGCTTTCAAAGCCAAGAATGTACGCGGACGATACCACTTTAACATCCGCAGCCGAAGATACTGACACTTTGCAAGTTAAAATGAATTCTGATTTAGACAAAATTCAGACATAACTAAAGGTGAATAAATTGACTTTAAACGTCAAAAAAAAAAAACGAAATACATGTTGATTGGGAGTCGCCCCAAACTTGATTTGGTTTCTAATAATTTTGTAGTTAAGGTTGATAACACACCCATTGAAAGGGTGACCGTTTATAAGTCCCTTGGAGTCTCAGTTGATGAAAATCTTACATGGAAAGCACATATTGAAGAAATTTCAAAGAAGGTATCAGCAGGCTTATCGGTTTTAAAGCGTTTAAGCCCAACTATTCCATTTGAAACTAGGCAAATCATGATGCACTTGTCTTGCCCTATTTTGATTATTCTAGTTGTGTATGGGGTTATATAGGGATAGGATTAACCGAAAAACTCCAGCAACTTCAGAATAGGGCTGCTAGAATTGTGACTCTCTCAAATTATGACATAAGATCTAAGGATCTATTGGATGATCTGGGTTGGGAAGTACTGGTAGATAGGAGGATGAGAAAACTCGCTATTCTGATGTATAAAACAACTAATGATATCTCCCCGCCGTGTTTACGAAATATCTTTCAGAGTATTTCCGACGTCCACTCTCATAACTTACGAAACTCATCAAGTAACTTGTATATTCCTAAACCTAAGTTAGAGACAGGTAAACATAGCCTTCACTACCGAGGATCGATCCTCTGGAATAAAATCTCTTTAGAGGCAAGAGAATACGGAAGCCTTACTCTTTTTAAATCATTCCTTGAAAATACTCTAAGTGAAACTAAGTAAAATTTAAGTAATTTATATAACTTGTAGTTAAATTATATAACTTTTTACTATGCAAATTTTAGGGGCTCGTGTAATATAATATTAAGTAATGTTGTTAATTAAGTTCGTTGTACTGCTTCCATTGCTGTATTTTAGGATCACCAATTATTATAGTTTTAAATATTTATGTAATTTTTGTAAAAGTCTTCTTAATTTTTTACGGCTCACTGGAAGACCACTTATAGTGAATGTGACACCGTGATGAAATAAAGATTGTAGTAGTAGTAGTAGTAGTAGTAGTAGTAGTAGTAGTAGTAGTAGTAGACATTTCTCATGTTTCATAACCATTGCACTTGAACCTATGTTCGGGATTGCCGGTTTTTTTTAAAAGCTTCATGCAGTATATGCGGCGAATAAACAAGAATTAAAGCCCTTTATTTGAATATCTTGCAAATGTTATGGGCTTCGACAGAAAGAAAAAAAGACACTAATCTATCGGTAGTGCTGAAAAGAAAGAAAGAAAAAAAAACATACCACCGACGAAATCGACGGAGTGCCCCAAGTCGGCAGTGACTGTCTACCTACCTGTTTTAACTTTATTTTATTTTATCTTTTGTTATTTAGAACTGTACACACCTCTGTATGAAAACACCTCTGTATTCATATTTTTTATTTATTGCACTTTTTGATTATTTTTCTCGCACTTGCAATTGTGAACCGTTCTGGTAAGAATTTTGCAAGCTAAAGCTATAATATAAATGTACTTACAGCTGGGATTTCTGTGACGCAACCCGGGAAGATTGGGAACGAAAGGCAAGATGGCCGCCTCCGTGGCGGTTTTTCCAAACGCTCGTCAAATCAATGTGATTTATGGCTTTTAAATCTTTATCTTTCACCTACAACGCACTATTTCTATAGGATTTGACCATGGAACCAAGTAAACGGGCTAAAGAAATGTCATTTCAGCGTCCACATCATGCCGTTGAGTTGGTTGAAAGAGCTTTGGACGTTGAGGGTGCGAGTGTTGCTTGTGTGGCAAATAACGAATCCAAACTGTTCATAGCATTTCAGTTGTTCCAAGAGTTTGGGCGACGAATTAAGAAAGCTGGGAAAATTGTTCTTTTGGTAGATGACGAGAATGGTAAGCTTGGATTGATTGCTTTTAAAGTACAGTACTTAAGCTTAAATGTTATCGCAGAAACCAGAAAGTTGACTCTGAGCTATAGCAAACCCGTAAATCGTTTTCTTCCGCATTTAAAATTAACCCAAGCCTCCTTTGTCTCGTTTGTGAACAAAATTCTTCGCATTTGCACTTTTTTGCATGGGTATTCTTTTCTGCTGAACTCCTGTGGGAATTCATGTTTACAATCCCAAAACGATGCTTGGGGTCAAATAAGCTACAATTAGTCTGACGTGAAGATACGGGGTGGGGGCCAGAGTGCATTCCATGTATGGTACCCACAGGGTATGCCCAAGATCTTTGGCAAGGATGTGTGCCCTTTTCTGTATTGTCTTGGTCTTTCTTTGGCATGGGCTTCACTTGAAATGTACGTATACCTGCCAACTCTCATGACTAAAGGCTGGTTTTCACTAACTGACGGAGTCGGAGTCGTAATCAGAAGCACAGAGCGATATGATCTAGTGAAAATCAAACAGACGGAATCGGAAGAAGATGATGGAGTCATAAGCGGAATCGGAAGGAAATGGAACCGTTCTGATTCTTCGGACTCCAATTCTGTTGAGCTTATGACTCCACTTACAACTCTGATTTTCGATTTTCACTAGGTCAAAAGCGCTCTTACGACTCTGACTCCATCGCCAGTGAAAACCAGCCTTAAAGCGTGAGTCTCATGCCTGTGGGTTGAAAAATTCAATCTCATGCCAGTTTCTCATGCCTGGTTGAAAAAATTAATGTGAGCTATTTCAGCCATAAACTGGCACCCTTTCCAAAAAATATGTTAACTCAAACCAATGTGAGAAATGAAAAGTCCATGTAAAATGGGCTGCGTTATGTGAAAAGGGCCAGCATGACATATTTTCTCGATTTTGAGTTTTCAGCTTTTTTGCCCATTTCAACCCCTAAATAATATGATGGAAGTGAAAAAGTCTGGAAATAAAAATTAAAACCGTAAAAATCGTGCCTTGAATGCACATACCGCAAGGCTTCCGCCATTTTAAGCAGCTGATTTTAAATGCAAATTACTCAAAATAAGGTGTCATGTTGTCCGGGGTTTTTTCGCGTGATGTGGTGCAAATGTGTAAATGATGGTACAACAGAAAACAAAAATCAAACTGGTTTGAAAATTTTTAAAACAAAGAAAAATTTGAACCAGAACAAATGTATAGGAAACAGATACTATGTACTTATTGACTGAAAGGGAAGCTGGATGCAAAAAAATAATTTTACTAAAGGTCATGGCTACTTTCTGTTATATTTTTAGCACAAATTGTCAAGCCATTCCTGAGTGCAACTGCCAACCAAAGTATGTTATCTGTGAAAACATATTTTGACGAGGAAGATGTTACAGACAAAGGGCAATGTTCTCTTACTGACTGTGACATTATTGTTGCAAAGGCCAACATCTTTTTGCAGATTTTAAAAGCTGGAATCATGAATGCAATGTCTATTAGTTTGATTGTCTTTGACACTTGTCATCTGGCTTGTGATGCAGACCATCCATTTTCACTGATATTAAAGCAGATTGAGACATGTGAAGTGGATTTAAGGCCAAAAATAGTTGGTCTTTCTTCAGGGATTCAACATTGCCAAACACGTCCAGAAGACTTTGAAAGGTTTCTTAATGCATTGGAGGATGTGTTTAACTGTAAAGCGTCTATTTCTCATGATCTGATAGCTTTAAACAGATATGGAGAACATTCTGAAGAAGAGATTGTTTCCTATACATGTTCTCCTGGGGATGATCAACTTATTTACCAACTCAAGGAAATTCTTCAAAATACTGTTTTATTCCTGAAAGACATTACAGAATGTGATGCAACACGAGAATGTGTCATGTTTGTCAAACACATTTTTACCGACTGCCATAAAGTTCTTTTATTGTTTGGGCCACAGCACACTGCTTACATTGCTGGAATAGCATTGAAAGAAATCGAGAAGCTTGAAAAGAAGCGCGCTGAAAACTGTGACATGCTCATTCTTCAGTTTTGCAGAACACAAATGGATTTAATTGTTAACTTGTCAGAGCATAATAAAGTTGAGGGTTGTGAATGTAATCTGACTGATCTGACCAAAAAACTGCTGTTTCACATGTCATCACATTTAAAGCCTACGTTTAAAGATGGCTGCACTTATCAGGGTGCCAGTTGCCATGATGATGTAGAGACAGACTCCTTAAGTGCTGATCAACCTCATCTAATTTCCGATATTTCACTATGTCCAAATTCAAATCAACTCCCAGAATTAGAACCTGTTGCCATGGCAACTTCTACACAAAATCAGACAAACTGTACAGTGAGGTCTCAACCATCAAATTTACAAACAAATTATGGTGGAAAGAGCCAATGCCGTGATCCCTTGTGCGTCATTCTTGTCCCTAGTACAATCATCGCAAAGGCACTTAATTCACTTATTAATAAGGTGTCAAATACCATTCCTGAATTTAGTTTCCTTAAAAGTGCATGTGTTCACGGCAACAAAACAAAACAAGGAATACTTAAGCAAGGTCTGTGTGATGAAACAGAAGATAACGTTATGGAGTGTGTACAAGACGGATCCATAAATGTCCTTGTTGCGACATTTGAAGTTGAGCAGGAGCTGTATGCACGTAGATGTAGTCTTGTGATTCGGCAAGGCATGCCAAACGACTACAAGCATTATTTGAATGTGAAAAGGAAACTGAAATCTGCAGGGGCCAAATTTGTTGTTCTTGTCAGGCAGGAAGAGGAGGCGAAGGCTGAGGAGAATTTTAAGGTACAGTAAGTCAGCCTGTTTTGTACAGAACAGACATTTTTGAAGTGTCTATCACCCCTAGAAAGTTATTTTCAGAATCAACTCTACGTACATTGAATAGTTGAATGGTAAAATATTTCCTGTTTTGAATGTTGTGTTAGTGAGTTATAGAGATTTGAATTTACAAAATGCTAATTAGATGACATCAACCCGGGAATCATTTATTATACAACTACTTCAGTTTTTACCTCCAAGAAATTTTTTTTTATGAATCAATTGACTATCCACAGTTTATTTTTAGTATTTATCAAATTAATTAACCTCAAGCTGTAAACGGCGCACTGTAAATTGGCGTAAAAATAATGGCAAATTCCCAGGTTGACGTCATCTAATTAGTATTTTGTAAATTCAAATCGCTATAACTCACAAACGCGACGTTCAAAACAAGAAATATTTTACCATTCAACTGTTCAATGTACATGTACATAGAGTTGATTCTGAAAATAACTTTCTAGGGGTGATAGGCACTTTAATCACTTATTAGAATTTAAGCTTAGTTTTATTTCTAACTTTCGCTAGTGAATATTCATATTCATATTCATGAATTGCTGAATATGAATTAACCATGAAGATTAGGAATGTGTAAACTGATTTAATGAATTTAACTTATTTTGAAGTTCTTGAAGAATATCTCTTTTTTTCTAAACTAACTTACAGTAGGAGGTATTTTGCCGGAGGCCTTTTGACTCACATTCGCTGGTCTCCCTGGGGTCATAGTGCTGTGTATGCATGTGATCATGGCAAATGTTTGTTTTTTAATCGGATCATGGCAAATGTTTGTTTTTTTAATCACCCAGGTTTTTCAAAGGATAGAGAGTGTTTTAGCTGAGCGATGCCCTAACAGCAGGCGACCATGCTATGAAATAAAGAAACTTTTCCAGGAGGATCAACCAGATTCAGCTTATAAACCTTATGGAGAGGGGGGACCTAAGGTGGATCTTCTGTCCAGCATTTCACTTGTCAACAGGTACTTTACCAGTAGCCTGATTTTCAGACAGTCCAAGGTCGCTCTCACTTGCTCCCTCTCTCCCCATGTCCTTTGTTTGAGACCTTGTTATTGAGGTCATGTGACTGTTGAATAAATTATTTCCACTAGCCAGGAGTGTTTTTTCCCAGTCGGCAATTCCAAAAATGGGACTGAATGTACTCTGATTGGTTGGTTATTCAATGGTCAGATGACATCAAGAACAAGGCCTGAAACAAAAGACATGGGGAGAAGAGGGAGGGAGTGTGAACAGCTTGGCTTGGCTTCTGTCCACCTTTATCAAATTGGAGAAAGTGTGTGAACACCAAAAAACTTTCTCCACTCTAAAGGGGGAACAGAAGCCACCGAAAATTTAGTGAAAAACAAACATGTCAGATAGGTTTAAAAAATCTTTTCAAAAGATATTCTTGTCTGTTGCAAAATAATCCCCCCAAGTGATCCATGAGTGACTGTAGTGTAACTTTTCTGTTGACTTTTTTTTATTCTGAGTCTTTGTTCAATATTATTGATATGTCTTGACTTGCTGCAGATATATTCTACTTGGTAAATACTTGTATGTGTTGTAGTTCAAGTTTTCTTTGGTTTTAAAATTTTCAAACTTAGGCAAGTTTAATTTCTATTTTTCTTTTGTCCTGGATTTATTATCATATTCTGAGACAAAGGAAAACAAAAATCAAACTGGTTTTGAATTTTTTAAACCAAAAATTAATAAAAATCATTTGAACCACAACATAATATGTATCTAACATTGTATGTGCTACTTCCTGTCCCCATTTTTTTTTTGCAGCTTTTGCTCCAAGTTTCCAAGCAGTGGGGTGGGTGCAGCTGTTCCTGTTTGCAAGACAAAAGAAGTGTGGTCTGACAACAAGGTTGAATTTACATCAACCCTGTACCTGCCGCGAAATTCTCCAGTTTACTGGCCAATGAAGGTTTGTAATAAAACACATTATTAGCAGTGTTCTAGTTAGGTTATGGGTGAAACCATAGCCTGTGTAGCTGGCCTTTTTTTGGTTGGTGTGCGCGATGCTGAATTCTGGAGGGGCAAAGCCGGGAGGAGAGTGTGCCGCTTGTGACCCTCAACATCACATGCGCCAACAATTCAGCATCATGCACACCAACAAAACTGCCAGCTATGCAGGCTAGTGAAACCATTAACCCTCTAGTATACCTCTTCTTTTACCAACCCCTGGATATTAGCAGTTTGTACATGTAATCAGCGGGCTCTTAAGAACCATCTTGTGAATACGAAACAATGTAAGGGTAAGTCCACAGATCTGTTTTAATTATTCATTGAAGTCAAAGATTTGTTGAGTAAAACAGATTTAAAGCAACCAAAACATCTTAGCATGACATTTTATGCATTGTGTGAAACAAGTCTGTCTAGACAACTGAATGATGTAATGTGCTGGGGAATTTAAAAAAACAGCAATCATCTTTTAACAAGTAATAGGCTGGGGAAATATTACAAAAGTTTATGGATGATGGAATGAGTGAAAATTTGCACATCTGTTCCCATCTATATCTCGCTCAACGCTTCGCGTATAATCACAAAATAAAAAATGTGAAAATAATTGCAAAATGCCCCATGGTGGAGACAACAAAGCTGTTCAAATGTCCTGGGGTGCAGGATGTGCAAGAGTTGCCCAAAGTTATTTGATGACAAACTAAAAAGAAAAAGAGAAGTGCTTTCCATATGTGTTCCTCTAGTGATTGCTTTTTTCTCTCTATGGATTTACATTTAATTATGATGATCTGTTTATAGCTTAAGTTGGCAACAAATTTCTGCTCTCTGTTGATAAACTAGGATTCTTTGTGATGTCAAATGCCCTGGTATGTTCTGGGCATAGGCCATCTTGAGGAATGTCCAACCTGCACTGAATTCGAATGTGAGAAAAATGGAATTAACTGACAGAGATGCATTAATTTTTCAGCTTTTCTGGACCTCTCTAATCTCTTTGTTCTAATTCTCATCTTATTATTTTAATTTTGCCTTAAAGGGCAGTGTAACACTGAAGAGAGATGAATTGAACAAAGAAACAGCGAGGAAGGCTAAAATCAAATCTGAGATGTATGCTGCCCTGGAGACATGTCGGCAGTTACACAACGCAGGGGAACTGAGTGAAGATCTTGAGCCTATGTTCAGGTATAAAGTCATACAATGTATATAGTAACATGTCAACCTTGTGCCCAGGCGTGCGTTTCTCAAAGGCCCCGAAAAGCCTTATTTTGTGCACAGTGTCAATGACAAGAAATAAATTTTTGTTTATTTTGAAAGCTTAGAAATAGAATTCGTAGTTGACGAAACACGTCGGGCAGGCTTGTGGGCTATTAACTTCAGCTCCACTTGATAGAAACTGAGAATTAAATGGCTTTCGGGCCCGAAATGTCTTCGGGACCTTTGAGAATCGCACGCCAGGGCCTTCTCTACTTAAAAATGGCGGGGCAAGCATGAAACCCCCCTGGACAAGGTTGCCAAAATGCTTAAAAAATACTGGGACATTTCTTCATGTAAAACACGATGAAATGTCTTCGTTTTGTTTGAACAATGGTTTCAGATTACCAGAAAACAAACCATTGCCAATCACTGAAAAGGCCTTTAAGGAGCTATGTCATGGCAGTTTTTATGTTTTTGTCTCAGACTGTGCTAGAATTAAAACTGAGCAATTTACCTCAAACACAAAATGCTCTTAAAACACCAAGAACAAGATATCAAGTAAATATCTTGTAGAAAGAATAAACCATAATCAGTTTTTATCAAATTTTCCAAAACACATTGAATGAACTTGAAAAAATTGGCCAATTTTTCCAAGTTGTAATCCATTTCCATCCCTGACCATCTGTAGTCAGAGACACTTGTTTATAGTTTCATTATGCTCATAAAGCAATTTTAAACAAAACTGGACCATTATCTTTGGGTTTTTACTGATATACATGAAAATTTGTCTTTTAGCGTTTTAACCCTTTAAACCCTAATATCAAAATTTAAATTCTCATTTCTTGTCCCTATAAATGTACTTTTCCTATAAAAGTAGTGGGGAGAAATTGTTTATCAAGAGAATTCATCTTGTGTGATCATGTCCTTAATTCTCGTGACCTTTTTGATTGATAAGGTATTGGTATTTCAAGGAGAAATTTGATGCTGATCACTCTTAGGGCTTAAAGGGTTAAAATAACACAAAAAATGGTGACATACATGTAGGCCCTTTATGGACCGCTGAAAATGCCATTTCATTGTTGTCTCCCATTTCTTGCATTATTTTGGCAGCCTTCTCCAGGAGTTTCTATGCTCAACCCACCATTTTGACGGGGTTGGTAACTTGTGGTGCAGTCATACATGTAACACTACAACCCTGCTTTTCACCAAATAAGCACCTTCCAGGAGTTAAAAGGGTCATTGCACAGGGATTTGTTGTCATTTCAAAAAGCAACAAATGCTTTTGTATGAGCAGAATCCGAAAAACAATGGTCTAGTCTTGTGATATGTACCAACTGTCGATGAGTGTCTCGAGTCATAGGTCTGAATGAATTGCAACTTGAAAAAAGTTAGCCTCACCTTTTTTCAAGTTCTCACATTTTTATTTCCAAAATGTTATAGATCAGACCATGATTTGTTCCACTTTCAAGAATTGCTTGCTTACTTTCTCATGGTATTATAGTATTTTTTTAAAAAAGTTCTAAAGGTGATGTTACACGGGACGATTCGCAACGACGGTTTTTAGCGCAACAAAATTGACGACAGGTATGTTACACAAAACAACTTCAGTAAAATTCGTGTTTTGCTTTGCAAGTTTTTAAAGATGATTCAAAAACTTCGCAACGCAAACATTGCGAAGAAAATCGTCCGCGCACCCATGTTGCACTAAAAATCGTCGTTGCGAATCGTTCCGTGTAACATCACCTTAAGTAAAGGTATTATATCATAGTTTTTACCAAAATAGGTCAAAGTTTTGCCTCTGATTGGTTGAGAAGGTGGCGCGAGATTTTTTAGCCAATCACAAAGCGTACGTGTTTGTGGCAATGCAAAACCAAAGCAATCGCGAAATTACTTTCTGTACTCAATTGAAAACCGCTCTATTATGTTTGTTGCAGATTCAAAATGTTGAGTCTGACTGCGGAGACTGAAGAGTGTGACTGTGAAGTTGCTGATAGTGGTATGGGAATGGATGGCTCAGTGAAGAGGAACAGAGCATACAAGAAAAAGGTATTTTAACCATTCAACTCCCAAGAGTGCCAAACATCAAAATTCAAGAAAAATCCCAGAAAATATTGGAAAACAAATGGTACCATGCAAAAGTACTGCCGAAGAGGTTTCATTTGAATGGTCACACCATAGGATTTCATCAACAGACTCAAAAGTTAAAACAAATGGTACCATGCAAAAGTACTGCTGAAGAGGTTTCATTTGAATGGTCACACCATAGGATTTCATCAACAGACTCAAAAGTTAGAACAAATGGTACCATGCAAAAGTACTGCCGAAGAGGTTTCACTTGAATGGTCACACCATAGGATTTCGTCGACAGACTCAAAAGTTAGGATTAAATTATGTCTCCATAATTGACTCTGGGAGTGAAAGGGTTAAAGTCTTCACTTTAAGAGTCAAGCCCCTTTGACACTTAATGTATATATAAGCTCTTTCTTGTCATTCATAGATTTTTGCGTCTGACGAAGTTCGGTTGATCCAAATGAAATGTCCATATACAAAGCTTCTTTTTTTTTCTTTGCAGCATCATTTTCGTAGAGCTTCGTAACTTTTATGCTCACAAAATCATTTTGTTTTCACAGTTTCCATCCATCTTGGAGAACAATTTTCCAGTTGCTGATGAGCCAAGCTTTGTATATTCCATCAACGTGGTACTCACCAAACCATGGACCTTTGAACGAGCAGTCAGGTCTCAGAGAAAACCTCAGTCCACAGAAGCTGTTCATTGTCTTGGAATTCTCTCCAGAAAGCCTTTGCCCAAGGTTAGAAAAATACCACAAAACTATACTGCAGGCAAAATGTTGTAGTGTTTTAGCGCAGTAGTTCTTAAAAGACTTATTTTACGGCTCCTTGCCAGACAATGCATTGCAGTATTAACTATGGAGGGCGTATTTAGTAACTGAAGCTGCTTTCGTGCGATTGTATGTAATGTTTACTACATGAGCGGGAGTGTTGTATCGGCCTATACAATCACGAGCCGAAGGCGAGTGAATGTATAGTGCCGATACAACACGGACGCGAATGTAGTAAACAACTTGTGAAATTCACATTCACATGTAAATTAGATACAACCACTCGTGAGTTGTATCTGGAATGCAAATTAGATACAACCACTCGTGAGTTGTATCAAGATTGTATCGGCCTATACAGGGTAATCATGTGATTGGAATGGCTCATTTCTATTTGTTAGTACCCTTATGAATTATTAATGAATTTTACAAAACTATTTATTAAAGTGTATATGACAGTGATTTTTTTATTTGCTTGATCGAATCTACATGATGTTCTGATAAGAAAATGGAAAAAAAATTCAATATCGATTTTCCTTCTCCGGTGTGTTACAAAACCGCGCAAGAAGAAAGACTGGAAATAGTCCGCTGTGACGTCAATACAAGAATGCCAGTGTCGCGATTTCTCAGTTCCTCCGTTTTTTGGTGCGTGTTGCTACAACCATAGACAACACACCTTAATAGAACCATGTTTCTTCCTCAGGGCGCATCAAAAAATGTGAGGAACTGAGAAACCTCGACACCGGCATTCTTGTATTGACGTCACAGCGGACTATTTCCAGTCTTTCTTCTTGTGCGGTTTTGTAACACACCGGAAGTGAAATTTCACGTTTTTAGACGGCTACAACGCAGAGAAGAAAAATCGATATCGAAATTTTTTTTCTATTTTCTTATCAGAACATCATGTAGATTCGATCAAGCACATAAAAAAATCACTGTCATATACACTTTAAGATGTACGGTGGTGTAGTGGTTAGCGCGTTGCACCTCAGATCCGAAGGTCAGGTGCCACGAAGCTCTTTGGAACCTCTAATTTTATTGGCCCTGGGTATAACGGAAGCTCTACCTTTTCAGAGCTAGGGTCCATTCTTCTGTTGTTTGTTTTCTCAGCCGATCCTGTGAGGTGTTTCGAGAGCTTCGTGCCCGCTCCCGAAGATCGGTGGTTTGAGCCTGGTGTCTGCCGTCGTGTTGTTTCCTCAGACAAGAAACTTAACTCCACATTGTCTCTCTCCACCAAGGTGTATAAATGGGTACCGGCGACGAAATGCTGCGGGTAATTCTGCGATGGAGTAGTACCCCATACAGGGCGGGGGTGGGGGGTTGGGGGGGGGAGGGGGGGGGGGGGGGGGGGGGGGGGGGGGGGGGGGGAGGGGAGTAGTAACACTCCTTGTTGATCCATATTACAGAAACCGGGTTAAGCTCCGGTCGTGTGGGCCACCTGTGATTTATGTGCGACTTTACTCTTTACATTTATACAATATACAGGTCGAACGGTTTAGTCTGGATGAAATCCTAAAGTGTGACCCTAAAACTGAAAGCTGCTGAGCAGTACTTTCCTATGGTACTGTTCGTTTCTACTGTTTTCTCAAGTGAAAATTTTAGAAACTTTGTCAGATATGACACTCTCAGTGGATAAAGTAATCATATTCATTTTTTATTTGATGTCACAGTTGCCGGGGATGTTAGTATTTGACAGAGCTGGAGAGGTAACTGCGACAATAACTGAGTGCAGTGCGAAGCCTTTTGTCCCATCTTCTGATCAGCTCTCTCTGCTACAGAGGTTCACCGGATACATCTTCAAGGACATTGCAAAACCAAGAAGCTCTTCTGCAATGGCGTTACCGCATTTTGACCCCACCATTGCCTCCTCTGGGTATTATGTTGTACTTCTAAAGGATTCACCAGGTAGCAGCTTGTTTCCTGTTAATGGATCGGACCACAAAGAAATCGCCTTTGATTTTATTCAGTCTATTGAGCATGCGCTCGGTAGCTTCGACAATCCCACTGACCCACCCCCTCCTGGTATCCAAGATATGGAGGTATTCAAAGATGCAGTCGTGACAGCGGTTTACAGTGAGAAATGTCCTCGTTATTATGTAGCTGACATCTGTTACGATCGCAGCCCTGCTGATCCATTCCCGAACGCAGAAGCAGCAGCCACATTCGCCGAATATTACCAGGCACGATACGGCGCACAGGTAATGTAACGCAAACATAACGTAACGTAATGTAGCACAAACCCAGCAGCAGCCACATTCGCTGAATATTACCAAGCACGATACGGCGCACAGGTAATGTAACGCAAACATAACGTAACGTGATGTAACACAACCCAGCAGCAACCACATTCGCTGAATATTACCAAGCACGATACGGCGCACAGGTAATGTAACGCAAACATAACGTAACGTAATGTAACACAACCCAGCAGCAACCACATTCGCTGAATATTACTAAGGCACTCAGGTGACGTAACGCAAACATAACGTAACGTAACATAATGAAGCGTAACGCAACGTTGTGTAACGCAACGTTACACAACGCAGCAGCAGCCACATTCGCTGAACAATTACCAAGTACGATACGGCACACAGGTAATTTAACGCAAACATAACGTTGCAAAGCGTAACGTAATGTTGTGTAACGTAACGTAACACAACGCAGTGTGACATAACGTAACGTAACAACGTATGACGTAGTGTAACTTAACGTAATTTGATGTAGCACTGTAACGTAACGTGGCGTAACGTATCATAACATAACGTACTTTAGTGTAAGGTAATGTAGCAGCATATTAGAGTAACCTGGCCAATCGTGACATAATTTTGTGTAAGATAAGGCAACGCAACAAAGCATAACGTAGTTTAGGGGCCGTCGACATATTCACAAGTTCCCCGCTTAACATCCACTGGACGTTAAGGTCAGACCCCCCCCCCCCCCCCCCCCCCCCCCCCCCCCCCCCCCTTCCTCCTCTTTTTTCACCGTCCCGACGTCGCCTGGAGCGACGTTTTTTAATAGTCGGGTGAATACAGTTTGCGAGACTACTGATGTGTGAAACAACAAACATTATTTGTAAATGGGCTTTAGTGTGGCACTTCTAGGATTAAAAAGTAACAATTTCGTACTTGCTCCAAATGCCCCGCGCTAACGTCCAAATCTCGACTCTCCCTAACCCCCCCCCCCCCTCCCCCCCCTCCTAAACGTCCAGTGGACGTTAAGCGGGGAACTTGTGAAAATGTCGACGGTCCCTTAGTGTAAGGTAACAAAATGAAGAAAGCAAGGCCGAGAATTGATATCATTGTAGAAACCAAGTTTTGGTTTATTACAAGATAATTGAAACCTACAATATTTCGACTCTATGACAGTCATGGTCATGTAATGATATTTTATAAAAGGGCAACTTAAATATCATAGGTAATTAGCCGTGTTAACATTACGTAAAATAACTAGAATTCTAGGTAATCAGAGAAACAGGTCTAATTCTCTAGAGGCTTTCAGTCTTTCGTTAATGCTAGGCTTGAAATGTTTGATGCAGAAAGCTTCAAGGAACGCTAATTGTTACCAATTGTAATTGGAAGCAATTATCTCATAGTTGTTGTGAACTGTATTAATACATCAATAGATTTAAAATGAGTTTAAAAAAGTGGATGAACATCAACTGATTACATATTTATACATTATATTTTTCTGCTGCTTCAGTGCCTGATGTTCATATTCAAAATTTTAGATTTTATATTTTCTACAAGCATTATTAACCATCTGTATTATATATTTTTGTAGTTTATTAATTTAGTTAGTTAGTTAGTTAGTTAGTTGGGGGACCTAAAATAGGGGTAAACTCACGGTCCTCCTTTTTAAATACCGTTTTTGTTTTTTATTTGAAAATATCGTGTAATTAACTATATGGCCTTGCTTTCTTCATTTTGTATTCAAAAGTGTAAGGTAACGCAACATAACGGGGCGTAACGTAACATAACGTAGTTTAAGGTAGCGTACCGAAGCTTAACGCAACTTAGTGTAACGTAACGTAAAGAAACGAAGTTTGGAACTTTTTTTTCTGGTGGTAATATAGAATAATGATAAACGTTAAAGGGACACTGTCACCTATTTTTAGTATCACTTTGAAAAGCCAAAAAAACATATTTGTTTCAATGGAAACCTACAAATAATGGTCCAGTTTTGCTAACAAATACTCCATCAGTGCACAGAAACTAGTATTCGTTATCTTAGGCTGCGGATGTCCAGAATGGAAATGGATTGCAACTTGAAAAAATTGGCCAATTTTTTCAAGTTCCTCCCAAGAGTCGTGGAAAAATCGCAGAAAAACTTATTATAGTTTGTTCTTCCTTGAAGAAAGCACTTGATATTATCTTCTTGGTGTTCTAAAAGCAATTTTATGTTTGAGCAAAGGTACTTTGTCATATATTTAGTGTATTTTGACCAAAACACAGCAAAATTTGCGTGACAATGCCCCTTTAAGCTCGGTAATGAAAAGAGAAAGATGGAATGTTTATCGTGTCACGAGCGTGGGACAAAGAAAAACTCCTTGTTCCACGCTCGTGACATGATAAACATTACATCTTTCTCTTTTCATTACCGAGCTTTACATTCACCATCTTTCTCTATTTATCACCACACATGACGCTTTCGACATTGCTGATCCTAGCAGTACACAGGACGCATGTCATATATAAACCTAGTATATGGCCTGGCTCGCCACGGCTGATTTCCCTTTCGTAAACGGTCGATGCCATTTTTAAAGGTCGATGCCATCATTAGCATTCATTAGTAACCAAGTCTTTTGTAATTGTCGATGCTATTTCTCTTTAGTTTATGCCTGGATTGGGACGAAAGTAGACTATCATTAATAGATAAAATTGGGCCTAGGTAAAGCGATTATTAGATCTAAGCTAGATTCGCGGTTAGGTAAGATTTAGGGTTAGGGTGACCCGTTATTGATATATATTAAGAAAAGCACCTTTTATAATTAAATTTTTCTTGGGTTTGCCGGATCAACCCAGTGGTCTAGTGGTAAAGAAGAAATGTTAGTATGCAGAGGTTCTGGGTTCGATTCTAGGTAATTAATTGCAATTTTCTTTTACTGATAGAAAAAATAATTCTAAAATTGGTGGAAATTTTTCTAAGTGTCGCTAAAATGGCATCGACCGTTTACGAAAGGGACAATTGCCTCGCCACGAGTCTCTCGTAGCTCAGTGGTTAGAGCATCTGACCAGTGTTTGAACCTAGTATATGGCCAAGCTCGCCACGAGTCTCTCGTAGCTCAGTGGTTAGGATCCGACCGGTATACGGAAGGTCATAGGTTCGATTGCTGTCGGGGACATAGTTATTTTTTCTTTGTCACACGCTCGTGATATGATGAACATTACATCTTTCTCATTGTTTGTGTTTGTTAGGTAACTTTAGACCAACCCATGTTGGATGTTGATCACATCTCCTGGAGATTGAACTTCCTGCTTCCCCGCTACCTGAACATCAAGGGGCAATATCTCACTGTACCCGGCAAAGATTCCAAACGCTCACAGAAGTCACAGGTTTTTGTGATTCCAGAGCTGTGTTCTGTTCATCCGTTGCCTGGGTATCTGTGGCGAGAGCTGTTCATTCTGCCAGCGGTGTTGTATCGCATGGAATCGTTTCTAGTTGCTGAGGAGTTTAGGATCTCTGTTGCTATGGCCCTCGGCAGGGGAGCCGTCGAGTGGCCGAAAAATGTCCCACTACCACTCCTGACTATGGGGGAGATGGTGGGGGAGGAGATTGTAAGTGAAAGAGGATATGTTCCTCAGGAGTCAAGTAATACAGACATTAAGGAAAACACACCATATATCACAGATTTGAAGAGAGAGGAAATTGTGAATCAAAGAGATTCTGTCTTAGAGGCATCAAATGATAAATGTGTTGACATGGATGGTGAGGGCAAGCCAGCCACACCAGATTTAGCGAGTAATGAAATTATGAATCAAAGAGGTTCTGTCGCAAAGGATTCAAGTGAGAAGTCCTGTGAAATGGGTAAAGAGAATCTCGGCACAACGCATTTGACAAGCGACAAACCCTTTCCTGATCTGGGTACAAGTAAACCTCTCACATCACACTCTTCAGGGTTTGTGTGCGAGGCGAATGGACGTTGGACAAACTCTGTCACAGAGAAATCCAATGCAAAACCCTTGGACAATGCTACACAGATTAATCCAACCACATCGCAATTCACAGATTTAGCTGGCGAGGAAGTTGTGTGTCAAACCGATTGTGTCACAGAAAATTCAGACGACAAACCCACTGACTTAGGTACAGAAAAACCTACGACATCACATTCCGCACAGTTGTGCAAAAAATCAAAGGACAATCTTTCTTGCATTGCAGGTACAGATGGACCCATCTCATCACACTCTACAGCGTTATGTGAAGCGTTAACAAATATACGAATTTCTGGAGAGGAAAATCTTGATATGATGGTGATCGCAGAAAACCTTCATTCTCAAGGTATACATTCCAGCAGTGAGGCCTCATCTGCAAGTTGTTATGGCCTGAGGGCAAAGCACGAAACATCATCTATCCCAGCAAGTGAAGACAATCCCAGTGGAAATAACATGGACACTTCTGGAAGTGAGCAAGTTTCTACTCTTGTAGACCCTGAGGCGTCGTTGCCTGTTGATCATAACAAGCCGTTTGAAGCAGTTGACAGCAAAGTTTCTCCAGTCACCATTTGGACCGACCCTCAGTTGTCCCGCTTATACCAATCATGCGGTCCATCATCAACCTTAATACTTCGCGCCCTCACTACCAGCTCTGCTGGGGACCTGTTTTCTCTTGAGCGACTCGAGATGCTTGGAGACTCGTTCGTGAAGTACGCTATCTCCTCCTTAGTCTTCTTTGAGCACCGGCACGAAAACGAGGGCAAGTTGTCATTTACCCGAGGACTTAGAGTGAGTAACAGGCAGCTGTTTTATCTCGCACGGCAGCGAGGCGTGCCTTCGTACATGATAACCCGGATGTTCAATCCCCTGGTCAACTGGCTGCCACCTGGGTTCTATTACGTGGATAATGACAGCGATTCTGATGCATTTACCAACAGTCAACTCTTTTTGATGCCAGATAAGAACTCTCAAGAGTGCGAGGAGGAAGACGAAGATGGAAGTCTTTTTGTTCAGGACGAACCTTCAGGTACAGACTTTCGTTTTAACCCTTTCACTCCCAGAGTCAAGATTACATTTGACCTTGCTCAACTTTGCGAGGAGACGTGCCTGTCAATTGAATTCGCACTCTCTGATTGGCTAACTTGTAAAAAAGTTTGTTGGGTGCTCACGGTAAGGCGTGTCGCACCCTTTCACTTCCAAAGTCAGTTTATGGAGACATGTAATGTAGTTCTAACTTTTGAGTCCGTGGATGAAATCCTATGGTGTGACCATTCAAATGAAACCTCTTCAGCAGTACTTTTGTATGGTACCATTTGTTCTAACTTTTGAGTCTGTTGATGAAATCCTATGGTGTGACCATTCAAATGAAACCTCTTCAGCAGTACTTTTGCATGGTACCATTTGTTCTAACTTTTGAGTCTGTTGATGAAATCCTATGGTGTGACCATTCAAATGAAACCTCTTCAGCAGTACTTTTGCGTGGTACCATTTGTTCTAACTTTTGAGTCTGTTGACGAAATCCTATGGTGTGACCATTCAAATGAAACCTCTTCAGCAGTACTTTTGCATGGTACCATTTGTTCTAACTTTTGAGTCCGTGGATGAAATCCTATGGTGTGACCATTCAAATGAAACCTCTTCAGCAGTACTTTTACATGGTACCATTTGTTCTAACTTTTGAGTCCGTGGATGAAATCCTATGGTGTGACCATTCAAATGAAACCTCTTCAGCAGTACTTTTGCATGGTACCATTTGTTCTAACTTTTAAGTCCGTGGATGAAATCCTATGGTGTGACCATTCAAATGAAACCTCTTCAGCAGTACTTTTACATGGTACCATTTGTTCTAACTTTTGAGTCAGTTGATGAAATCCTATGGTGTGACCATTCAAATGAAACCTCTTCAGCAGTACCTTTACATGGTACCATTTGTTCTAACTTTTGAGTCAGTTGATGAAATCCTATGGTGTGACCATTCAAATGAAACCTCTTCAGCAGTACTTTTGCATGGTACCATTTGTTCTAACTTTTGAGTCAGTTGATGAAATCCTATGGTGTGACCATTCAAATGAAACCTCTTCAGCAGTACTTTTGCATGGTACCATTTGTTCTAAATTTTGAGTCCGTGGATGAAATCCTATGGTGTGACCATTCAAATGAAACCTCTTCAGTTCTTTTGCATGGTACTATTAGTTTTTCAATAGTTTACAAAATACAAATTGGGATTTTTCTTGAATTTTTTTTAGTACTCTTGGGAGTTTATAGGACTACTTTTGGTGACATTGCTTTCTCTTTCGACAACCTGAGCAGACGTCATCTTCAGAGTCATGTAAATTAGTCTATCGTCAGCCGGTTGAAAGTATTTAAGCCTGATTGCGTCTAGTGTTGTTTTATTTGATTTTCCGTCAGTCTGTTATTAGACAATATTACCAACAACTGTCTATTTTAGAACTATCCTAACTCGGATGATCATACTAGTACGGATACCTTTGGCTACAAATCATTTATGGAACGGATTCTTTTAGCTTTGAAGAGCTACAGTCTCATAATCACTTGTGAATACAGCTATTTCAATTTAGGTTGTCGGATGAGAGCTTCAAGCGTACGCAACGAGACCGCAAGTAACTATGGGTAGTCGTAAATTGGTCTTAGCTTATTTCGCGGTTTTTGCGTTTGTTAGTGCAATGAGTGAGGTAGATGTTAGCACCATAAATGTTTGCCTTCGCAGTATGGACGAGGTATTTTAAATTGCTTTGGTCAATTTATCGTCTACACCAAATTGCAGTAACGTTGTCATAGAAAAATGAAAAATGAAAAAAGCCAAATAGGAATTAATTAGGCCCATATCGCACTTGCAGACAACTTTTGAATTGTCCGCGACAATTTGGACAAAAATTGCACATTACGGTATGGAAACAATTTTAAAGGTGTGGAGCACTTCGACTTTCAATCTGAGCATCAAGCCTTTTCAAAGCGCACGTGGCTTTAAATCTCATTAGTATGTATTTTATGTAGTATGAAACTGTCTTGTCATTGAACACCGCTAAACACGATTCGATTAAAAAATAACGCAAAGTATTTTTTTATTTCTAAGTCTTTTCAAGGGTTTTTCTGCTTTTAGTTTTTAAATTGTTTTTGCACATTGCCATTTGCCGTGATAAATTTGAACAAAAAGAAACGTGCTGCATATTGATTTGTTTTTCTCAAGGAAGAGCACAATGGTTAATCAAGAAGGCATTGTTATCTGTATTCGCGGGTGCGTTGGAATGTATCGGACAAGCGTGTTGTCCTGCCAGGACGCAGGACTTCTGCTCCTTTGAAAATTCGGCTGTTTTGTCGGAACTTTTTCGACTTGGCAAAAGTAGGTCGCACTTGTCTTTGCGGTGATTTTCCGTTATAATGACGAACGAATTGCACGTGCAACGTGGACCAATCAGCGGGCGGCGGTGTTTTTAAAGTTTTATTTGTCTGCCCAGTTCGTTTCTCTGAAAAGTGTAGGTCGCACTTGTCTTTGCCAAGTCAGACACTTAAATAAATTGAAATTCGATAAAAATGTACAAAATTGTCCCAAGTGCGATATGCGCCTTAGCTTAATCATCATTCACAGCGACAAGCGGCACGATTAAGCGTGCAGCGGCTATTGTTAATTTAAATTAAGCGTGCAGCGGCTATTGTTATTTATAATTCAACACATTGATACACTGCCCAAATATGGTAAAAAAGTTATCGATATTTGTTATGTCTACATGACGTATAACCAGCGATGGCGGTAAATTTCGCATTTTGAAGGAAAGTGAAAATGACTACTGCCTGCAATTTCGTGTTTTTGGGCGAAAAAGTGCGTGAACTATTAGTTAAAAAAGGGAAAAGAAAGAAAAAGAAAAGAGAAAAAATATTGTTCACATGATTGGACAAAAAAGGAGCGAAATTTTCGCGTTGTCGCGGTCGCAGTGTTGTTTCTTGGCGTAGCTGAATGAAAACTGGTTCAAAGTTTAACCGCTCGACAAGGAGTGAATGAAGGAGCACAATTTTTGTAAAATTCCTTTGGTAATCACCTCTGGAATATGGTATAGACTTGACGCTTCCTCAGAAAAGTTTCTTTTCTCGTCATTACGGCTGTAGGAGCTAAAAAAAGGCTAAAAAACGAGCAAGCTTGTAAACAACATTGATCGACTCAGCTCGTACTTCGATGTTTGAAAATTTGGTGCTGATGGAAGGGAATAAAAAGCCAAATCAACTACAGGTACGATGTTTTAACCGTTTCTTGTATCCTTTAGCTGTGAATTTTTGTAAGACATAAGCTTACTGTCCACGCTGCAGTTCTTTCCGACTTTTCGCCGCTATGTTTAGGTTCGTAGCCGTGTGTTTGTTCAATTTGTTTTGATTCTGAATTGAACTTTTTAAGATACGAAACACTTGTAACTAAGACATTCTATGCCATTTCACTGTGTTTTAATTCTTGTAGTCACTACTCTGTCCCGTTCTTTGAGTAGACGAAAGCTCTTCGTAGAAACTCTCAACTGATTGTGTACGCTAAATTAATTTTAGCTTGGCAAAAGTTTCGGCATTCGCTACTTGTTGTTTAAGAAATGGTGCGAGGTAAAATATTGTTGTTAGCCTTTTTACTTAATGAAAGGTTGTATATCTCAATGAATTTTTTTCTCGAAACTGTGATTTGTTATCAGTGTCAGGGTTGAATTATAAAACAGTTATAGTGTTCAAGCTTGCGCAATATTGACAAAGGCGCCACTTTCATTCATGATGTGTGATGTTGCAAGTTTCGCGCGTTAAAACACATCTAAGCTTTTTTTAAAATAAAAGGCTTGTCGGCGATATTTTTTCTTTAAACAGTGCTTTGTTATCAATGTGTTGAATTATAAAACTATTATAGCGCTCAAGCTTGCGTGATATCGCCTAATTTTAGCCGACTCGGCCTTCGGCCTCGTCGGCTAAGTATTAGGCGATATCACGCGCGCTTTCGCGCTATAATAGTTAATTGTATGTCTTAACTAATAGCCCTTTTCACGGTTTATTTTTCTCATTTGCATTACAATGTTATCCAACGTGGATGCGAGGCAATTTCGGGCTAAAACAACAAAATAGCCCGAAATTGCCTCACATACATGCTAGATTTCATTGTAATGCAAATGAGCAGAGTTAACCGTGAAAAGGGCTATTCCTATTGGCCTTTTTTCATTTTTTGTTTTTACATTTTTCATTTCTCTATGACAACGTACATAAAAATCCCAAAGTACCTTGCGGTCTCGTTGCGTATGCTTGTACGGACAAAGTACCTTGCGGTCTCGTTGCGTATGCTAGTACGGACACCTCCATAGTACAGACACCTCTATAATACGGACACCTCTATAATACAGACACCTCTATAATACAGGCACCTCTATAGTACAGACACCTCCATAATACAGACACCTCTGTAATACAGACACCTCTCTAATACAGATACCTCTATAATACAGACACCTCTATAATACAGACACCTCCATAATACAGACACCTCTATAATACAGACACCTCTATAATACAGACACCTCTCTATTACAGACACCTCTGTAACACAGACACCTCTATAATACAGACACCTCTCTATTACAGACACCTCTATAATACAGATACCTCTATAATACAGACACCTCCATAATACGGACACCTCTCTATTACAGACACCTCTCTATTACAGACACCTCTCTATTACAGACACCTCTATAATACGGACACCTCTATAATACGGACACCTCTCTATTACAGACACCTCTCTATTACAGACACCTCTCTATTACAGACACCTCTATAATACGGACACCTCTATAATACGGACACCTCTCTATTACAGACACCTCTATAATACGGACACCTCTCTATTACAGACACTTCACTTGGTCCCGAAAGTACGAAAAGTCATGCCATTCCTACCTCTATTTCTCCCACTTTTCCCCAAAAATCATATCTCGACACATGTGTGCAGATATCAATTTTATCTTCACTGTGAAGAGTGAAGAAACCAATATCTGCATGTTAGTTACCACGTTTGCCCCAGTTGGCAAACAAGCTGAAAGGTGTTGGTCTGCAATCGAAACATCTTCGGATCGTACTCGGAAATCGTCGGCAATCTTCGGAAAATTGGTCAAAACTTCGTATACTAGTATATAAATCTTCGGCAATCTTCGGAAAATTGGTCAAAACTTCGTATGTTAGATTCGTTTATATAATAATATGCACTTATTGACTGAGTGGGAGGGCCGGACGGGAAAATATTTGGCTCGAGGTCATGGCGTACGGACCGAGCGCAGCGAGGTCCGTGCGCTAGAAAGTACAAGAATAATCGTGCAGTGCGAGGTCGCTTGAGCTCGAGCGGGGCCGGACGGCTTTTTCCGGACCAGTTCACGTCAACCCGTCCGGCCCCGCTCACGTCACCTTGCGATTCTAGTTTCTGTAGGATTGCGCCAGCGGGGCCGTACGGTCATATAATAAACAAAATTATTCATTGGTGGGCGAAGGTGTGACGTTTCTCGACTGTAATCAGGTATTTGACTCTTTTCAGGTCCTAATCTGACTCACACCAGTGATGAGTGTTCTAGCGAAGATTACCATCCTAGCGTCAAGCTTAACTCTTATTTGCACCACTGCTGCTCAGATAAAGCAATTGCTGATGCCACTGAAGCTATAATCGGGGCGTACCTGCTGTGTTATGGCTCTGAAGGGACCTGGAGGCTTCTAGAGTGGCTGGGCATGAAGCTTATTAAACAAGGTGAGGTTCAGGATGAGCACACTTCAAATACATCCCTTGCCGATGAATCTTTTGAGGAAAATGTAGTGGGGTCTGATACGACTGCTAGCAGCCAAGATACTTCAAAAAGACCTTGCGCGGCTTGTCAAACTTTTGATGAGCCTTTGCTTAAGTTAGAGAAACAACGTGAACCTGTTGCGTCCGATTGTGTGTGTTTACCAAATCAAACATCTACTGATGTCGAGTTAACGACACTCGAGAAAACAGCGACAGCGAACAAACACTTTAGCGACATATCTCAAGCAAGTGGTCAAGGAACTGGTCTCAGAGACTCGGTCCAGTCAGAAAAGAGATCTGAATCCGCTCCCTTTGAAAGTCTGCGTTTATCAAGTCACACGTCTGCAACTGCCGAGTGCACGACTCAACCTTCTGGTTCTTCGTTGAACGAAGTCTTGTCACAGCCACAAGAGACACCTGACCCATGTCCTTGCAACAGTTCACTCTTACCAAGTCACAGATTTTCAACTGACGAGTTGGCAGCAATTGAGAATGCATTAAATTATCGCTTCAGCGACCATTCCCTGCTGCTTCAAGCTTTCACACACACATCCCTACCCAGAGACTACAACTCCATACCCAGTAGTTATGAACAACTGGAGTTCTTAGGAGATGCAGTCATAGATTTTCTCGTTACCCGTCACTTATATCTATACCACCGGCACATGACTCCAGGCGAACTGACGGATCTGCGCTCAGCCGTGGTGAACAACTACAGTTTTGCAGCGCTGACTGTCAAACTGGGATTCGCTAAACACTTGCGATCTCTGTCGCCGCCTCTGTTTAGCATCGTCAACAAGTTTATCGTGAAGTTAAAGGAGAAGGAGATGAAACAGCAACAAGAAAACCACAACGAGGTAACGTGATGGTGAACTTTTTCAATGAATTAATGATAAATAATGTAAGATGCATATGGTAAATTTTCAGCTCGGAAAGAAATGATCAGATGAGAATGAACATACCTGTCACAAGCCGGCGCGGAAACAAAGGGAAAATCCCTGACAGGAATCAAACCCATGTCTTCTGATAACTGGTCGGGCACTCAATCCATTGAGCCAACCGAAGCACTCATGGAGAGCTGAGGCAATTTTACCAGGTTCAAATATGACGGGTGACCCGCATACTGCTAGGTTCTGCGCTGTCGAAGTGTCATATAAGGTGAAGCGTCAGATTGAGTCTTCGTTGATGCAATGGATTGAGTGTCCGACCGGTTTTCAGAAGGCACGATCAGGGGGAGGGGAGGGGGAGGTATAGGGAGGGGGAGGGGAGGTGGAGGGGAGGAGGAGGTAAACCGTAACCTGTGGGGCAGGCGTTAGTGGGGAAGGAAGGGGGAGGGGAGAAGTAAAACGAAGGGGATAAATTTCCTTACACGCGCGTGTCACGCAAGCAATACCGCGCGAGCAAACAACAACGAAGCTCTGATCTCGTGCACGCAGTTAGTAATGCGCGAGCAGCCGCGCGCGTAGATAAGTGAATGGCCGTGGTGTACGCAGTACTGCGCATGCTCGGAGATCGTACTAAACGTTTTTGTGGTCGTGAATTTCTCGAAATCTAGCCGTACGATCTATGCTCAATTTCTGATGTTTTTAAATATACATCAACATCGATCTGCAGACAATTTTTTTTCCGCAAAATCTGTAAGACACATTTTAAAATATTTTTCGAAATTCCTATTTTTAATATTTTCGTTGATATGCGAAAAACTCTCTTACAGATTTTTGTTTTAACTTGTAAGAACGTTTATTTTTATCAAAAGTTTAAATGGTAAGATTTTGAGGTAGGGTCGTACGGGTGATTTTCGAGTAAAACGTCCTCATATATAGAATTAGGACCCAGTCTTATGACAACCACTCGGTCGCTTGTTTTAAGCCACTTCTAACCAGAGAATGGTGAAATTACAAACACCCACTGTCTTGTACGATGGTTTTGACTTTGCAATTGTTGCTTGTTCCCACAAATGGTCACCTGTGATCGATATTATCGGAAGCATCTGGTGACCCCTATAAACTGTAGTAAGCCACCTTAAACATAGAATCACATTACACATCTCAGTGTTTAACAGTAGAGTAAAAGGATTAACATCCTTTGAATGAAAACACTCGGTTCTAACTTTTTTAATACAATGTTTTACTATCGGTACATGTACAAGCCGAGTGTCTATCTTTCCCTTGTAAATTGCATGACTACATATATACTGGTTCATCTCTACTGTTTAATTCAACAAGGAGCACACTTGCGGAGTATGTTCTTCACTTGCTGTCTCACATCTCTGATCCTCCAACAGTAAAGGATCGGGTTAAGAGACGAGTTCAAATAAAGTAGACATAATGCAAATCGAAGTGTGACTAATGTAACAGTCGAAAAGTCTATGTTTCCATACCACACTGTCAAACAGATTATAGTATAAGGTGCATAGTAGATGAGTAATGCCATCTGCACCCAAGCTATGCTCCACACTGTCTTCTTGTATCGTGCAATGTTCAATGGATTTCCTCCTGCGTTCAGTTCTGACTGAACATGGTCTTGCATTTGAGCTTGTTGATGGCCAAGAGTAAAGAAAATCTTTATGTAACACAACGTTGAAATTACAATAGAAAGTATTATTAAACCAAAGAATGTCCAAAAAAGGAAATCAGTAATATCGATAATGACTATTATTTCTGCGGTCCATAAAGCACCGTTTAAAACAGCAAATAACCAAACACAACCTATGACTATACGAACTCTCCGTAAAGTTACAACATGTCTGTACCTCACTCGCACTAATAGAGCGAGAAGTCTGTCTACACTGATGGCGGCCGATGTTTGGCCTGATACTAGAATTAACATGATAAAGGAAACATTACTCATCACTAAATATGTTGATATGCCATCCATATCAATATAACTTATAGCGTTGAGCGGTAGAGAAAGAAGGCCAACACAAAGATCGGTGACTGCCAGACATACAAACAACCATTTGGTTGGTGGATAAATGGACGACACTTTATAGAGAGCAATCAGGATCAGAGTATTGCCAAGACATGCGGTGATGGATAGAAAAATGATCAGGGCTGAAAATAATATGTCTATGCCTGTTGGTGTGCTTCTTGATATTGTATCCGTCGCGTTTGTGCTGTTTGCCATTATTCTTGACGAATACTGCTTTTAAAACCTCTGTGTAAAAGGAACTTTGGACTGAGTAAAACGTTCGACCGCTTTAGTTTGGACCTGTAAAGGTATAACTACGTGAGAACTTCCACTTGGTGAAAACAGTTTGTCATTGCCAACGACAACTTTGTTATGGTGCTGCACAAGCAAGCGAAGTGCTTTTCACTGAACAATTCGGGTGTCATGTCATGTGACCTCCTCTTTTATCACCTGCATAGAAAGTGCCATTAACTGGCCATTAACTACATCCATTATGCACTTTACCATCAGATCACACTCGTCTAACCGTCTATAAATACAAACAAGTGTGCCGTTTTTAAAACCCTTCGTTTTTGTATCTTTGGGTGTTTTAGGGCTAAACGTTTTATGCACTCGAGAGGTTTATACATTACTTATCATTAAATTGAGTATATTGTTTTCCTGTTGGCTAAAATACAGGTATTTGGTGGTTAAATTTTTTAAAAACCTTATGAGATGTCATAATTTGTTTGACACGTAATTGAAAAATATAAAAGATAGCAAAAAAGATTCATGCACACTTCTAATGCTGTGTTCATATCATCAGCGAAACATGTTTGAATTAATATGTTTCAACGAAACGCGTTTCCCGTAAACATGTTTGCAATTTCTTCTGTTGTTCACATTAATTATTTATTTCAAAACACGTTTCATGTCTGGTTCTACAATTTTTGCCGTTTTATGAAGCAAACATAAGCTCGCTTGAAATCTTGATAATTACTCATGAACCGACAAAATAGAGCTCGAACTTGCTGTTTGTGGTTTAATCTCACTTTTAAAGTTTCGTTCGCGAAGAACTTGACAAGTGAGATTAAACCATAAAAACATGTAACAGCAAGTTCGAGCTCTATTTTGTCAGTTCTTTTTTTATAAAGATTTCGTGCGAGCTTATGTCTGCTTCATAATGAACAGCATAAATTATATAACCAGGCGTGATACGTATTTTGAAATTAACAGTTAATGTGAACAATAAAATTGCAGTTTCAAAAGATAAAAATACATATCTGATGTTATAAGGTGTTAAAAATGGCGAGTTAAAGTTACATGAAATAACATAAAATAATTACAGTGGAACCCCTTTAATACGGTCACCAACGGGCCATGAAAATTTGGCCGTATTAACGGGGTGGCCGCATTAACGGGATTTCATTATAAGAAAATGTATGGGTGCGCGTTTCGCCGGGACAAAAAAAAGTGACCGTAATAACGAGGTGACCGTATTAACGAGGTGACCGTATTAACGAGGTGACCGTAAGGCGGGGTTCCACTGCACTATAATGGCTAAGATTTCAATATAAGCTATTGATAAAGGAGTTTAAAACGCATAGTATTCATTTTTGGCCTGTTACTGGTCTTTTTCCGAGATTGTAGTTGGGCGATTTAATACATGGCATAATTGACAAGAGCGGATGGCTAACAGAATTCGATACTTTTTTTAAAAAAAAATATTTCGGTTTCGTCTTTCTAGAAAAGTATTTGTATCCAGCTAGTCGCCAAAAGGCGACTTAAGTATTATTCAGTTTTTATTTCGGGGAAAAACGATATGTTAATTTTGTGGCTCGCTAAGGAACTATATAATATACAAGCTGATAACATGTTCGTACACACTTCTAGTTGTCGAGAACAAACACTAGGTAAGTCGGTCATCTAAGGTAAAAATAATAAAACTTTTGTTGCTCCTCTAATAATTGGTTGGAAATGACAATGCTCACGACTGTCACATCGTCATCTTCACTAGCTGATGAACGCCCACTATACCTAAAAGATTAAAACTGTGAAAGTAAAAGTGAACGTTTTTATTTGAAATAACACGAGTTGAATGTTTTAAAATGCATCAGTCCCAGTTTTTCACGCGAACGGCAAAAATCTAACTGTTGCCATCTGCCGTTTCCCGTTCCTACGTGAAAGTGGGTAGTTTCGCGTTTGTCATAAACATTTGAATTATTTTCGATTTTTCTGGTCCCTCAAAGCTCGCGAGCACCGGATTGGTACGGCAAAAAATGTACCGGTAATATTATCTGTCTGTTGTTTATTGTCAGTATTGACTGTGAAGGGAAACGGGGAGGGGGGATGAAACCGTTAATTATAGGGCAGGGGTTAATGGGGAAGGAAGGAGGAGGGGATACGTAAAAAGAAGGGGGAACTGGCATTTTTTCCTCTTCCTCTTCCCTTAGTCCCGTTTATCCCTGCTTCGCAGACTAAGAAAACGGAGATAAAAATTCGCAAGTATTCATTTTTTTCATGAATGTTTTCCTTCCTAAAAGTGAACGCATTTCTTCACAATTATAGCTGGCGAATCACATCGAAAAACCGGAGTCTACATGTATGATCAGTGGAACCCTGCCTAACGGACACATGACCTCGCTAATTCAACCACCTCTTTCTTACGGCCACTTGTTTTAGCTTGAACAAACACCACACTAAAGAACCGGAGACCAGCTTTTTTTATTTTAATTACCACACTTTTAGATTTCATCAACTAACTTAAACATAGAATCGCATTACACATCTCAGTGTTTAACACTAGAGTAAAAGGATTAACATCCTTTGAATGAAAACACTCGGTTCTAACTTTTTTAATACAATGTTTTACTATCGGTACATGTACAAGCCGAGTGTCTATCTTTCCCTTGTAAAGTGCAATGATTACTGTAGTTGGGTGCTGATTGGTAATTACCATATAGCAAACATTTACCGAGCCACGCTGACTTCTCGGATTTCAGATCACTCCATCTGTCAGCTAGGTTGCTCGCTAGTTTTATTCTTAACGATCTCATCCGAGACGATCGCTCTCTCGACCGTAAAAGTCAAACTCTAGCGTTCCTCTCAATCTCATATATAAGTAAGCATGTCAGGTACCCGCCGACGCACCGCTAAAGCTAAATCAGCAGCCTCTCCCGCGGTGGATTTTGACATTCCGCATCGTTCGTTTCTCGAACAACTCTCGCAGTTAAACTTAGAAGAACACACACGCTCGCCCGCCGAACCACAACAGGCCATGCCTCGACACGATCTTCTTGACAAGGAGTTGGAGTTAGTTAAACTGCAGAAGGAGAAACTGGCTCTCGAATTGGAGGTCCTTCGGCTGCGTCAAAGCGCAACAACGCCCTCTCAGCCAAATATTGAACATACCAATGCAGCCAAGGAACCATCAAAGAAGAGAAGCATCGATTGGCCACAAGATTTCGTACCAGGTACGTCGACTGTTTCGGAATTCAGTTCTCTAGAGCTCCCCGCCTTTGTCGGGGTTACCTCTCGATGGTGAGGAATTACGAGCTAGATGCTAAACAACACATGCACGCTATCCTCGAATTACTTATGCTGAAGGCTATCAGTTATTCGTGGCCTAGTGTACGTGGCTTTTATTCACATATAGCAAAACAAGTAGAGCTACGACGACTTGAATGGGAGCACATAGGCGAGATCCGGGAAATGGCATCCACGTATTTTAAGCATTCCGATTTACGCTCGACAGCGTCTGTACTAAAGCCCACACCCACACATCTACCGCCTGCGTCACAATCCTCAGTTACTCCGCACGGAGAACAAAGCAAGAGCTGTCAGGCGTGGAATTACAAGGGCACTTGCCTTTGTGATTCCACTTCGGATAGTTACGCTACTCATCACATGTGCCGGGTGTGTAAATCTCCCGATCATCCAATGCTACATTGTCCTAAACGGAAAATGCCGATTCCCGGGAATCAATGACGATTTTCGCAGCGTACATGTGCCCGTTCGATTTTTTCCTCGGATATTGACACGGACACGGAAACGGACACGGACACGGACACGGATACACAAATTGTTTCTGTTATTTCTTCCAGACACGAATTCCACACATCTCACTCCGTAAAAGCGGTCATTGCTCACATTCTTGCTCTAAACTCTCCGCACCCTAACGCCTTCGGCGCCAAAATTCCCGTACCTTCACAGCTAAACGTCAGCGTATGGCGTGCTTATCTTGTGGATTACGTCGATCGCGATGTTGTGGAATTTCTACAATATGGCTGGCCCATCAATTATACCTCGAATATTGTACCGATCTCCTCCGACATTAACCATTCATCCGCACTTTCTTACCGAGAGGACGTACAACATTATTTGGATACCGAACTGAGTTTTGCAGCGATAGCCGGGCCTTTTCACTGCAATCCTTTACCCCAACCTCTAGTTATTTCACCTTTACAAACGGTCAACAAGCGCGGTTCCACTAAGCGTCGTGTGGTGATGGATTTGAGTTTCCCACACTCCGCTTCTGTTAACGGCGGTATCTCTAAGACTCATTATTTGGACAAGGAATTTCAGCTTCGTCTACCAGGCATTGATCAACTTTGCGAATTTATTAAACCGAGTGTCTATCTTTCCCTTGTAAATTGCATGACTACATATATACTAACCCATCTCTACTGTTTAATTCAACAAGGAGCACACTTGCGGAGTATGTTCTTCACTTGCTGTCTCACATCTCTGATCCTCCAACAGTAAAGGATCGGGTTAAGAGACGAGTTCAAATAAAGTAGACATGATGCAAATCGAATTGTGACTGATGTAACAGTCGAAAAGGCTATGTTTCCATACCACATCAAATATATTATAGTATAAGGTGCATAGCAGATGAGTAATGCCAACTGCACCCAAGCTATGCTCCACACTGTCTTCTTGTATCGTGCAATGTTCAATGGATTTCTTCCTGCGTTCAGTTCTGACTGAACATGGTCTTGCATTTGGGCTTGTCGATTGCGGAGAGTAAAAAAAATCTTTATGTAACAGAACGTTGAAATTACAATAGAAAGTATCATTAAACCAAAGAATGTCCAAAAAAGGAAATCAATTATATCGATAATGACTATTATTTCTGCGGTCCATAAAGCAGCGTTTAAAACAGCAAATAACCAAACACAACCTATGACTATACGAACTCTCCGTAAAGTTACAACATGTCTGTACCTCATTCGCAACAACAGAGCGAGAAGTCTGTCTACACTGATGGCGGCCGATGTTTGGCCTGATACTAGAATTAACATGATAAAGGAAACATTACTCACAACTAAATATGTTGATTTGCCATCCATATCAATATAACTTATAGCGTTGGGCGGTAGAGAAAGAAGGCCAACACAAAGATCGGTGACTGCCAGACATCCAAACAACCATTTGGTTGGTGGATAAATGGACGACACTTTATAGAGAGCAATCAGGATCAGAGTATTGCCAAGACATGCGGTGATGGATAGAAAAATGTTCAGCGCTGAAAAAAATATGTCCATGCCTGTTGGTGTGCTCCATGATATTGTATCCGTCGCGTTTGTGCTGTTTGCCATTATTCTTGACGAATACTGCTTTTAAAACCTCTGTGTAAAAGGAACTTTGGACTGAGTAAAACGTTGGACTGCGGCTTCAGTTTGGATCTGTAAAGGTATAACTGCGTGAGAACTTCCACTTGCTGAAAACAGCAACGATAACTTTGGATTGCCGAGTAAAACGTTCGACCGCTTTAGTTTGGACCTGTAAAGGTATAACTACGTGAGAACTTCCACTTGGTGAAAACAGTTTGTCATTGCCAACGACAACTTTGTAATGGTGCTGCACAAGTAGCGAAGTGCTTTTCACTGAACAATTCGGGTGTCATTTCATGTCACCTCCTCTTTTATCACCTGCATAGAAAGTGCCATTAACTGGCCATTAACTACATCCATTATGCACTTTACCATCAGATCACACTCGTCTAACCGTCTATAAATACAAACAAGTGTGCCGTTTTAAAACCCTTCGTTTTTGTATCTTTGAGTCTTTAGGGCTAAACGTTTTATGCACTCGAGAGGTTTATACATTACCTATCATTAAATTGAGTATATTGTTTTCCTGTTGGCTGAAATGCAGCCATTTGGTGGTTAAATTTTAAAAACATATTTATGAGATGTCATAATTTGTTTGACACGTAATTGAAAAATATAAAAGATAGCAAAAGGGGTTCATGCACACTTCTGATGCTGTGTTCATATCATCAGCGAAACATGTCTGAATTAATATGTTTCAACGAAACACGTTTCCCATAAACATGTTTGCAATTTCTTCTGTTGTTCACATTAATTGTTTATTTCAAAACACGTTTCACGTCTGGTTCTACAATTTTTGCCGTTTTATAAAGCAGACATGCATAAGCTCGCATGAAATCTTGATAATTACTCATGAACCGACAAAATAGAGCTCGAACTTGCTGTTTGTGGTTTAATCTGATCTCACTTTTAAAGTTTCGTTCGCGAAGAACTTGACAAGTGAGATTAAGCCACAAAATCATGTAACAGCAAGTTCGAGCTCTATTTTGTCGGTTCTTTTTTTATAAAGATTTCATGCGAGCTTATGTCTGCTTCATAATGAACAGCATAAATTATGTAACCAGGCATGAAACGTATTTTGAAATTAACAGTTAATGTGAACAATAAAATTGCAGTTTCAAAAGATAAAAATACATATCTTATGTTACAAGGTGTTAAAAATGGCGAGTTAAAGTTACATGAAATAACATAAAATAATTACAGTGGAACCCCTTTAATACGGTCACCGACGGGCCATAAAATTTGGCCGTATTAACGGGGTGGCCGCATTAACGGGATTTCATTATCGGGGATTTGGCCGTATTAACGGGGTGGCCGCATTAACGGGATTTCATTATAAGAAAATGTATGGGTGCGCGTTTCGCCGGGACAAAAAAAAGTGACCGTAATAACGAGGTGACCGTATTAACGAGGTGACCGTAAGGCGGGGTTCCACTGTACTATAATGGCTAAGATTTCAATATAAGCTATTGATAAAGGAGTTTAAAACGCATAGTATTCATTTTTGGCCTGTTACTGGTCTTTTTCCGAGATTGTAGTTGGGCGATTTAATACATGGCATAATTGACAAGAGCGGATGGCTAACAGAATTCGATACTTTTTTTAAAAAAAAAAATATTTCGGTTTCGTCTTTCTAGAAAAGTATTTGTATCCAGCTAGTCGCCAAAAGGCGACTTAAGTATTATTCAGTTTTTATTTCGGTGAAAAACGATATGTTAATTTTGTGGCTCGCTAAGGAACTATATAATATACAAGCTGATAACATGTTCGTACACACTTCTAGTTGTCGAGAACAAACACTAGGTAAGTCGGTCATCTAAGGTAAAAATAATAAAACTTTTGTTGCTCCTCTAATAATTGGTTGGAAATGACCATGCTCACGACTGTCACATCGTCATCTTCACTAGCTGATGAACGCCCACTATACCTAAAAGATTAAAACTGTGAAAGTAAAAGTGAACGTTTTTATTTGAAATAACACGAGTTGAATGTTTAAAATGCATCAGTCCCAGTTTTTCACGCGAACGGCAAAAATATAACTGTTGCCATCTGCCGTTTGCAGTTCCTACGTGAAAGTGGGTAATTTCGCGTTTGTCATAAACATTTGAATTATTTTCGATTTTTCTGGTCCCTCAAAGCTCGCGAGCACCGGATTGGTACGGCAAAAAATGTACCGGTAATATTATCTGTCTGTTGTTTATTGTATTGACTGTGAAGGGAAACGGGGAGGGGGGATGAAACCGTTAATTATAGGGCAGGGGTTAATGGGGAAGGAAGGAGGAGGGGATACGTAAAAAGAAGGGGGAACTGGCATTTTTTCCCCTTCCTCTTCCCTTAGTCCCATTTATCCCTGCTTCGCAGACTAAGAAAACGGAGATAAAAATTCGCAAGTATTCATTTTTGTCATGAATGTTTTCCTTCTTAAAAGTGAACGCATTTCTTCACAATTATAGCTGGCAAATCACATCGAAAAACCGGAGTCTACATGTATGATCAGTGGAACCCTGCTTAACGGACACATGACCTCGTTAATTCAACCACCTCTTTCTTACGGCCACTTGTTTTAGCTTGAACAAACACCACACTAAAGAACCGGAGACCAGCTTTTTTTATTTTAATTACCACACTTTTAGATTTCATCAACTAACTTAAACATAGAATCGCATCACACATCTCAGTGTTTAACACTAGGGTAAAAGGATTAACATCCTTTGAATGAAAACACTCGGTTCTAACTTTTTTAATACAATGTTTTACTATCGGTACATGTACAAGCCGAGTGTCTATCTTTCCCTTGTAAATTGCATGACTACATATATACTAACCCATCTCTACTGTTTAATTCAACAAGGAGCACACTTGCGGAGTATGTTCTTCACTTGCTGTCTCACATCTCTGATCCTCCAACAGTAAAGGATCGGGTTAAGAGACGAGTTCAAATAAAGTAGACATAATGCAAATCGAAGTGTGACTGATGTAACAGTCGAAAAGGCTATGTTTCCATACCAGATTATCGAATATATTATAGTATAAGGTGCATAGCAGATGAGTAATGCCATCTGCACCCAAGCTATGCTCCACACTGTCTTCTTGTATCGTGCAATGTTCAATGGATTTCCTCCTGCGTTCAGTTCTGACTGAACATGGTCTTGCATTTGAGCTTGTTGATGGCGGAGATTAAAGAAAATCTTTATGTAACAGAACGTTGAAATTACAATAGAAAGTATTATTAAACCAAAGAATGTCCAAAAAAGGAAATCAGTAATATCGATAATGACTATTATTTCTGCGGTCCATAAAGCACCGTTTAAAACAGCAAATAACCAAACACAACCTATGACTATACGAACTCTCCGTAAAGTTACAACATGTCTGTACCTCATTCGCAACAACAGAGCGAGAAGTCTGTCTACACTGATGGCGGCCGATGTTAGGCCTGATACTAGAATTAACATGATAAAGGAAGCATTACTCACAACTAAATATGTTGATATGCCATCCATATCAATATAACTTATAGCGTTGAGCGGTAGAAAAAGAAGGCCAACACAAAGATCGGTGACTGCCAGACATCCAAACAACCATTTTGTTGGTGGATAAATGGACGACACTTTATAGAGAGCAATCAGGATCAGAGTATTGCCAAGACATGCGGTGATGGATAGAAAAATGTTCAGCGCTGAAAAAAATATGTCCATGCCTGTTGGTGTGCTCCATGATATTGTATCCGTCGCGTTTGTGCTGTTTGCCATTATTCTTGACGAATGCTGCTTTTAAAACCTCTGTGTAAAAGGAACTTTGGACTGAGTAAAACGTTGGACTGCGGCTTCAGTTTGGACCTGTAAAGGTATAACTACGTGAGAACTTCCACTTGGTGAAAACAGTTTGTCATTGCCAACGACAACTTTGTAATGGTGCTGCACAAGCAAGCGAAGTGCTTTTCACTGAACAATTCGGGTGTCATTTCATGTCACCTCTTTTATCACCTGCATAGAAAGTGCCATTAACTGGCCATTAACTACATCCATTATGCACTTTACCATCAGATCACACTCGTCTAACCGTCTATAAATACAAACAAGTTTGCCGTTTTTAAAACCCTTCGTTTTTGTATCTTTGGGTGTTTTAGGGCTAAACCGCGTTTTATGCACTCGAGAGGTTTATACATTACTTATCATTAAATTGAGTATATTGTTTTCCTGTTGGCTAAAATACAGCTATTTGGTGGTTAAATTTTAAAACCTTATGAGATGTCATAATTTGACACGTAATTGAAAAAAGATAGCAAAAAAGGTTCATGCACACTTCTAATGCTGTGTTCATATCATCAGTGAAACATGTTTGAATTAATATGTTTCAACGAAACACGTTTCCCGTAAACATGTTTGCAATTTCTTCTGTTGTTCACATTAATTATTTATTTCAAAACACGTTTCACGTCTGGTTCTACAATTTTTGCCGTTTTATGAAGCAAACATAAGCTTGCTTGAAATCTTGATAATTACTCATGAACCGACAAAATAGAGCTTGAACCTGCTGTTTGTGGTTTAATCTCACTTTTAAAGTTTCGTTCGCGAAGAACTTGACAAGTGAGATTAAACCATAAAATCATGTAACAGCAAGTTCGAGCTCTATTTTGTCGGTTCTTTTTTTATAAAGATTTCATGCGAGCTTATGTCTGCTTCATAATGAACAGCATAAATTATATAACCAGGCGTGATACGTATTTTGAAAATTGCAGTTTCAAAAGATAAAAATACATATCTGATGTTACAAGGTGTTAAAAATGGCGAGTTAAAGTTACATGAAATAACATAAAATAATTACTATAATGGCTAAGATTTCAATATAAGCTATTGATAAAAGAGTTTAAAACGCATAGTATTAATTTTTGGCCTGTTACTGGTCTTTTTCCGAGATTGTAGTTGGGCGATTTAATACATGGCATAATTGACAAGAGCGGATGGCTAACAGAATTCGATACTTTTTTTAAATAGTTCGATCTTGTCTTTCTAGAATCGAATACTATTTGTTTCCAGCTAGTCGCCAAAAGGCGACTTAAGGATTATTCAGTTTTTATTTCGGGGAAAAACGATATGTTTATTTTGTGGCTCGCTAAGGAACTATATAATATACAAGCTGATAACATGTTCGTACACACTTCTAGTTGTCGAGAACAAACACTAGGTAAGTCGGTCATCTAAGGTAAAAATAATAAAAGTTTTGTTGCTCCTCTAATAATTGGTTGGAAATGACAATGCTCACGACTGTCACATCCTCATCTTCACTAGCTGATGAACGCCCATTATACCTAAAAGATTAAAACTGTGAAAGTAAAAGTGAACGTTTTTATTTGAAATAACACGAGTTAAATGTTTAAAATGCATCAGTCCCAGTTTTTCACGCGAACGGCAAAAATCTAACTGTTGCCATCTGCCATTTCCCGTTCCTACGTGAAAGTGGGTAGTTTCGCGTTTGTCATAAACATTTGAATTATTTTCGATTTTTCTGGTCCCTCAAAGCTCGCGAGCACCGGATTGGTACGGCAAAAAATGTACCGGTTATATTATTTGTCTGTTGTTTATTGTATTGACTGTGAAGGGAAACGAGGAGGCGGGATGAAACCGTTAATTATAGGGCAGGGGTTAATGGGGAAAGAAGGAGGAGGGGATACGTAAAAAGAAGGGGGAACTGGCATTTTTTCCCCGGCCTTCCTCTTCCCTTAGTCCCGTTTATCCCTGCTTCGCAGACTAAGAAAACGGAGATAAAAATTCGCAAGTATTCATTTTTGTCATGAATGTTTTCCTTCCTAAACGTGAACGCATTTCTTCACAATTATAGCTGGCGAATCACATCGAAAAACCGGAGTCTACATGTATGATCAGTGGAACCCTGCCTAACGGACACATGACCTCGCTAATTCAACCACCTCTTTCTTACGGCCACTTGTTTTAGCTTGAACAAACACCACACTAAAGAACCGGAGACCAGCTTTTTTTATTTTAATTACCACACTTTTAGATTTCATCAACTAACTTAAACATAGAATCGCATTACACATCTCAGTGTTTAACACTAGAGTAAAAGGATTAACATCCTTTGAATGAAAACACTCGGTTCTAACTTTTTTAATACAATGTTTTACTATCGGTACATGTACAAGCCGAGTGTCTATCTTTCCCTTGTAAATTGCATGACTACATACATACTAACCCATCTCTACTGTTTAATTCAACAAGGAGCACACTTGCGGAGTATGTTCTTCACTTGCTGTCTCACATCTCTGATCCTCCAACAGTAAAGGATCGGGTTAAGAGACGAGTTCAAATAAAGTAGACAGAATGCAAATCGAAGTGTGACTAATGTAACAGTCGAAAAGTCTATGTTTCCATACCACATCAAATATATTATAGTATAAGGTGCATAGCAGATGAGTAATGCCATCTGCACCCAAGCTATGCTCCACACTGTCTTCTTGTATCGTGCAATGTTCAATGGATTTCCTCCTGCGTTCAGTTCTGACTGAACATGGTCTTGCATTTGAGCTTGTTGATGGCGGAGAGTAAAGAAAATCTTTATGTAACACAACGTTGAAATTACAATAGAAAGTATTATTAAACCAAAGAATGTCCAAAAAAGGAAATCAATAATATCGATAATGACTATTATTTCTGCGGTCCATAAAGCAGCGTTTAAAACAGCAAATAACCAAACACAACCTTTGACTATACGAACTCTCCGTAAAGTTACAACATGTCTGTACCTCATTCGCAACAACAGAGCGAGAAGTCTGTCTACACTGATGGCGGCCGATGTTTGGCCTGATACTAGAATTAACATTATAAAGGAAACACTACTCACAACTAAATATGTTGATATGCCATCCATATCAATATAACTTATAGCGTTGAGCGGTAGAGAAAGAAGGCCAACACAAAGATCGGTGACTGCCAGACATCCAAACAACCATTTTGTTGGTGGATAAATGGACGACACTTTATAGAGAGCAATCAGGATCAGAGTATTGCCAAGACATGCGGTGATGGATAGAAAAATGATCAGGGCTGAAAAAAATATGTTTATGCCCGTTGGTGTGCTCCATGATATTGTATCCGTCGCGTTTGTGCTATTTGCCATTATTCTTGACGAGTACCGCCGGATTTTAAAACCTCTTTGTAAAAGGAACTTTGGGCTGAGGAGAACGTTCGACCGCTTTAGTTTGGACCTGTAAAGGTATAACTACGTGAAAACTTCCACTTGGTGAAAACAGCTAGTCAATGCCAACGATAACTTTGGATTGCCGAGTAAAACGTTCGACTGCTTTAGTTTGGACCTGTAAAGAGGTAACTACGTGAGAACTTCCACTTGGCGAGAACAGTTAGTCACCGCCAACGACAACTTTATAATGGTGTTACACAAGCAAGCGAGGCGATTTTCAAATAATCCGGGTGTCATTTCATGTCTCTTCCTGTTTTATCACCTGAATAGAAAGTTCCATTAACTGGCCATTAAGTACACCCATTATGTACTTAACCATTAGATCACATTCAAGTGTTTATAAATACAAATTAGCGTGCCGTTTTAAAACCCTTCGTTTTTGTGTTTTTGGGTCTTTTTGGACTAAACGTTTTATGCACTCGATAGTTTTATACATTACTTATCATTTAATTGGGTAAATTGTTTTCTTGTTGGCTGAAATATAGCAGAGCTGGTGGTTCCATTGAACGTATTGATGAGATATGACACGTTGACTTTGTTGCTTGCTGAAAAACCAAATTGAAAAATATAAAATGTAGCGAAATAGATTCGGATGCACGCTTCTAATTGTAACAGAACTTATCTGAGATATTGAATACATTTGACATCTTTGCGTAAGGCGACGCGTGTGAAGTTAGAACTATAACTGAATTCAAGTCTTGTTTTGTTTACATGAAATCGCTTTTCAACCTATGTAATGAATGAGCAAACATAAAAATGGACAACAAAATCTTCTTTTGAAGAATTTTATTCAAATATTCATTAGTTCATGTTTAAAAGCAAAACGCGTACGGGAGAGGGCGTGATTGCATATTATATCATTACTAAATTCTACTTTCAACATGTTCAAATGTTTTTATTATTGTCTTGACATGGAACAGAATCGGCAACTTTAAGGGACAGATTGCCCCTAAAATAAAGACATTTTGCTTTCTTAATTTCCATGTTATATCGCCAATTGCCATTAAATATACAACTTAATTGGATAAAAGGATTCGTGGAATAAATCTCTTATTAACCAAGCTTGCTCGGGACCGTACTGGGAGAATATCGACCCTCGGCCTTTTCTGTACGGAGCTCGCTGCGCTCGGTCCGTACTGTCAAGACCTCGGGCCGATATTCTCCCAGCACGGCCCAAGCGCTTGGTCAATAAGATATATCTCCAAAACTTACAAGAACACAAAGAAAAAGTCAATCACAAATTGATATCAACATAAATTCCCATCGAAAAATGTAATTTATTTTACGGTGAAGTCCCCCGGCTGCTTGAAAATTCTTTAAAACTCCGCTTCTTCGGTTTTGACTTCCGAAGAAGAAATATCGCCCCGCATTGATAAAAGACGTATGAAGTTCCTTGAAGCAACATTTCGTTGCTTAAGCTCTCCATTTTACTCATGCGCGAAGCTCAGAGGATATGCCTGCTGAGGCAGAATAAAGTCAAATCTATAGACACTTTTAATAAATACCACGATGCATCATTTTCCGCTAATAACGTCAAACATATTCTTTTGAATTCTCTTGCAATTCAAAAGAATATGTTTGACGTCATTAGCGGAAAATGATGCATCGTGGTATTTATTAAAAGGGTCTATATGGCAACATGATCTGCCTTTGTACTCAATTCCATTGGTCCTTTGCGCCCCCTGTCCAGATTTCCCGCGGGCCTCGCGGTCCTCCCGCCGAAAATCCCAATAAGCGCCTGGGTACGAGGCAGTAGGAGAGGGGAGGCTTTTTTGACAGCAGGGAATTAGTAGATGATTTACGGTACATGAGACCAGCCAGATGGTGGCATTGTGATGGCCGGATAACCAGGTTCCTCTTAACTACAGTGGAATCAGCTGGAATGAGTTTGAGAAATACACTGTTTGTTTCTTTGTATGCAGATTTATTCCAGTGTGTTTGTTCTGAGGAGTGATGATAGTGAGGAGTCTACAGAAGTCGAGGTACCAAAGGTGTTGGGTGATTTGTTCGAAGCCGTGGCCGGTGCTTTGTACGTGGACTGTGGACAGGACCTGGACATGGTGTGGCAAGTCTACCAGCCGATACTCAAACCCTCTATTGGTAAGTTCACTCCTTTATACAATATTGAAAAACAAATGGTACCATGCAAAAGTACTGCTGAAGAGGTTTTATTTGAATGGTCAAACCATAGGATTTCATCAACAGACTCAAAAGTTAGAACAAATGGTACCATGCAAAAGTACTGCTGAAGAGGTTTTATTTGAATGGTCAAACCATAGGATTTCATCAACAGACTCAAAAGTTAGAACAAATGGCACCATGCAAAAGTACTGCTGAAGAGGTTTTATTTCAATGGTCAAACCATAGGATTTCATCAACAGACTCAAAAGTTAGAACAAATGGTACCATGCAAAAGTACTGCTGAAGAGGTTTTATTTGAATGGTCAAACCATAGGATTTCATCAACAGACTCAAAAGTTAGAACAAATGGCACCATGCAAAAGTACTGCTGAAGAGGTTTTATTCGAATGGTCACACCATAGGATTTCATCAACAGACTAAAAAGTTAGAACAAATGGTACCATGCAAAAGTACTGCTGAAGAGGTTTTATTTGAATGGTCAAACCATAGGATTTCGTCAACAGACTCAAAAGTTAGAACAAATGGTACCATGCAAAAGTACTGCTGAAGAGGTTTTATTTGAATGGTCACACCATAGGATTTCATCAACTGACTCAAAAGTTAGAACAAATGGTACCATGCAAAAGTACTGCTGAAGAGGTTTTATTTGAATGGTCACACCATAGGATTTCGTCAACAAACTCATAAGTTAGAACAAATGGTACCATGCAAAAGTACTGCTGAAGAGGTTTTATTTGAATGGTCACACCATAGGATTTCATCAACTGACTCAAAAGTTAGAACAAATGGTACCATGCAAAAGTACTGCTGAAAAGGTTTTATTTAAATGGTCACACCATAGGATTTCGTCAACAGACTCAAAAGTTAGAACAAATGGTACCATGCAAAAGTACTGCTGAAGAGGTTTTATTTGAATGGTCACACCATAGGATTTCATCAACTGACTCAAAAGTTAGAACAAATGGTACCATGCAAAAGTACTGCTGAAGAGGTTTCATTTGAATGGTCACACCATAGGATTTCATCAACTGACTCAAAAGTTAGAACAAATGGTACCATGCAAAAGTACTGCTGAAGAGGTTTTATTTGAATGGTCACACCATAGGATTTCTTTGACAGACATCAAAATTAGATCTACATTACTGAAGCTCTCTATTGGTGAGTTCACTCCTAAATTCTCCACACTGATCTGAATTAATACATTTTTAACCTTCTAACTCCCAAGAGTGCCAAAAATCAAAATTCAAGAAAAATTTTCAAATTTCATTTTATAAAATATTGAAAAACAAATTGTACCATGTAAACGTACTGCCGAGGAGGTTTCATTTGAATGGTCACACCATAGGATTTCATCAATAACAGTTACGAGAGGAACTAACTAATAAAAAAGGAGAACTTCTGTCAACTCTCTGAAGGCTGATACCCCTGTAAGGCGGACACCCCTGTAAGGCGGACACCCCTGCAAGGCGAACCCCTGTAAGGTGGACACCCCTGTGAGGCAGACACCCCATGTAAGGTGGACACCCCTGTAGGGCAGACACCCCTGTAAGGCAGACACCCCATGTAAGGCGGACACCCCTGTTAGGCAGACTCCCATGTTAGGCAGACTCCCCTGAAAGGCAAATTCCCCTGTAAGGCAGAGACCTCTCTATGGTGGACATTAGTGCTAGGCTGGTCCCGGCCTAATTTCACTTTATTGTCTGCACCTAAACTATCTATAAAGCAGACACCTCTCTAAGGCGGACAGCTGGAGCTGGTCTAGAGGGTGTCCAGCTTAGATAGAGTTCACTGAAAACATAAAATTCTTTTGTACAGTTCTCTGTTGAATATCTTGTCTCTCCACTTAAACCTGTGACATGCTTTTCATTGTGTAGATTATTACTCTGCTAATCCTCCCATGTCGGCCATCAGAAAGCTGCTGGAGATGATGCCAAATGCGGCCAAGTTTTCGTATGTATTAATTTATTTTTACCCTGTGGGCAGTTATGTGATAATTAAAGATTAGAAAGACGGTAAATGTTCAGCCCGGTAATGAAATGAGAAAGACGCATTGTTCATCATGTCACAAGCGTGGGACACAGTTTACTTTTTTGTTTTAAAATCGTTATTTAGTCAGCAGACGGCTTGCCTTGGCTTAACACTGTTTAGAATCTCTTGTATAGCGAGCGCCAGATTCCGGAAATAATCGTTTAGGGCTGGTTTCAACAAGCAACGTAATCGGAAGAAAAGTCGGAGTCGGAAGCGTAAGAAATCTTACGTTCTAATAAGAAAAAAAAAAAACGGGTCTCAATCGGAATCGTTAGCTCGGCGGAATCGAAATCTGAAGGATCAGAAGGTTTTCTTTTTCTTTCGATTCCGCTTTTGCTTCCGTACGGCTTACTTTCCGCTTACGTCGTTTTGATTTCCATTATATCGTAACTTTCTTTCAGCCCCAAAAGAGTGTTGCCATATTTTTAATGTAGGAACTGTTTGTTGTTGTAGGCCGGTGGAGAGAATGGTGGACGGTAAATTCAAGAGCACCTTGACTGTGTCTGGCTGTGGTACATTTGTTGGCATCGGAAGAAATTACCGAATTGCCAAGTCAACCGCCGCGCAAAGAGCGCTGAATGCTCTACAACAATAGAGTTAGACGCAGAAGAAACTCAAAAACACGTAGTTAACTCCATTCCGTGAATTTTGCATCTGACCGTTGGACTCATTCGAAATTTTCGTCTTCGTTTACTTGAAGCGGACGGAGATGAATTCTTCCTGTAATTACTTTTCTCACCGGGAAAATACCACATTTTCGTCACATTTTTCGTTCTGGGACGAAATTTCATCCCGGTGGTGAAGGCGGGGATGGAATTATCCCATGATGACCAGGATCTGGGATGAAACAATTTCGTGGCAAAATTTTGAGGATTGCCGTATCTTGATTTTTTTCTTTGCAGCAACCTCTGAACCAACCAACAAGAATTTAACTTAAATCGAGTTAAAGCCAAGGTTGTTTTAGCATGTAAATATGTTTTAAACTTTTCAATTTTTTTATATATATATATATAATTTATATAATATATATATATAATTTTTTTAATATATATATATAATGTTTTTAAATTAATTTCTTCTTATGTGTATACGTTTCAAATTTTATATTTGTATGCATATTTTATATATTTTAAAGGTTTGTGAACCTTAACCAACGACGAATAATGCACTCGTCGTTTTAATAAATATCACAGCTGCAATAACTTGCTGTTCTTACTGCATATATAATTAGCGTGTCACGGAAACATGCCACATTCCGTTAATCCCGGATGTTTCATAGCAAGCGGGGTCGTGCATGATCCTTTGCGACATTGTGCTATAAAACCAAGTAGCGCAGCGTGAAATCTCGTTTTTTTGACGGGAATGCCTGCAGGAAGCGCTTTTCGCCGCACCCTCCTTCCCAGCCTCGCTGCATATCTTTTGCCTCGGCAGTCGCGGATTCCTCTCATAATTTAATTTGCCGTGACGAGACATTAGATATGCAGTGAGAATAAATTACTAGCATTTCACCTCATAAAAGTAAGTACAGTGGAATTTCTACTTTGGGACACGCCTCCATTAAAGGGGCACCTCTCTTAGTGCCGGAAAAACGCTTGAATTTATCACTCCGATTAAAAGGACATGTTCGAGCGTCCCAAATGACATGTGAACCTTCATTAATGGGACAGTTAAATGTAGCACGTGAACACCAAAAAAGATTTACAAGATTTTATTGTACTCCAACCACGAGTGAAGATAATGTTCAGAGCTTGAAGTGACGAGACTAGACGAGACGAGAGGATTTTGAACCGAACGGCCTGGCTGCTAAGAAAGACCAACGGCCGCCCGTCACTTGAATGTTCTGGTTGTATTTATCGTCTTTATGAGGCAATGAATGCGGTTTTTGAGAGATGCATAGAAAGGAACGACCTCGCTTTTTACTCGAGCGAAGTTGTGGATCGATTGAAGGTAATTTTTGTTGCTTTTCGTTGGAGTGACTTCGAAATCCAAGTTCTCCCTTTTTGCGTCGACGAAGGAGACGCTTCCTAATCTTGTCGGCTAAATCTGCGCCATGTTGAAACGTCACAATAGTATCCAGCATGCTTAGCGCGTCGTCTAAGCGGAACGAATCGAGAAAAGTGTCGGTACCAAACCTGCGCCATGTTGAAACGTCACAATAGTATCCAGCATTCCCAGCGCGTGGAAATCAGGCATCATCCTGGGGAGCCGGGGTTCCGAAATGTCACATGTGAATAATCTATTTGTCTTGACTTAGTTTCGGATACTTTCCCGATTTTGGAATCGTACGGCTCAATATTTCAATGCCTACTAAAAGTACGCAGTGGAAAAATTGGACGAAGGTTCTTCTCCGGACCAAGTAAGTTGTTGGGTCTCTTTGGAATCAAGCAAGAAGTTATCGGATTTTCCTCGCTACCGTTCTGGTATGTTTTGAATGTTATATCTTGATTTTGCTGTGGTTCTCTACCTGATTGGGGAAGCTTTCACCTAAATACCGACGTCGTTCTTCGCGATGTTCTACGGTACGGTGCAATTCGCTGTATGTCTTGTAGCAATAATTCACTGACCGTCCGCGCCAGGGCGAACGCAGATTTAATAACTTTGCAGTGCTCGAAATTGCGCCTGTATCGGGCGCATTTGCGACTAAAGATTTCGCAGTTTTGTGACTAAAATTTGTCTAGCTAATAAAGGAATTGTATTCAATAGTCTTGTGTCTTACTTGCAACTGGTAGTTGTAATTTTATCCAAAAAATCCTGCGAAATTGACGTTGAATGTTGCGTGACTTAAACGTCGATTTCATGCGCGGTGTCCAAGAAGTTTATCACGGGATCACTTTTTCAGGCTTTCTCGGAAATTTCTCTTTTCCGGTTCCGGTATTAGTACATGTACTGAGGAGTATGATTTCAGAATCGGAGAAATAACCGAAATGAAATCAAGACAAATATACTATTTATACGTCGGAAAAATCTGAGACCTTTCGGAGTACACAGCACGGCAGGATTTTTCCCGATCCCACGGCGATAGCGTGAATGATTTGTTTGATGTCGGCCCCACGTTTTTGCCTGCGTGACATATCTCGCGACATAGCCCTTTTAAACAGTGGCTAAATTAATTCATGAAACTGAGGTACTAGGTCAAGACGATGTGCCACGGGATATGGAGACGCATTATAATCTATGATTACTACTAGTTTAATAAATATTTTAGGTGAAGTCAATCTAGAAAACTAAAACTCGCTAAAATCTCGTTTAGAAGCCGTAAAAGCCCCTAAGAAACCACAGAGAGACATATTTAATGAGGTATATGAACACTTAAATGGCTGTTTATACATAATTATGACATTATATTAAAGGCCCACCTTCACCCAAAAGACGTTGCGATCGTTTGTTTTTATTTTGAAATGCTCCATTGTTCATACGCTTGATCTGATTGGTTGCACGCATTCAAGCGTGAATTTCGTGTTACACGAACAGAAAGCGATCACGGCGCGCAAGGTATTTTGGGTGAAGGTGGGCCTTTAAACTCGCGATAAAATTTCCCACAAATCCTTATATTTTTGTTGTGAGGATTCCTGTTGTGAGCCTGGGTTCCCTGTGATGCAAGGGTAGCCTATTGGTGCATACTTTTATACACAAACATCTTTTCATGTCCGTATTTTATTTCATAGTAAGGTAATTTATTCTAAGTTGCACTTTAGTGGCTCAAGATGTCCGGCGACGGCGCTACTGGACATACTTGTGAGGAAAGTCTGAAAATAATCCCTCCACCCTCGGATGGAACATTAATTAACTGGGAAGCATTTCGTGAATGGTTTTGGATTAATAGCAAGGGGAACGATTTAATCAAATATCTCAATGACGCGGGTAAGACAGATTACATTCGCCGAGAATCATTCGATAACAGACCCGTAATATACTGCATTGAACTCAACGGTGTTAAGTTCCCCGCTAAGACCTGTAAAGTTCAGTGGAAGTTGTGTAAAGTCGGCTTCACTCATTGCAATACACAAGGAGAGGCTAATGACAGAACGAAACAGGCAATGGATCAGATCAAAAAGAAGTACGCCATTAAGATGGGCGCCGACCGAGACGCAAAACCAAGGGTGGTATTTAAATTGGCAATTGGAGCAGTAGACACCACACCGTATTACCGAACTGAAAAAAGGATAAGGGAAGCGATGGGATGGCCTATAAAGAAGGAGCTGGCGAAGAAGATGGGTTTAGCGTGCTCCACAGAATGGGTTTTGACAACCCAAGATTTCATCGACGAAGTCAAGCGTGAGATTATAAAGGAAGCTAAGGGCATTGACCTGTTTAAAGATAAGAAGTTCAAAAATAAGAAATATACTCCACCAACATGGGCCATAGACGAAACAGACGCCAATGGACAAGTGACATGTGTCACTGACTTTCAAAACATCTAGCGTTTGAAGCTTAGTAATAAACTGAATAGATCTACAACACGATGTATTAACCGGCGAGCATGGTAGATCATCAGTGTAAGAATTTGTATCATGATACAAATCATGTCTCGAAAATGTCGGTAGAATTTAAACTGAATTGTTACACTTATAAAATCTAGCCTGATTATTTCATCAAACACTCTTTAGTGCTTTTTTAAACTTGTATTATCTTGTTCTATTCTTAATAAGGCTACTTTGTTTGTAATAGAGTCGGTCCAAATCGTGACGTAATTATGTGGAACCCGAGGGCCTTCAACTGTTGATAAGTGCCTATTGTAATTCGTGTGATAAATGCAATAAAATATGGAACAATTTTCGTGCCAATGTGGAAGAGCAAGGCTGTTTGTATGACTTTTGAAAAATATTTTGTTCACATCCACGTTCAAGTTGAAGAAGATAAGGGCGGGAAGGGGATGTTATGTTCCGAAGTTATTTCCGAAATGCGGAAGCGGAATGATCAATAAGTAATATATGAATAATGCAGTGATGGTTCGTAAAAGATCAAGAATGGCATGAAGAATATGATTGACAGAGGCTTTAATTCTGGTGCTTTTGCATGTCACGCAGCATGCATGCCTGTTATAATGTAAATGTCTTTTATGCCGCTCATCGACCTTTGGCTATCTCTTGCTCCACGAAAAAAAGCCTTTGTGATGTTATTGTGTAAACAGACAGGAACTGTCCGATTAACAAAACGTTTAGGGCCCAGGTTCTTCAGGCCTAAAGAAGTGGGGCACCAGGACTTCAAGACAAAAGTGTAAAAGGCCAGGGTTCGGAAGCCAAAATAAACCTAATGTACGCTTGTTGGAATCTATTGGACTCTTACATGCACTGAGGAAGACCAGTTCTATTTGTCGAAATGTTGCTGTCCATCTTATCTGCCTTCTCAAACTTATCAATAATTCATCAAGTTTGAACAAAATCATAACCGTGACGGTGGTTTGGAAACCCTGTCCTAATACAGTACTAAAGTGATGACATCACAAAAACTAAATTTGAGAAATTATGGGATTTGATTAGATATTTTAGAAAGGGCATGACGAAAAACGCCCGCTTGCCAAAAATCAGCATCCCAGTGTAATTTGAACTGGGGGCGAGATATTGGCCCCTTTATGCTCCGATGACTCCATACAAACCCTTTTTTTTCTAATTTTGCCTTGCAAATTGGTCCATTACGCTCTTCCACATTGGCATTTAATTTTTTGTGACGTCACACTTTAGTACTCTGTTAGCCTAGACTTTGGCGATATTATTTCTTCGTTCGACTTCGTTTTCACTGTATTTAATGATTAGTTTAAGAAGCCATATCATACACTCGAAAGAGTGTTTCATCAGGTATACAAACACTTCAAAATCGCATCGGTTAAAAAGTGTTTGAAGATCCTGATGAAATAATATAATTATATAATAATTAATCCTGATTATATAATACTTATATTTCCGTTATACTAGCCCCGTTGTTGAATTATTTGATCAACATTTTGAGTGACGTTTGGCACAAGCATCCCTCCTTAGATGTGCACGGGGCGTACTCTCGTTTTGGTGCAAAGCTTGTTTTCGTCCTGTAACGTCATAAAGTTACTGTTTTCATTCTTATAAACTCTGGCAGACGTCTTCAACTCGTGGATTTCTTGAATCTATTAGCTTGAAAAGCTCGTCTTCAGATCGTGCGGCCAGCTAAAAAACAAATACCTTGCACAATCGGCTTCACGGAGAAACTTGGGAACTACTTGGCAGATAAGAGTCTGGGGAGAGTGTCGACAAAACAAACATGGCGGACGGAGAGAAGTTGAGTTTTGAAGAAATTCATTTTTCTCCCATTCCGTCGCAAACGAACATTTATGGTCTAACGAAGATAGAGAGCAATGAAGAAGGAAACAAAGTTTTCTTAGCATCTCTTAGTGGTAGAGTGGTATGTTTGGAGTATCCACCGAATTCACTCGTTCCGTCTTCGAGGGAAGTGCCTTTCACCTATATCCCAGGTTTGTTACTGTGAAATATTCTCTTGATTCAAAGCCTTAATTTTATTCTTAATACTTTATATTTATGTGTAATACTTATAACTTCTGGATGCATAATTTGCTTTGATTTGCTTTGATTTCCATGTACATGTGAAACCAAACTATGAATACAGAATTTTTAGTTTAGTCACAAGGTCACTAACCTCGACGTCCCATCAAGCATGCTTATACTTATGTTATGGTCATTAATACAAGCCTTAATTGAATTATAAAAATTTTGTATAAACATGCATGTAACAGTAAGCCCAGGACGGTATGCATTCCATGTAGGTTACATCAAAGATCTTTGAAATCGTCTTTGCTACACGTACATTGAGGTCATCATGGAGGGCATTTTTTGGGAAAGGACTGTCAGATTATATTTTCAAAGAAGCTTACAATGTTTTGGGAACCCTCAGTTGTAATCATCAGAGGTGCTGACAAACCAGGGTGCCTGTGTTGTGATGTTCCATAAAATAGTGGTGTGTGGCAACAAATACAGGCAGCAGACTTAATGGCAGACCTGCAGGCAACACACTTGCAGACCTGTAGGCATTCATGATGATTAATAAATAGTGACATAATGTCAGCACATGCAATCTTCTTCATTTCCACATTGCTTATGTGTCGATCAATTTGAAACTTTAACATCCCCCCGTCCCGGGCATATCCTGGGCATTTGACCATTCCATTCTTTCTGTGCCCAGTGGAAGGGGAATTTGTACTTTGCTTGGGTGGAGTGGGGAATTTGAACTGGAAGTGTCAAGTTTTTAAAATATGTTGTTCATAAACTTTTTGGTTTAAAGCCCCCACCCTTATGAAAACTGAAATTTGGTACTCTTTTGTTTCCATCTTGGCTCATTTTGAAAGTGCATGTTTTTACTTTTTTATTGGTGTATTCTTAGAATCAGCAGAAATTGTTTCCATCGATGCCTTCAACAGACCAGAACCAAGCAAAGGACTTGTAGTGGGAATATCCTTGATTCTATTAAAGGTACATTGTACTCATGAAAGACATTTTAAAAATTACTACAAGAAGGCTTAAACCATAATCTTATAATTATTATGTATTAATGAATGAACTCTCCATTTTATATAACCATAGAATTCCAGGAGCCACCAGAAACAGTTTCTCAATATTTATTCAGCATTGGAGTTCAAAGCAGAATTCTCTCTTGACAGCATAGCAGGTAAATAGGCTCTTGAAAACTTTCATAAAATTGGAAAATTTACGTCTGTTGTTTTGTTTTGGGAACAGATAAAGCAGCTCGTCAATTTGGGGGATCATTTCCTCAAAATTTTTTCCCCTGAAATATTCTGCTATATTGATCAAACTGTAGTACATGTACTTTATAGCTTGACTCAGTTTTTTTGCCATGGGGTGGATGTTTTGAAATTAAAATTTCGCAGGGAAGACAGACTTCGATTGCTTTCATTCTTCACCAAGTTTATGAAATATGGTTAAAGTTTTATGTTTCACTGGTATCCAAGCGACAACGGTTGTAACCATAAATTTTTTATATTTTAATACAGCCAGCCATCAAAATAATGATTGCAAAGTAAAGGACAATCATTATTTTAAATGGTTCGCTGTTTTAAAATAATATATACATGTATAAGCCAGGGCATTTTGGACATTATTTTGCTTTATGCAAATTATTTGCTTTATAACTGTTTTACCTATCATGCGCCCAAAAAATTGGTTTTTGATTTATGTACTTGAAAACTGTCTTACAAATTTTTCGAAACTTCATCTGCAGCTAGTGATACATGAGTACACTGTACTACAAAATTTGAAAGTTTCATTCTGTAGTGTCTGACTGGATTTTAAGAACAATGACATTGTTTAAAACAAAGGGCAATAAGCTGGCATTGCTATAGTAACCGTTGTCACATGGAAGCCAGTGAAACATAAAACTTTGGTCACATCATAAACTTGGTGAAGTATGACAGCAATCGAAGCATGTCTTCCCCGCGAAATTTTGACTTCAAAACAATTTACACACTACAGCAAAAATGACTCAGTGAGTCGAGCCTCTTTAAGACAATAAATTTATATGGAAAAACAGTAAAATGCCATTCCAAGTGTTTTCCTGAACATTCGACCTCATTGGGTGTCCCCTGTGCATGAAAATGCATTAAAATTTACTGGCACAATTGACAAAAATGCTGATCCACCTCCGCATACGCATGCCATGGGAGGACGGCCTTGCTGTCCCCAGCCAACAGCTACCACATGTGTTGTGTGGAGCTGGCACTTAAAGGGATGCTTTGCATCCCCCTTGGCAGTAAAGTGGCGGGGTCGATAATCTTATGTGAGACCCTGCTGGCTATGCCACGCTGATGAGTCCTAACTAGAATGAAACAGCTATCCATGGCTGCCACTGCCAGGGTGATATGGCTGTCTGCATGCATAAACTACTGGCCAGACTGTGGGGTTGGTGTTTGAGTGTGTCACTTGCTTTTTTTTGTGTTATTATTTAGTCACATTAAATTTTAATAGCCACTGTGCATATTTCCTAAGCATTTTAATGAAAATCAAGGCAAATTCAGCAGCTTAATGCTACTGTACCACCAGTTGGCACCCTTTTTTGCATCTTTTTTTTTTACCATCTGTATTTTTATGCAAATAAAGTTAATATAAAAAATGTTGTCCTCTTTTGTTACTTACAGAAGGTTGTCAGCACCTGGAGTTGGATTTTGTCCCATTTCAGTTGACACATGCAGAGTAAGATTGTGTGAATACTTTTTATTTAACTTGATCAATACTCGTTTTCAAAAGATTCCGAACGGTTTATGTTCAACTGTTTACACGTAAGCTCACGAGTTTAAGCTTTCCGTTTATCGATTTTATTTAACCGTTTAACGTTTGTTGTGTCATTTCGCACGCTTAGAGTGTTGTGTCATTTTGCACGCTAAGTATGTTGTGTCACCTCGCATGGTAGCTTTTGTTTTCGAAGGTTAACACGCTTCTTTGTTCAACTGCTCACGCTACATTGTTCGACAGGTCACGCTTTATTGTTTTTAGTGTGTTCTACAAAACAAAAGATTTTGCTGATGAAGTGTGCTCTTGGACACACTTTAAGCGAGCTAAAACTGATTTCCTTTGTTTTAAAGTGGAAGCGTGTTGTGAGCATGCCATCACCTTTAGCATCAAAGTCATATGGAGGGTCACAATTTTAATTGATTAAAAAATCAAAATATTTCAATCAATCTGTATTTACCTTTTAAAATTCACGGTATCGCTCTCATTTAAGCACACTTTGGAAGATTTTCTTAATCCTGCATAAGTTGGTCATCAAAAAACATTTTTGTCGCAAAAAGTGATAATGTCACAAATATACCTGCCAACTTTTTCCAAGTGATAGATGTAAGAATTTTTTCGTGGGAGTGCCAGGATTTACTAAGACAACTCAATCTATTCCAAAGATGTCCGAAGATGTTCCAAAGAATTCAGAAGTTTCCATGGACCTCAGACCTCCGTTTAATAACATCCAGCTGTAATCGTAATGTTCAGAACAATAAAAACCTACAAAAAAGTGCCAAATTTTCACGTACGTAACTATATTTTTAATTGGATTATGCAATCAGTTAAAGGACCCTAGTCAGCCACACCTTTGTTTTTGTTACATGCGGGAGTTTCGGTATTATATTACACGTGGCGCGTGACCAAACGTAAGGAAATCGCCGCGAAAGGTTAGAGGCGAGATATTTAAAAATATCGTTATAAAAGGTGACAGGCCTAACACAAATCCTGCTTGTCGCAAAAAAATAGCTTTTCAGCCCGGGTTTAGAATGTGGTTTTTCCAAGTACGTGCCTGAGAGATTGTTTTCTTTTTACAGATCAAAATTAAGATACAACAGGACTGTTTTTTCAATGTTGCCGATTCTTTGATCTTAGGAAAAAGTCTCTGATACTGACAGGAGATATTTACGCTTTCCAGAGCCGTTCAGAATATTAAGTTATGCCGTCGTTCGCTTGCTAGTCCTGGTCATAACAATATTATTTCTTTGGGGTATAGTTTGCAAGATCAGTAGTAGTTGCTGAATGCTAGGATCACTGAGTTAATTTCTCAGTCTGTGATTTCGTGGGAGCGCAAGTCTGCGGTTAGCATCGCTTCCGAGATAGTGTTTCTTCATCACGCCGCTGAAAGAGTATAAGAACCATAGAATAATGAAATATTACAATTGTTTTCAACTCCTCAGAGTTTATTCTGCGTTTAAGTTGCGTGCCTCAGAGCTAGGCTGTACTTTCGTTGTTAGACGTATGGCGTTATTATCCAGCAATAACTCAGTTTGTGAAATATTTGAATCTCCGGCATGTTTGTATTTAATAATTCTCACGGCTGGATGCAAGTGATTACGTTTGTACATTATTAAACAACGACATTTCGGCGAACTGGCTATGGGTTAGCCGTACGATTCCAACCTTACTTTTGCTTGCATTCCAAAGGTGGAAAGTCGATTTCCAAAGAATAGTTTTCTTTTCATTTCCTCGCGACTTCGGCCGTCCATAAGACCATTGACTTTGGATGTCAAAACCTTCTCCACCGGTAGCACAAAACCACGAAAAAATCGTTCAAACCGATAGACTAATAATTCAAAAAAGCTACGATAACAGTTACATGCTTCCATTTACACAACTTGGGACGATGCCGTAAGATTCCGATTCACTATGCAATGTTCGGTAATTTCGAGGCGCTTTTCAAATAATCCGGGTGTCATTTCATGTCTCTTCCTGTTTTATCACCTGAATAGAAAGTTCCATTAACTGGCCATTAAGTACACCCATTATGTACTTAACCATTAGTCACATTCGAGTGTTTATAAATACAAATTAGCGTGCCGTTTTAAAACCCTTCGTTTTTGTGTTTTTGGGTCTTTTTGGGCTAAACGTTTTATGCACTCGATAGTTTTATACATTACTTATCATTTAATTGGTAGCCAGCTGGTGGTTCCATTGAACGTATTGATGGGATATGACACGTTGACTTTGTTGCTTGCTGAAAAACTAAATTGAAAAATATAAAATGTAGCGAATGAGATTCGGATGCACGCTTCTAATTGTAACAGAACTTATCTGAGATATTGAATACATTTGACATCTTTGCGTAAGGCGACGCGTGTGAAGTTAGAACTATAACTGAATTCAAGTCTTGTTTTGTTTACATGAAATCGCTTTTCAACCTATGTAATGAATGAACAAACATAAAAATGGACAACAAAATCTTCTTTTGAAGAATTTTATTCAAATATTCATTAGTTCATGTTTAAAAGCAAAACGCGTACGGGAGAGGGCGTGATTGCATATTATATCATTACTAAATTCTACTTTCAACATGTTCAAATGTTTTTATTATTGTCTTGACATGGAACAGAATCGGCAACTTTAAGGGACAGATTGCCCCTAAAATAAAGACATTTTGCTTTCTTAATTTCCATGTTATATCGCCAATTGCCATTAAATATACAACTTAATTGGATAAAAGGATTCGTGGAATAAATCTCTTATTAACCAAGCTTGCTCGGGACCGTACTGGGAGAATATCGACCCTCGGTCTTTTCTGTACGGAGCTCGCTGCGCTCGGTCCGTACTGTCAAGACCTCGGGCCGATATTCTCCCAGTACGGACCGAGCGCTTGGTCAATAAGATATATCTCCAAAACTTACAAGAACACAAAGAAAAAGTCAATCACAAATTGATATCAACATAAATTCCCATCGAAAAATGTAATTTATTTTACGGTGAAGTCCCCCGGCTGCTTGAAAATTCTTTAAAACTCCTTCGGTTTTGACTTCCGAAGAAGAAATATCGCCCCGCATTGATAAAAGACGTATGAAGTTCCTCGAAGCAAGATTTCGTTGCTTAAAGCTCTCCATTTTACTCATGCGCGAAGCTCAGAGGATATGCCTGCTGAGGCAGAATAAAGTCAAATCTATATGGCAACATGATCTGCCTTTGTACTCAATTCCATTGGTCCTTTGCGCCCCCTGTCCAGATTTCCCGCGGGCCTCGCGGTCCTCCCGCCGAAAATCCCAATAAGCGCCTGGGTACGAGGCAGTAGGAGAGGGGAGGCTTTTTTGACAGCAGGGAATTAGTAGATGATTTACAGTACATGAGACCAGCCAGATGGTGGCATTGTGATGGCCGGATAACCAGGTTCCTCTTAACTACAGTGGAATCAGCTGGAATGAGTTTGAGAAATACACTGTTTGTTTCTTTGTATGCAGATTTATTCCAGTGTGTTTGTTCTGAGGAGTGATGATAGTGAGGAGTCTACAGAAGTCGAGGTACCAAAGGTGTTGGGTGATTTGTTCGAAGCCGTGGCCGGTGCTTTGTACGTGGACTGTGGACAGGACCTGGACATGGTGTGGCAAGTCTACCAGCCGATACTCAAACCCTCTATTGGTAAGTTCACTCCTTTATAAAATATTGAAAAAAAAATGGTACCATGCAAAAGTGCTGCTGAAGAGGTTTTATTTGAATGGTCAAACCATAGGATTTCGTCAACAGACTCAAAAGTTAGAACAAATGGTACCATGCAAAAGTACTGCTGAAATGGTTTCATTTGAATGGTCACACCATAGGATTTCGTCAACAGACTCAAAAGTTAGAACAAATGGTACCATGCAAAAGTACTGCTGAAATGGTTTCATTTGAATGGTCACACCATAGGATTTCGTCAACAGACTCAAAAGTTAGAACAAATGGTACCATGTAAAAGTACTGCTGAAGAGGTTTTATTTGAATGGTCACACCATAGGATTTCGTCAACAGACTCAAAAGTTAGAACAAATGGTACCATGTAAAAATACTACCAAAGAGGTTTCATTTGAATGGTCACACCATAGGATTTCATCAACAGACTCAAAAGTTAGAACAAATGGTACCATGCAAAAGTACTGCTGAAGAGGTTTTATTTGAATGGTCACACCATAGGATTTCTTTGACAGACATCAAAATTAGATCTACATTACTGAAGCTCTCTATTGGTGAGTTCACTCCTAAATTCTCCACACTGATCTGAATTAATACATTTTTAACCTTCTAACTCCCAAGAGTGCCAAAAATCAAAATTCAAGAAAAATTTTCAAATTTCATTTTATAAAATATTGAAAAACAAATTGTACCATGTAAACGTACTGCCGAGGAGGTTTCATTTGAATGGTCACACCATAGGATTTCATCAATAACAGTTACGAGAAGAACTAACTAATAAAAAAGGAGAACTTCTGTCAACTCTCTGAAGGCTGATACCCCTGTAAGGCGGACACCCCTGTAAGGCGGAACCCCTGCAAGGCGAAACACCCTGTAAGGTGGACACCCCTGTGAGGCAGACAGACCAGAACACCCCATGTAAGGTGACACCCCTGTAGGGCAGACACCCCTGTAAGGCAGACACCCCATGTAAGGCGGACACCCCTGTTAGGCAGACTCCCATGTTAGGCAGACTCCCCTGAAAGGCAAATTCCCCCGTAAGGCAGAGACCTCTCTATGGTGGACATTAGTGCTAGGCTGGTCCCGGCCTAATTTCACTTTATTGTCTGCACCTAAACTATCTATAAAGCAGACACCTCTCTAAGGCGGACAGCTGGAGCTGGTCTAGAGGGTGTCCAGCTTAGATAGAGTTCACTGAAAACATAAAATTCTTTTGTACAGTTCTCTGTTGAATATCTTGTCTCTCCACTTAAACCTGTGACATGCTTTTCATTGTGTAGATTATTACTCTGCTAATCCTCCCATGTCGGCCATCAGAAAGCTGCTGGAGATGATGCCAAATGCGGCCAAGTTTTCGTATGTATTAATTTATTTTTACCCTGCGGGCAGTTATGTGATAATTAAAGATTAGAAAGACGGTAAATGTTCAGCCCGGTAATGAAATGAGAAAGACGCATTGTTCATCATGTCACAAGCGTGGGACACAGTTTACTTTTTTGTTTTAAAATCGTTATTTAGTCAGCAGACGGCTTGCCTTGGCTTAACACTGTTTAGAATCTCTTGTATAGCGAGCGCCAGATTCCGGAAATAATCGTTTAGGGCTGGTTTCAACAAGCAACGTAATCGGAAGAAAAGTCGGAGTCGGAAGCGTAAGAAATCTTACGTTCTAATAAGAAAAAAAAAACGGGTCTCAATCGGAATCGTTAGCTCGGCGGAATCGAAATCTGAAGGATCAGAAGGTTTTCTTTTTCCTTCGATTCCGCTTTTGCTTCCGTACGGCTTACTTTCCGCTTACGTCGTTTTGATTTCCATAATATCGTAACTTTCTTTCAGCCCCAAAAGAGTGTTGCCATATTTTTAATGTAGGAACTGTTTGTTGTTGTAGGCCGGTGGAGAGAATGGTGGACGGTAAATTCAAGAGCACCTTGACTGTGTCTGGCTGTGGTACATTTGTTGGCATCGGAAGAAATTACCGAATTGCCAAGTCAACCGCCGCGCAAAGAGCGCTGAATGCTCTACAACAATAGAGTAAGACGCAGAAGAAACTCAAAAAAAACGTAGTTAACTCCATTCCGTGAATTTTGCATCTGACCGTTGGACTCATTCGAAATTTTCGTCTTCGTTTACTTGAAGCGGACGGAGATGAATTCTTCCTGTAATTACTTTTCTCACCGGGAAAATACCACATTTCCTTGTCACATTTTTCGTTCTGGGACGAAATTTCATCCCGGTGGTGAAGGCGGGGATGGAATTATCCCATGATGACCAGGATCTGGGATGAAACAATTTCGTGGCAAAATTTTGAGGATTGCCGTATCTTGATTTTTTTCTTTGCAGCAACCTCTGAACCAACCAACAAGAATTTAACTTAAATCGAGTTAGAGCCAAGGTTTGTTTTAGCATGTAAATATGTTTTAAACGTTTCAATTTATATATATATATATATAATTTTTTAATATATATATATAATGTAGTTTTTAAATTAATTTCTTCTTATGTGTATACGTTTCAAATTTTATATTTGTATGCATATTTTATATATTTTAAAGGTTTGTGAACCTTAACCAACGACGAATAATGCACTCGTCGTTTTAATAAATATCACAGCTGCAATAACTTGCTGTTCTTACTGCATATATAATTAGCGTGTCACGGAAACATGCCACATTCCGTTAATCCCGGATGTTTCATAGCAAGCGGGGTCGTGCATGATCCTTTGCGACATTGTGCTATAAAACCAAGTAGCGCAGCGTGAAATCTCGTTTTTTTGACGGGAATGCCTGCAGGAAGCGCTTTTCGCCGCACCCTCCTTCCCAGCCTCGCTGCATATCTTTTGCCTCGGCAGTCGCGGATTCCTCTCATAATTTAATTTGCCGTGACGAGACATTAGATATGCAGTGAGGATAAATTACTAGCATTTCACCTCATAAAAGTAAGTACAGTGGAATTTCTACTTTGGGACACGCTTCCATTAAAGGGGCACCTCTCTTAGTGCCGGAAAAACGCTTGAATTTATCACTCCGATTAAAAGGACATGTTTGAGCGTCCCAAATGACATGTGAACCTTCATTAATGGGACAGTTAAATGTAGCACGTGAACACCAAAAAAGATTTACAAGATTTTATTGTACTCCAACCACGAGTGAAGATAATGTTCAGAGCTTGAAGTGACGAGACTAGACGAGACGAGAGGATTTTGAACCGAACGGCCTGGCTGCTAAGAAAGACCAACGGCCGCCCGTCACTTGAATGTTCTGGTTGTATTTATCGTCTTTATGAGGCAATGAATGCGGTTTTTGAGAGATGCATAGAAAGGAACGACCTCGCTTTTTACTCGAGCGAAGTTGTGGATCGATTGAAGGTAATTTTTGTTGCTTTTCGTTGGAGTGACTTCGAAATCCAAGTTCTCCCTTTTTGCGTCGACGAAGGAGACGCTTCCTAATCTTGTCGGCTAAATCTGCGCCATGTTGAAACGTCACAATAGTATCCAGCATGCTTAGCGCGTCGTCTAAGCGGAACGAATCGAGAAAAGTGTCGGTACTAAACCTGCGCCATGTTGAAACGTCACAATAGTATCCAGCATTCCCAGCGCGTGGAAATCAGGCATCATCCTGGGGAGCCGGGGTTCCGAAATGTCACATGTGAATAATCTATTTGTCTTGACTTAGTTTCGGATACTTTCCCGATTTTGGAATCGTACGGCTCAATATTTCAATGCCTACTAAAAGTACGCAGTGGAAAAATTGGACGAAGGTTCTTCTCCGGACCAAGTAAGTTGTTGGGTCTCTTTGGAATCAAGCAAGAAGTTATCGGATTTTCCTCGCTACCGTTCTGGTATGTTTTGAATGTTATATCTTGATTTTGCTGTGGTTCTCTGCCTGATTGGGGAAGCTTTCACCTAAATACCGACGTCGTTCTTCGCGATGTTCTACGGTACGGTGCAATTCGCTGTATGTCTTGTAGCAAAAATTCACTGACCGTCCGCGCCAGGGCGAACGCAGATTTAATAACTTTGCAGTGCTCGAAATTGCGCCTGTATCGGGCGCATTTGCGACTAAAGATTTCGCAGTTTTGTGACTAAAATTTGTCTAGCTAATAAAGGAATTGTATTCAATAGTCTTGTGTCTTACTTGCAACTGGTAGTTGTAATTTTATCCAAAAAATCCTGCGAAATTGACGTTGAATGTTGCGTGACTTAAACGTCGATTTCATGCGCGGTGTCCAAGAAGTTTATCACGGGATCACTTTTTCAGGCTTTCTCGGAAATTTCTCATTTCCGGTTCCGGTATTAGTACATGTACTGAGGAGTATGATTTCAGAATCGGAGAAATAACCGAAATAAAATCAAGACAAATATACTATTTATACGTCGGAAAAATCTGAGACCTTTCGGAGTACACAGCACGGCAGGATTTTTCCCGATCCCACGGCGATAGCGTGAATGATTTGTTTGATGTCGGCCCCACGTTTTTGCCTGCGTGACATATCTCGCGACATAGCCCTTTTAAACAGTGGCTAAATTAATTCATGAAACTGAGGTACTAGGTCAAGACGATGTGCCACGGGATATGGAGACGCACTATAATCTATGATTACTACTAGTTTAATAAATATTTTAGGTGAAGTCAATCTAGAAAACTAAAACTCGCTAAAATCTCGTTTAGAAGCCGTAAAAGCCCTAAGAAACCACAGAGAGACATATTTAATGAGGTATATGAACACTTAAATGGCTGTTTATACATAATTATGACATTATATTAAAGGCCCACCTTCACCCAAAAGACGTTGCGATCGTTTGTTTTTATTTTGAAATGCTCCATTGTTCATACGCTTGATCTGATTGGTTGCACGCATTCAAGCGTGAATTTCGTGTTACACGAACAGAAAGCGATCACGGCGCGCAAGGTATTTTGGGTGAAGGTGGGCCTTTAAACTCGCGATAAAATTTCCCACAAATCCTTATATTTTTGTTGTGAGGATTCCTGTTGTGAGCCTGGGTTCCCTGTGATGCAAGGGTAGCCTATTGGTGCATACTTTTATACACAAACATCTTTTCATGTCCGTATTTTATTTCATAGTAAGGTAATTTATTCAAGTTGCACTTTAGTGGCTCAAGATGTCCGGCGACGGCGCTACTGGACATACTTGTGAGGAAAGTCTGAAAATAATCCCTCCACCCTCGGATGGAACATTAATTAACTGGGAAGCATTTCGTGAATGGTTTTGGATTAATAGCAAGGGGAACGATTTAATCAAATATCTCAATGACGCGGGTAAGACAGATTACATTCGCCGAGAATCATTCGATAACAGACCCGTAATATACTGCATTGAACTCAACGGTGTTAAGTTCCCCGCTAAGACCTGTAAAGTTCAGTGGAAGTTGTGTAAAGTCGGCTTCACTCATTGCAATACACAAGGAGAGGCTAATGACAGAACGAAACAGGCAATGGATCAGATCAAAAAGAAGTACGCCATTAAGATGGGCGCCGACCGAGACGCAAAACCAAGGGTGGTATTTAAATTGGCAATTGGAGCAGTAGACACCACACCGTATTACCGAACTGAAAAAAGGATAAGGGAAGCGATGGGATGGCCTATAAAGAAGGAGCTGGCGAAGAAGATGGGTTTAGCGTGCTCCACAGAATGGGTTTTGACAACCCAAGATTTCATCGACGAAGTCAAGCGTGAGATTATAAAGGAAGCTAAGGGCATTGACCTGTTTAAAGATAAGAAGTTCAAAAATAAGAAATATACTCCACCAACATGGGCCATAGACGAAACAGACGCCAATGGACAAGTGACATGTGTCACTGACTTTCAAAACATCTAGCGTTTGAAGCTTAGTAATAAACTGAATAGATCTACAACACGATGTATTAACCGGCGAGCATGGTAGATCATCAGTGTAAGAATTTGTATCATGATACAAATCATGTCTCGAAAATGTCGGTAGATTTTAAACTGAATTGTTACACTTATAAAATCTAGCCTGATTATTTCATCAAACACTCTTTAGTGCTTTTTTAAACTTGTATTATCTTGTTCTATTCTTAATAAGGCTACTTTGTTTGTAATAGAGTCGGTCCAAATCGTGACGTAATTATGTGGAACCCGAGGGCCTTCAACTGTTGATAAGTGCCTATTGTAATTCGTGTGATAAATGCAATAAAGTATGGAACAATTTTCGTGCCAATGTGGAAGAGCAAGGCTGTTTGTATGACTTTTGAAAAATATTTTGTTCACATCCACGTTCAAGTTGAAGAAGATAAGGGCGGGAAGGGGATGTTATGTTCCGAAGTTATTTCCGAAATGCGGAAGCGGAATGATCAATAAGAAATATATGAATAATGCAGTGATGGTTCGTAAAAGATCAAGAATGGCATGAAGAATATGATTGACAGAGGCTTTAATTCTGGTGCTTTTGCATGTCACGCAGCATGCATGCCTGTTATAATGTAAATGTCTTTTATGCCGCTCATCGATCTTTGGCTATCTCTTGCTCCACGAAAAAAGCCTTTGTGATGTTATTGTGTAAACAGACAGGAACTGTCGATTAACAAAACGTTTAGGGCCCAGGTTCTTCAGGCCTAAAGAAGTGGGGCACCAGGACTTCAAGACAAAAGTGTAAAAGGCCAGGGTTCGGAAGCCAAAATAAACCTAATGTACGCTTGTTGGAATCTATTGGACTCTTACATGCACTGAGGAAGACCAGTTCTATTTGTCGAAATGTTGCTGTCCATCTTATCTGCCTTCTCAAACTTATCAATAATTCATCAAGTTTGAACAAAATCATAACCGTGACGGTGGTTTGGAAACCCTGTCCTAATACAGTACTAAAGTGATGACATCACAAAAACTAAATTTGAGAAATTATGGGATTTGATTAGATATTTTGGAAAGGGCATGACGAAAAACGCCCGCTTGCCAAAAATCAGCATCCCAGTGTAATTTGAACTGGGGGCGAGATATTGGCCCCTTTATGCTCCGATGACTCCATACAAACCCTTTTTTTTCTAATTTTGCCTTGCAAATTGGTCCATTACGCTCTTCCACATTGGCATTTAATTTTTTGTGACGTCACACTTTAGTACTCTGTTAGCCTAGACTTTGGCGATATTATTTCTTCGTTCGACTTCGTTTTCACTGTATTTAATGATTAGTTTAAGAAGCCATATCATACACTCGAAAGAGTGTTTCATCAGGTATACAAACACTTCAAAATCGCATCGGTTAAAAAGTGTTTGAAGATCCTTATGAAAAACTCTTCCTCGTGTTTATATAATACTTATATTTCCGTTATACTAGCCCCGTTGTTGAATTATTTGATCAACATTTTGAGTGACGTTTGGCACAAGCATCCCTCCTTAGATGTGCACGAGGCGTACTCTCGTTTTGGTGCAAAGCTTGTTTTCGTCCTGTAACGTCATAAAGTTACTGTTTTCATTCTTATAAACTCTGGCAGACGTCTTCAACTCGTGGATTTCTTGAATCTATTAGCTTGAAAAGCTCGTCTTCAGATCGTGCGGCCAGCTAAAAAACAAATACCTTGCACAATCGGCTTCACGGAGAGACTTGGGAACTACTTGGCAGATAAGAGTCTGGGGAGAGTGTCGACAAAACAAACATGGCGGACGGAGAGAAGTTGAGTTTTGAAGAAATTCATTTTTCTCCCATTCCGTCGCAAACGAACATTTATGGTCTAACAAAGATAGAGAGCAATGAAGAAGGAAACAAAGTTTTCTTAGCATCTCTTAGTGGTAGAGTGGTATGTTTGGAGTATCCACCGAATTCACTCGTTCCGTCTTCGAGGGAAGTGCCTTTCACCTATATCCCAGGTTTGTTACTGTGAAATATTCTCTTGATTCAAAGCCTTAATTTTATTCTTAATACTTTATATTTATGTGTAATACTTATAACTTCTGGATGCATAATTTGCTTTGATTTGCTTTGATTTCCATGTACATGTGAAACCAAACTATGAATACAGAATTTTTAGTTTAGTCACAAGGTCACTAACCTCGACGTCCCATCAAGCATGCTTATACTTATGTTATGGTCATTAATACAAGCCTTAATTGAATTATAAAAATTTTGTATAAACATGCATGTAACAGTAAGCCCAGGACGGTATGCATTCCATGTAGGTTACATCAAAGATCTTTGAAATCGTCTTTGCTACACGTACATTGAGGTCATCATGGAGGGCATTTTTTGGGAAAGGACTGTCAGATTATATTTTCAAAGAAGCTTACAATGTTTTGGGAACCCTCAGTTGTAATCATCAGAGGTGCTGACAAACCAGGGTGCCTGTGTTGTGATGTTCCATAAAATAGTGGTGTGTGGCAACAAATACAGACAGCAGACTTAATGGCAGACCTGCAGGCAACACACTTGCAGACCTGTAGGCATTCATGATGATTAATAAATAGTGACATAATGTCAGCACATGCAATCTTCTTCATTTCCACATTGCTTATGTGTCGATCAATTTGAAACTTCAACATCCCCCCCGTCCCGGGCATATCCTGGGCATTTGACCATTCCATTCTTTCTGTGCCCAGTGGAAGGGGAATTTGTACTTTGCTTGGGTGGAGTGGGGAATTTGAACTGGAAGTGTCAAGTTTTTAAAATATGTTGTTCATAAACTTTTTGGTTTAAAGCCCCCACCCTTATGAAAACTGAAATTTGGTACTCTTTTGTTTCCATCTTGGCTCATTTTGAAAGTGCATGTTTTTACTTTTTTATTGGTGTATTCTTAGAATCAGCAGAAATTGTTTCCATCGATGCCTTCAACAGACCAGAACCAAGCAAAGGACTTGTAGTGGGAATATCCTTGATTCTATTAAAGGTACATTGTACTCATGAAAGACATTTTAAAAATTACTACAAGAAGGCTTAAACCATAATCTTATAATTATTATGTATTAATGAATGAACTCTCCATTTTATATAACCATAGAATTCCAGGAGCCACCAGAAACAGTTTCTCAATATTTATTCAGCATTGGAGTTCAAAGCAGAATTCTCTCTTGACAGCATAGCAGGTAAATAGGCTCTTGAAAACTTTCATAAAATTGGAAAATTTACGTCTGTTGTTTTGTTTTGGGAACAGATAAAGCAGCTCGTCAATTTGGGGGATCATTTCCTCAAAATTTTTTCCCCTGAAATATTCTGCTATATTGATCAAACTGTAGTACATGTACTTTATAGCTTGACTCAGTTTTTTTGCCATGGGGTGGATGTTTTGAAATTAAAATTTCGCAGGGAAGACAGACTTCGATTGCTTTCATTCTTCACCAAGTTTATGAAATATGGTTAAAGGTTTATGTTTCACTGGTATCCAAGCGACAACGGTTGTAACCATAAATTTTTTATATTTTAATACAGCCAGCCATCAAAATAATGATTGCAAAGTAAAGGACAATCATTATTTTAAATGGTTCGCTGTTTTAAAATAATATATACATGTATAAGCCAGGGCATTTTGGACATTATTTTGCTTTATGCAAATTATTTGCTTTATAACTGTTTTACCTATCATACGCCCAAAAAATTGGTTTTTGATTTATGTACTTGAAAACTGTCTTACAAATTTTCTCGAAACTTCATCTGCAGCTAGTGATACATGAGTACACTGTACTACAAAATTTGAAAGTTTCATTCTGTAGTGTCTGACTGGATTTTAAGAACAATGACATTGTTTAAAACAAAGGGCAATAAGCTGGCATTGCTATAGTAACCGTTGTCACATGGAAGCCAGTGAAACATAAAACTTTGGTCACATCATAAACTTGGTGAAGTATGACAGCAATCGAAGCATGTCTTCCCCGCGAAATTTTGACTTCAAAACAATTTACACACTACAGCAAAAATGACTCAGTGAGTCGAGCCTCTTTAAGACAATAAATTTATATGGAAAAACAGTAAAATGCCATTCCAAGTGTTTTCCTGAACATTCGACCTCATTGGGTGTCCCCTGTGCATGAAAATGCATTAAAATTTACTGGCACAATTGACAAAAATGCTGATCCACCTCCGCATACGCATGCCATGGGAGGACGGCCTTGCTGTCCCCAGCCAACAGCTACCACATGTGTTGTGTGGAGCTGGCACTTAAAGGGATGCTTTGCATCCCCCTTGGCAGTAAAGTGGCGGGGTCGATAATCTTATGTGAGACCCTGCTGGCTATGCCACGCTGATGAGTCCTAACTAGAATGAAACAGCTATCCATGGCTGCCACTGCCAGGGTGATATGGCTGTCTGCATGCATAAACTACTGGCCAGACTGTGGGGTTGGTGTTTGAGTGTGTCACTTGCTTTTTTTTGTGTTATTATTTAGTCACATTAAATTTTAATAGCCACTGTGCATATTTCCTAAGCATTTTAATGAAAATCAAGGCAAATTCAGCAGCTTAATGCTACTGTACCACCAGTTGGCACCCTTTTTTGCATCTTTTTTTTTTACCATCTGTATTTTTATGCAAATAAAGTTAATATAAAAAATGTTGTCCTCTTTTGTTACTTACAGAAGGTTGTCAGCACCTGGAGTTGGATTTTGTCCCATTTCAGTTGACACATGCAGAGTAAGATTGTGTGAATACTTTTTATTTAACTTGATCAATACTCGTTTTCAAAAGATTCCGAACGGTTTATGTTCAACTGTTTACACGTAAGCTCACGAGTTTAAGCTTTCCGTTTATCGATTTTATTTAACCGTTTAACGTTTGTTGTGTCATTTCGCACGCTTAGAGTGTTGTGTCATTTTGCACGCTAAGTATGTTGTGTCACCTCGCATGGTAGCTTTTGTTTTCGAAGGTTAACACGCTTCTTTGTTCAACTGCTCACGCTACATTGTTCGACAGGTCACGCTTTATTGTTTTTAGTGTGTTCTACAAAACAAAAGATTTTGCTGATGAAGTGTGCTCTTGGACACACTTTAAGCGTGCTAAAACTGATTTCCTTTGTTTTAAAGTGGAAGCGTGTTGTGAGCATACTATCACCTTTAGCATCAAAGTCATATGGAGGGTCACAATTTTAATTGATTAAAAAATCAAAATATTTCAATCAATCTGTATTTACCTTTTAAAATTCACGGTATCGCTCTCATTTAAGCACACTTTGGAAGATTTTCTTAATCCTGCATAAGTTGGTCATCAAAAAACATCTTTTGTCGCAAAAAGTGATAATGTCACAAATATACCTGCCAACTTTTTCCAAGTGATAGATGTAAGAATTTTTTCGTGGGAGTGCCAGGATTTACTAAGACAACTCAATCTATTCCAAAGATGTCCGAAGATGTTCCAAAGAATTCAGAAGTTTCCATGGACCTCAGACCTCCGTTTAATAACATCCAGCTGTAATCGTAATGTTCAGAACAATAAAAACCTACAAAAAAGTGCCAAATTTTCACGTACGTAACTATATTTTTAATTGGATTATGCAATCAGTTAAAGGACCCTAGTCAGCCACACCTTTGTTTTTGTTTACATGCGGGAGTTTCGGTATTATATTACACGTGGCGCGTGACCAAACGTAAGGAAATCGCCGCGAAAGGTTAGAGGCGAGATATTTAAAAATATCGTTATAAAAGGTGACAGGCCTAACACAAATCCTGCTTGTCGCAAAAAAATAGCTTTTCAGCCCGGGTTTAGAATGTGGTTTTTCCAAGTACGTGCCTGAGAGATTGTTTTCTTTTTACAGATCAAAATTAAGATACAACAGGACTGTTTTTTCAATGTTGCCGATTCTTTGATCTTAGGAAAAAGTCTCTGATACTGACAGGAGATATTTACGCTTTCCAGAGCCGTTCAGAATATTAAGTTATGCCGTCGTTCGCTTGCTAGTCCTGGTCATAACAATATTATTTCTTTGGGGTATAGTTTGCAAGATCAGTAGTAGTTGCTGAATGCTAGGATCACTGAGTTAATTTCTCAGTCTGTGATTTCGTGGGAGCGCAAGTCTGCGGTTAGCATCGCTTCCGAGATAGTGTTTCTTCATCACGCCGCTGAAAGAGTATAAGAACCATAGAATAATGAAATATTACAATTGTTTTCAACTCCTCAGAGTTTATTCTGCGTTTAAGTTGCGTGCCTCAGAGCTAGGCTGTACTTTCGTTGTTAGACGTATGGCGTTATTATCCAGCAATAACTCAGTTTGTGAAATATTTGAATCTCCGGCATGTTTGTATTTAATAATTCTCACGGCTGGATGCAAGTGATTACGTTTGTACATTATTAAACAACGACATTTCGGCGAACTGGCTATGGGTTAGCCGTACGATTCCAACCTTACTTTTGCTTGCATTCCAAAGGTGGAAAGTCGATTTCCAAAGAATAGTTTTCTTTTCATTTCCTCGCGACTTCGGCCGTCCATAAGACCATTGACTTTGGATGTCAAAACCTTCTCCACCGGTAGCACAAAACCACGAAAAAATCGTTCAAACCGATAGACTAATAATTCAAAAAAGCTACGATAACAGTTACATGCTTCCATTTACACAACTTGGGACGATGCCGTAAGATTCCGATTCACTATGCAATGTTCGGTAATTTCGATGGCATCGAAAATGGCGGATTTTACCGTTTTAGCGCGCAGTGCATTTTGGATGAGCTCCAATCTGTAAGTCAGGTGTGAAAAATTGCTCCATTGACCATAGGCGTGAGTTGGCGTGACATCGGAGTTTTGAGACTCACACCTAAGGCATGAGACTTTGCACTATGCAAATGGTACCAGGACTAGTACAAATCTTTTTTGATTTTCTATTTTTATCCAACTTGGTTTTAGGTTTTTAGATTTTTATCTATAAATTTGAAATTAACTACATTGTTATAGTTAGTTTTGTTATGTAATATAATTTATTGTAAATGTACATGTAATATGTGTATTTTAATTCTAGGGCCACAAGTTTGTTCATGTTTTTTCACTATTGCGTGTCACCAGGTCTTGTAATAAAGTCTACTACTACTACCGTTACCGCTACTGCTACTGCTACTACTGTAGTCCATAGGTGGTTTGGGGTAGTTTAGCTGTCAATGGGATAATTTATCTATTTCTGATTTCCATAATGTCTGCCTTTTTTTAGAATTTTTGTAAAAGGAAGAAAAGAAGTTGTGTTTTTACTTTGCGGAAGTGATGAAAGTATTCATATGTTCTGTGAGGTTAGTAAATCATTGTAACCCATAGATACATGTACATGTATTACAGTGTACTAATAGCAATTGTTGATATTTTTTAGTTTTTGCAACTTTTTTATCCTTAACTTTTAGGATAGGAACCATCAGAGATTTGAAGAGCAACCTGTTCAAAACTATTTCCCTGAACTACAGAATTTGCCAAGCAAGTAAGATTGTTTTATAATTATAAGATTAGAACCTGGTCATTGGATTAAAGGGGCAGTGTTAGGGGGATTTTGAACTTTTTTGTTAAAACCATGCTACAATACCTCTACTTATTTACAAAATAATACTAAAACACCACGAGAAAGAAATCAGTCAATTCTTGAAAAAAGTTAGGCTAACTTTTTTTAAGTTGCAATTTATTCAGACACAGTCCATCTTTGATGAGAGACACCCATCAACAGTCTTGGTACACTAGGGTATGTGATTGTAAAGCGCCATTGGGCTACAAGGAAATGGCGCTATATAAATTATACATTATCATTATTAATATTTTCCATTTGTATTAAATAAAACACAATAAAAAATGTTTGAAATAACACCAATTCCCCTCTGACACTGTTCAATTAAGAATCTGTTGGCTCAGGAACTCACCGACAGATTACACTAACTATACACTGATCAAAATCGACCAATCATTGACTTGAGTTTCACAGCCAATAATATCTTGGCTTAATTGTAACTGACCAATGTGTTGGTGCAGTGGTGTAGTGGTTTATAGCACGTTGGACTTCATGTATGATATATACCATTTGAAAGGTTTTGATGAGTACAATTCATAACTAATGCCATTTGAAGTGGAGGAAATTGTGGCTTTGATATAAATGGGTTTAAAACAAAAAAATAGAAACATTTCCAGTGTAGCAAAGTCTTCTTCATACATACTAGTTTAAGGTCCCCAAACTATACCTCATTTTGCAGCTCTCAGTTAGTAGAAAAACATGCTTTCTATTCAGAGCTCATATACATTAAGAAAAAAAAAACATTGAAAAGTATGAGGGGTGGTCAATCACATCACATAGGGTGGGGGGGTATGATTTGATGTGTTCATGTGATCTTTCCAAGAACGTTTTGGTGGACAAAATAATTAATTGAAATTGACCAGATATTGCACAAGTTATGTGATTATGTGCCATTAATGCCTATGGCACTTTGTACAAATCTACTAGTGTTCTATCACGAATGTTGTTCTCTTATTGGCTACACTACTCACCATCTATTCTGTTGTAGAAAGTAAGTAAAGTGAGCAGCTTAATGGTAGCCGCTTCTTTGCATTTTCAACGTCTAGTAGATTCATAATAAAACAATTAGATTATTCGCTCTTGATTTCTATCGTGTGATACTTGATTTGGGCTTCGCACTCATCAACTACATGTACATGTATCACGCAATAGAAATCTCAAGCTCATAATTTAATTGTTAAATAGGCAGGGCTTAAAGGGTTATGGGTATATAAAAACTTGCAGTATTTCACAAATTTGGCTTGGTAATAATTATCCATTTGCTATTTAGCTATTGTAATGCTTGAAAGTAAATTGTGCCCGGTTTCTTTTGCACAGTGTTCTCTGGTTAGAAGTGTTAAGCAAGCCGACAAGACGTGTGACAGTTCTTGGATGTCAGGATGGGCATGTCAAGGTCGCAGTGACTGAGCTCACTCGAGGACCAAGTAAATTTTTATAGTAGAAGTATGCAGGATTCTAACTGTACTTAGGATTTCACTTTCTTCATTCACCAAAGATCAGCCATCATTCATTTTCATAATCTAAGGTGATTTGGTCTTTTATAACCAACGAATATATTAAGTGCTTTGCTTGCGCTGAAATTTTTAAAAGGTTATTTTAACTGCAAAAGCAGAGTAAAAAATTTAGTTTCAAAATAATCCCTGTTTTGGGATTGTTTTAATTTAACTCCACTTTATTTAATTTAGGAGTTGTTGTAACTTAAAAAAAAAACACTGTTTGCTTCATAATATGCCTGCATTCACTTTAAGCTACATTTTCACAGAAGCAATCTAATCTAATAATGATGTTTTGTTCAGTTGAGTGTGCCTTCTCTTAGCTTGATAGCTTTTTTTTTCTTTGTACTTGGCCAGGTATTGTCAAGGAACACACTTTGTACCGAGATGGACCTATTTCAAGTGTGAAGTTATTTTCACTGACTTCTAACCAACTTGAAGCTATCAGTGGTAAAAGAAAGTTGATATATTTTTTTGCAATGATTTACATGTATTATGATTAATTTTATTGTGGTGTTTGTACCGGCGACATAATGCTGGGGGGTAACCTTGCGACGGACTAGCATCCCATCCAGGGGGGAGTAGTAATACTCTCAGTCACTTCATAGTATATAAACCAGGTCACCTTGTGATGGACTAGCATTCCATCCAGGGGGGAGTAGTAATACTCCTAGTCACTTCATAGTATATAAACCAGGTCACCTTGTGATGGACTAGCATCCCATCCAGGGGGGAGTAGTAATACTCCTAGTCACTTCATAGTATATAAACCAGGTCACCCTGTGACGGACTAGCATCCCATCCAAGGGGGAGTAGTAATACTCTCAGTCACTTCATAGTATATAAACCAGGTAACCCTGTGATGGACTAGCATCCTATCCAGGGAGAAGTAGTAATACTCTCAGTCATTTCATGCTACATAAACCGGGTTAAGCTCTGACAGTTGTGAGCCATTAGGCTTGTGAAGACTTACCTACCTTACCTATGATCTCTGAACCTGTTAGTTTTTTGCAACCAGTAAAAATTAAGCTTGTCGATAAAAGAAGGAATTGCAGTTACACCTACCTCTCAAGTGAATGTATGTCTGAATGTGCAAGGGAATTATGCAAGTCCAGTGCTTGAGTTCAAAGTGTTGGTTTCCGATTGAACAAATGCAGCACATTGTTGTGACAGTGTTTGTCTTAATTGTTGTCTTCATGAATATTGCGATAATATTTCAGTAAATATGTATATGTTAATAAGTTGTTGATTTCTTAATAAAATAATTTCTTTGATTAGACCTGAATTTAGCCTGCGTGGCAGGCGTTCGAAGGGGAAGGGGGAGAATTCAGGGCGTTCTCGTGCACCTGAATTCTCCCCCCTCCCCTTCCCCTTCGAACGCCTGCCACGTGAATCCTCCCAATGTTTTCTATTCTCTTTGCAGATGATGAAATGTTTGAAAAAGGAGAAAAAGAACCGAGTTCTGAGTACCATCTCTTGGTCTGCTGTGCTATAGAAGCAAGCGTTGTTTTTATGTATGTATAGATAATAATTGAAGGGCCGAGAGCATGTCCAGCCTATATGACTTTTTAGGCCTTTTTTATTTTTTCTTGCTCAGATTTGTCCAATTTTGGCATGTGAACTAGAAATTAGTTGCAAAACATTGTTCCGAATTTTTTTCCGTTGTTTTTTCCGTCGTTTTCGAGAAATACCGTATTCAAAAAAAAAAATCAATCAATCAAAGGCTCCTATTGTAACGCAATATTGCGGTAAGCTTCTGTTTTCGCACTGACACGATTCGATATTTTTGTAAAATTAAACGTTAGAAATTTTGACGAACGCAAAAAAAGTAAATCACTTTCATAATGTCCAGTTCGAAGAAAGAAAGAAAAAAAAAAAAAAAAAAAAAAAAAAATGAGGCCGAGCGTGATTCGAACCCGGAGCTGTCCGAGCGCAAATCCCCGACTAAACCACTAGACCACAGACGAACACATGCTCACTTCAGCCTAAGTTTTATTATTAAAAGGTTGATACGCATCAAAACGCGTATCTCGATTTCAAAATCCTTTTAGATCGAATTTAATGTTGCATTAAAGACTCCAAATGCGAAACGTCTTCCCGCCGGCCAGCAACAACTCACTTCGAGCTGCCCAAAGCTGTATTTCAAGTGCCCGACCACGCACAGCGGACTCATCTACCACTGTCGCAAAGCATGTCGGGAAATCCTACAACAAAACCGAAATGGAGTTCCCACCCGAAAGTTATTGCAAAATACTAGAAGTCTCAAAGCACTTCGGATATCGGGCATTTCGACCACGGCACGGGATGGGAAATGGCCCACAACTCTCAACGCTGCCCCTTTTCTGATCCGAAGTGATTCCAGACTTTCCCGCCGGCTCGTCTTCCCGACCAAGGTCCGTTTTTCACCTCGAGCGCTAAATGGCGCTTCAGACACAAGGAAGGACAAGAAACACGACTCGTTTCTTTGAGAAGTGCTAGAGACTCAAGGATTTCCGGACTTAATGATGTCTTTCAATCACCGGACGGGCCTCATACACGTTGGCTTACACACACGCTACAGAGGCGATGTGTTGCCGCAGTGAGCTCACGATAGATAAGCGAGCCAGGCGTGCGTAAATAACGGTATTTTCGTTTAGTTGTTGGCACTGGTCAGAAGTATTGCAGTCGCGTATTTTCACGGCCAAACTGCTTTCAAATGGCTTCGAAATTACGCTCTGAATGTACCGTCAAAGCACTGGAGGGCCAGAACTCTGCTTTTTTCAGGTAAATTGGTCAAATTCCTTAGGGTTAGTGCAAATTTGACAAGGGCTTGTGATATTATTCGTTGTACGATAAAATGAGACTATTCTGAGCTATTCTGAGCGAGAAAAAATAGAAAAAGGCCTAAAAAGTCATATAGGCTGGACATGCTCTCGGCCCTTCAATTGGTAGCATCAGGAGTTTTTAAAAACCCACAGCCCAAGGATACTCCCAAGAGTCTTGCACACATTTTAAGTAGAATTCAGAAAGTCACCCCCACCCCCCCCCCCCCCCCCCCCCGAAAGTAACAACCATCCAAAAGTAGCGTTAATTTTGAGACCCTGCTAGCAATTCCCGAAAATAACAGATTTACCAGCCATTCTTAGTAAGAGTTTGGAACTTTTACTTACACGTACGATAGCGTGCTCCAGAGTTGTGTAAATGCCATTGTTCTGCTTTAAACCCACAGGAATATAATCAATGAAGGCTTTACAAACATGATAGCGTTACCAGATTCAGATGATTTTGATTGCGTGACATGTACATGCATTGCTGATGTAGACTGGGACGGGAATAACGAAATCATTTTAGGGACCTATGGACAGGTAGGTTGGGAGTAAAAGAAGCTCAAGGCCAAATCTTCTTTGAGCTTGCTGACTGCAGGGGAGGGGTGTGTGTGTGTGTGTGGGGGGGGGGGGGGGGGGGGGGGGTGGGGGGCAACAACAATCGAGCAATAAACACTACTAGGTGGATTTAACTGCAACTGCAAATCATTTGTGATACAGGTAGTAAAGAGCATCGAAGCTCCTGAAAGCGATCACCGAAAATGTAGAGCCAAGATGATGGTCACTTACAAGAGGTGGTCACTTACGAGCGGTCAGACCACAGGAGGTCTTTACTTAAAATCATATGAACCTGTCTCTGAATATATATGAACTTCAACCTGTCTCTGAATCATATGAACCTGTCGCTGAATCATATTGAAGTTTTGATGCAAAGGATAACATTTTCGTTTTATTGCACTTCTTCTGTAATACAATTCAATTTGCGTCTGCAGTGACGTCGAAATATGGGCGAGTAGTCGCTTACCAGAGGTTAACAATAATAGAAAAATTCAAATCACCAGCGTTGAAAGTAATCTACTAACTATCCTCCATATCAATAAACTTTCCGCTGCTGTTCTTGTTGGCTATAATCCCTTATTTAATATACTCCACTTATCATGAGAGTTTTTAACATTCAACAATGTAGTCAACTGACCTTATTCTGAGGCCAACATTGTAAAATCTGATGTTTCTAAGATGTAATGGAGATGTACTATCGGCACATGTTACCTGTGTAGCTGTCCTCACAGTAATACTAGGTACTATTTCGAAGACGCACGCGCGCGTGTCCTCGCAATCGTGCCCCATATTACTCTAGCGCCTGGCTTGGTAAGGCTTCGCATTATTCTGAGATTATTCTGAGATTATTCTGAGATTATTGTGAGATTATTCTGAGATTATTCTGAGATTATTGTGAGATTATTCTGAGATTATTCTGAGATTATTGTGAGATTATTCTGAGATTATTCTGAGATTATTGTGAGATTATTCTGAGATTATTCTGAGATTATTCTGAGATTATTCGCCATTATTTTGTCTCTCTAGTTCATATTTCCGTGCGTTCGCCACTTTGGGGTATTTTTTCTTCCTATTTCAAGATAATAAAGCAAGCTTAAAGGGAACCTCCATTGTCAGAGCAAATTGACGTTAAATTGTTGGAAACAAAGTAGAAATTAAATATTTTTGAAAGAACAGGTGCAAATATAATTTTAGTGTACAAAACAATGGATATAAATATCGCCTATTTTCGCTTTTAAATTTCCCGCGCGCCGCCATTTTGAATATTTATGATGTGTTACGGTTGCCGCTATTGTCAAGAATCGAACTTCTTTTGTATGCAACAATTAGACAACCGTAACACGTCATAAATATTCAAAATGGTGGCGCGCGGGAAATTTAAAAGCGAAAATAGGCGATATTCATATCCATTTTTGTGTACACTAAAATTATATTTGCACCTGTTTTTCAAAAAAATTGAATTTAGACTTTATTTTCAATGATTTAACTTCAATTTGTTATAACAATGGAGGTTCCTTTTAAAGCAAGCTCCTGGCCTGGGGACACTGGTCTGTTAACATGCAATTGTCGCTGTGTTTCAGGAACTGCTTGTTTACAAGTGCATCACACTGGACAGCTCTTTACAGTCTTCTAATAATGTTGATTTTCAATTGATATGGAGAAGGAGTTTTGCAAATCCACTATTCGCTATTGAGTACCTGGATCTGACAAATGACGGACTAAAAGAGATAACTGTGGCATCGCTATCAGGACTGCATGTACTACAAGTGAGTGATCTCTTTCAGGGGACAGTTCAACTGCTGGAGAAACAGTGTTCTTGTTGATAGTGCTGGGGGCCTTTTAACCTGCAAGTCGGTGGCTCGAACTTTGGCTCTGCCGTCTAGTGGTTCTTCACTCCATATTGCCTCTCTCCACCAAGGCCCTTGTATTATTTTAACAGGAAATAAAAAAAAAAACTAGGAAAAAGGGGGTGCGCGCATCTTCTCATCTCTCTTCCCAGCGTTCCTTGCGCACTTCCTTTTTCTCTCTCTCCCCAGCCTCCCCTCGATAATTGATGATCAAAGCAGCGCGAAAGAGGAGAGAACTTTTATATCCTTACACTCGATATCAATCCGGACTGTGAATTCTTTCCGTTGACCAAAAATCATTTTTTTTTGGAAAAGGAAAGTGTAAATAAAATATTATTTCTTTCTTTATTTCAGCACAACCTGAACAAAGCAGCGGAAAGGTGCCTGTCGAAGACAAAACAAACTACTTTACAAGACCCACAAGAAAAGGAATCAGTAACTTGAAGGCAAGACAAGGAAGTGCATCTAAACAGTGCATTACATGTGCATTCCATAAAATGATAACCATCGTGATTGTTAGTTGGTCAGTAGAGGTTAAGCGTCCATTGCGGTAAAGACTAGTTTGGTTCGCCACGATACAGAAGCCTGAGGTGTGGTTCCTTGCCAACGGTTGAGATGGACAATATCCTCCAAAGCACAGTATTATGACCTCTCTTCCTCAAACAAACAGACTATCGAGACTCTTGGGTTCAGGACACGTTTCCTTGTGCTCGGGCTTATGATTTTGTGGGATAATGAAAACCAGCCGGCTACATGACTACAAACAAAATATAAAATGCGCGCGCAGTAAATGTTTTTTTTTTAGTGACAAATGAGGTATATAAATGAATCATATATGAACTGCGGATAGAGAATCTAAAGTGAAGAAATGATCCTCGCAGTTGTGTTTGCAATTTAAGTATTATGCAAAGAAGCCTGAAAAAAATTCAGGGCTTCAACGGAAACTGAACCCACGACCTTTAAGTTACCGGTGCGATGCTCTACCAACTGAGCTATGAAGCCACACACATTGGGAGCAAGGTCAATTGTGAGAACATGTGTTCCCATGAAAGTGATACAATGACAAATGAGGTGTATGAATAAATCATATATGAACTGCGGATAGAGAATGTAAAGTGAATAAATGGCCCTCGCAGTTGTGTTTGCAATTTAAGCAATTGCAAAGAAGCCTGAAAAAAATTTAGGGCTTCATCGGTGTTTTAGTGCTTAGCGTTTACGAATATACTTATGTAAATAATAAACACCATAGGCTGGCGACACAGCGAGAAACATCACAGCCAAAACTGGCAGCGAAGTTAGCACGACGCTCATTAACACTCCCCTGATAATCTTCCTTTGCACGGGGTTGTTCTGTTTGTAGATATACCGACACCCTAAAACACTGTAAACACTCCAGTGCCCTCCGAGTATTCTGCTATGAACGATGCGCTCGCCGCAGAGGTAGCAAAACATTGTTCGACACCGCGGACAGGACATCTGATCACACCCTTCTATTCTCTGAATAAAAACCTTGCATTTGGGGCAGCGCCGGGCGTTGATAGCTCCCTCGGTCGTGCTTTTCGTCCACGCTTTGAACAACTTACTGCCGCGTTTGAAATCTACGCAGGACATTCCTTTGTGCCATGGCGCGTGACAAGAGAAACACCATTCAAAATGACACTCTGTGCACACCACACGTTTCGTTTGCTCCTTTTTCACGCGGGTTATCCCGCAGCAGTGTGGGCAAGTTTTAACCAGCGGGTCTATATGTGCGTCTGCCACGAGACGGGAAAAATGTTCTTGGAGTAACGGATAGTCCTCTAAAAATCGCCGAATTATTTCCTCCGATAACAACGAGCTGCAATTGGCGCATTCGATTTTCCACTTTCCTTGAGTTATTTCCAATCGTATGTAGGCCCCAAGGCACGAATCGCAGAAAATGGCGTCGCATTTGCGATGAGTACTGGTTCGATTTTCGTGAACGCTATCCAAGCAAATGGAGCATAATTGAAGTAAATCGGAATTGCATCGATTTAAGCCTGGATCGCTTCCATTGTTTTCCATTCTGCTCGGTCAACCAGGGACCTCTTTGTGGACAATACAAACAAACAAGTCGTTCCAGCTGAGAATAAAACAAACAATTTGGTGTTCTCTTGTAATCCTCGGATTCTTCTACGTTCCTTTTGAACATTTCAACTGTCAAGAGAGATTTCTTTAGTTGTTAGTCATAAACCAACCGTGTTTTCGCCACGTCGGTCCTTTCTGCAAATGCTTCAGTTGGAGGTACCCTTTCCGCTTTCATCTGTTAATCATGATTAAGATGAACATAATAAAAACAATCCAATCTCTATAGTTTACATATCCCAGAAAGTTTACATATCCCAGAAACTGCCTCTTATTCCTACCAATTTCGATAACCAATGTAAAGAAGCAGAAATTTTGCCCGGGAGTACAGAGAAGCCAATTAAAAGCAGGTGTTTTTGACAGCGTGATTGACAGATTGTTGGCTTTCCCTGTGTTTAAAACTGGTTAACTGCGACAGCTATTTAAAGGAGCTAGAAAGCCTTGTTAAGTATTTATCTGGTCATGAATGCTATGCTCACGTGCTCACAGGTACCTGTTGAAAGTAGTTTCCTAATTGTTCCTAATTGGACCGTTCACCGTACTGATTCAATATACGAGTTCAGTCGTGTTCAACTACAGCGGTAGGCAAGCTTGTTATTGTTTATACTTTTTTGTTGTTGTGATAGGAGCCCATAGACGTTATTTCAACAAGTTAAAAAGCAAGTCACAAAGTACCACTGCCGAAACACAACAAGCATTAAATACAAGAATACGACACTGAAAATAAACCTGTCACGCTTTCGAAATATTTTGCGAGTGTTTTCACGAGTTCAGCTTTTTTTATGTCTTTTGTCAGACGTTAAGGATATAATGAATAGGCCTTTATCACGGTGAGGTCACAGATTCATTCCTGAGTAGGGATTTTAGATTTTCTTTTTTACACTTAAAAACATTACGTTATATAAGTCTCAATAAGGTGTCCGACGTCCTTCTGGACGGTATGATTTAGGCACAACCCTTTATCACGCGGCGGCCATGTTGACTCCCAGGAGAATAAAATGCTTTGTTTTTGCCCGCCCAACCTCGTTTTCATCTTTTTCACTGCGAGGCTGGGGGCGTAAATCTTTTGTTTTTATACAAAGTGGCAGGGCGTGATAAAGGTCTGTACACATCAGCTGTGTACTTTTTTTTAGAGTTATGGATGCACTTGGGAGCTTTGCACAGAGTTGTTCTTGTCGCCATCGCCTCGTTTTCGTTGTCCTTAGCAACCTTCCATAACATTAATAGCTTAAGCCCCGGCTAAACGTTGTGACATTGTTGTACAACATTTGTTGGTTCAGCAATGTTAGAATGTTTAACACCCCATGTTTGATGATGTTTAACCAACATTTTTTGTTGGATTGATGTTTTGTTTTCGATCAAAGATTCTACCCAACATTTTGTTGGGTGCAACAATGTTTGGACGTTTAGCCGTCTTTCCAATACAACAATACTAGCAACAGCCAATGATTCAGCACACGTCCAACAAATGTTGGACAACAATGTTGGGACGTTTTTTACCCGGATCCAACAATGGCATCCAACAAATGTTGGCCAACATGTTGGAACGTTTAGCTGGGGCTTTATATTGTGCGCACGCAATAAACTCAGACGTAAGTTTTCAAAACTTTCTTCATAATATTTAACTTTCTTAGACGTACGAAAACTCTTAAATCACGGTTATATTTAAAAATATTTCTTTGTAAGCGAACCTTAGATATTTACCACATATAATGTTAAACTGCGGTATATGACGCGAAAACCATGGGGTCACGAAAAGCCACGAAATGTTCAATGTCACTGATCTTATAACTTTTCATTATCCCCTGTATTGTTTGCCCAGACGAGAAAGGAAGAAAAAGAACTGACACCCAACGCTTTTTCACGTATTTTATACGTAATGGTGTGCCGATGTTTTTCAAAACACCCCCCCTCCCCCACAACAACAACAAAAAAAAAAAAAAAAAAAAACGCGGGGCCGATAGTTCTAAATATTATTTTTTCGAATCATTTCTATTCAAATGTTAGAGGCTTTAAGTAATGCTTCACATAAGAACTATAGTAAACTTCATTGTTCTGCGGCATTGGCTCTTTCCCACATGAAATATCTTTGATTTCCAGAATAGAGGAGGGCTGATGGTTTATAATTATATTTCATTGTAAAAATATAGAAATCCATTTGCGTTAAATATATTTTAGGAAATGTTCGTGCTTAACCAATCAGAATAGCCGAAGACAATAGCTACTAATTTTGCTTCTTTGATGAAGTTCCCCAAATACAATATCTTTGAAAAATTGCATGTTGTGCGATTGGGTCTCAAAATACTTGAAACCTTAAAAAAATTAGACTTAATGCACCTTAACCTTAACGTTTTAGCGGTTTTTGAGTCTAGGCCAATGAGATCACTAGTTGTAACAATGAAAAAAGTTGACGTTTCATCAGCACTATCCTTCTTATGCGGATCATTACTTAAATCACAAGTTTTCACCGTAGAATAGTTTCGGGCGGGCTTTTGAGAAACGCAAGCCACAGGACTGAAACGTCCTTCGGTTTGGATTGTAAAAGAAGAGAGCGGCACATCCATATCGAACACGATCCTTAACCTTTCCCGAGGGTCTCGAGCCCTAACCAAACCACCCAGGGGTAAACGTTTTCTTCACCGCCCTCCACAGAAAGTTCCCTGTCTCCTGCTGAATATCAGCGTCATTGACAACTTGATGTGTGACACTTTTCCCCAGCTCAGCTGCGCTGTTTTTAACAACAGAAGACGTGACAAGCTCGCCGAGAGAGGTCGCCATGAAGCCTTTAACTTCCGGATCCTCGACCAGCTCTCCAAGAAGCAATTTACACGCATCCTTTGTGCCCTGGTCGAGAATGAGTGTTTTGAGGTAACTAAGCAACAACACTCGGGTTTCATCATTGGTTAACAGATCAGATAGTGTGCTCTTTGCGAGCTCCGCGATCTTTTTCAGCGTGGATGGATCGCTAAGCACATGCTGCGTTAACTGGATGGCAGCACCTCTTACATCGTCTCTGTTTAGGACTTCCATCACAAACGCGCTCGCCAGCTTCGTGATCCCCGGGTCGTGGAGAACATCTTGTAAAACCGCTCTCGTGACTTCATCAGCTTTTTGTATGACGTTTTCATCAGCTACACGAAGAAATAAATACAAAATGCAGTGCATAGTTAAATAGGTGTTTTTTTTTTTACCTCTATTATGTATTAGTCAAATCCAAAAGCGCCCATCTCCCCCTCCTAGACAGCGGTCGCAAGCTGAAGGATTTCAGGTAACATACTCATAAATTTTGTCATGTAATTTGTGATAATCACATTATTCCAAAAAAATACCCTGGTTAGGAGGGGGGAGGGGGGAGGGGGGGGGGGGGGGGGGGGGGGGGGGGTGAAGGTGTGCCCCCCACCTACTTCAGACCAAACTACACCATTTTCCATACCCGTTTTCAGACCTGACTTTTAAAATCCATACTCTTAGGCTCGGCATGTACCTAAATAGCTTATATAGGGAGTACCACTCCTTGAGCTCCCGGGGGTGTCGATATGACCACTCGAAAAGCCGTAATAGCCGAAAATTGAAACAGCGATTTTAAGCTTCCTGAATTGCCTTGGTCAGAAAGTATACATTTGTTAAAACGTCTAACCGTCGAAACGTGGGAGAATTTTCATTTAATACTAGCTTCCACGGCCTCCTCATCTAGAGAAAAATGACTGGTGTGCTCGTCATAACTTTTAGGGGTCAAAATTTCAGTGCAAATTGGTGCTGGGGTATTTTTCGAAAATTTCCGGCGACGAGCACTCCCATCTTCATTGAGTCCCTTTTTGTCCCGGGCCGGTTGGAACGGATGCATTTGTCACTGATTAGATTCATAAATCAATCTTTATTTTCCCCAATAATAATATTATTAACAAACATGATATATTACAGTCAGTACACTGTCTTAAAAGGAGCAGGAGCCCTCAACAAACCCTTCTGGGCATGGGCTTTACGGGGAGATTAGTTCTGGGCTTGTTTTATGTTTTAGCATGTGCATAATATCGTATTTATTCCAATGTCACCTTACCCAACGATCTGCTAGCAACATCCGCCATTTCATCAGCGACGTTTTCTCTCAGCGGTTCGCGAAAAATGTAAATCACAAAGCCAGTCACAACAAGGGCACATAACCCCCATCTTAAGACGGAATGTCCTCTTACACGAAACGACTCCTCTAGGTCATGCAGTCTCTGTAATACGGTGGTAGTGTGATGATGCTCTGACGAAGCATTCGCAGGAATTCCATCCTGTTTTTTGGACTGTTCTGGGCTTTTATGGCTGCCAAATCTCCTTGCTACATGTTTCCGGTTTTTCCCTGGCTCAGAAATGAGCGGAAAATCGTTAGAGTAAAAACTTAGCAATGAGATGCATCTTTGACTCCTGCGACATGATAAGTTAAACAGGTGTCTGTTTAAAAACAGGGTTTTCTGAGAACTGCGCAGCGTAAAAATCAAAACACTGATCATTTTTGCATGCTACAGAACGGCCGCCATGTTGATTGACCGCTGTCTTTTTGGTCAGTGGGTATGCGAATGAGAGCTTTGTGACCGTGCCTGTGGATTTTCAAAATGGCGGCCAGACGATGTTTGAGGTGTCTTTGGGAGAGCGATATTCAGTGGAAGGCAAGATCTCAGTTTATTGAAACGTGGAAAAATCATTACCCAGACGATCGACTGGCAGCATTATCAATGGTCTGGGCTAACATGAAGTTCCTTGGCTGCAGATATCCAGCAAAAACAGAGGAACTTCTAAAGGAGCTTGAATCAAAGGGACCGCGAATTTTTTTGCCGGACAAAGCAGTGAAAAAACCTAAACCTATTATCGGGAATTTCACGATCTACGAACCAGAAGAAGGGGATGAAAGTGCGAACAACAATCCCATAAGTATTGTAAACGAGAGTGCGCAAAAATCAAAGAAAACGATAACTTTTGAGGATCTCGGCGTGACGGACAAAACCGCTTTATATTCGTGTGCTGTAATTATTGATGACAAGTTAATTGCAGTTGGTGAAGGGCCTGGGAAAAAGCAGGCAAAAAGGAACGCTGCTGAGAAAGCTTTGGAAATTCTTCGTGCTCGTCAACCAGTTTTTCTTGTTGGGCTGGCTTCCCGACAGCATGAAACAGCTCCTTGTGTGTCCAAGACAGAATTAGTGTCAAAAGCTTATGACAAAGCACCAAGTATTTCTGATGATAACATCGGGAATCAAATGCTACGGAAAATGGGATGGGCAGGAAGTGGAGGGATCGGTAAAGACTGTCAAGGTCGTGCCGAGCCTGTCATGACAGTTGGCACAGATGGAAAGTTTGGTCTGGGTTGTAACCCAGCACAGGGGGCAGATGTTGCAAAAAGTTCTGTTCAGAATGTTCTTCTCTCATTTGTAAGTGGCAATGATCAGGAGATTAAGTTCTCCAATGAACTATCAAAAGAGGACAGAGCTCTTGTACATAACATTTCACGACAGTATGGACTGAAGCACAGGTCGTATGGTAAAGGCCAAGATAGATACTTAGTAGTGAGCAAGAGTTAACTCTTTTCCTTCCTAGGGTATTTAAGCTGAAACCTAAGTTAGAACTACCTTGTACAGCTTACATATTATTACATGTATGTAATGGACAGCACCACAGGAAAGTGCTGCTCGGCAGCTATCATTTGAATGGTCACACTTTAGGATTTTATCCACAGATTCTTAAGTTAGAACCATCTTGTTCAACAAAATTAACAGTACCACAGAAAAGCACTGCTTCGTACCCTTCATTCAAATGGTCACACATTGGGATTTCATCCAGAGACTCAAAAGTTAGAACCTACTTGTTCAGCATAATAATCAGCACCACAGGAAACTACTGGTCAGTAGCATGTGAATTATCACACTTTAGGATTACATCCACAGACTCAAAATTTAGAACCAGTGTAATAAACAGCACTGCTCATCAGCTGTCATTTTAATGCTCGCAATAGGATTTCATCCACAGACTCAAAAGTTCAAACCACCTTGTACATGTACAACATAACTCCATTCCATTCTGCAGAATGACCACCAGGTATGTCTGGGAGATAGATGGCTCTAAAGCATTCTCTGATTGCATGCCAGTACATAATGTGGCATGGGATTGTGAAGAATACACATCAATTTGCATGGATGTCCTTAAAGGTCAAATGAACCAAAAATTAGACATTTTTCTTTTAGTCGAATATTGGTGCAATATGTTTAATGGGTACCAAAAAAACATTCTGAAGTTAAACTAATTGGACTTGGCATCACAGAGATATTGGAAGTTGAAAAATGTGACTTTTTTGCCTTCATAGTAGTAGAGTGATCGGGAAAATTGTCGGAAAGTCACATCACTTTTGACCACCTCAAAACAGTCAAGGTTTGAAGGTGAAAACAATAGGTTTAATGAGCGAAAACAATGCCTGCACGTGTGTTTTATATTGGTACATTTCCTTGCCGTTCCCTGCAAAACAACAACGTCAAATGATCACTATGAATTTAACAGGTTACCTTCACAAAAGTTACTGCATAAGCAAAGATGATTGACAGACGTGGAAAGTTAACCGGACTAAACCTTTGAAAAAACCTAACTTTAAAAATATATATTATATGGACAGATGAGTTCTAAGTTTCTCGAAGCAAGATTTCACCGCTCGAAGCTCTTCGATTCCTACCATAACACAGGTTCAAACTCCTCGACCATTTTCAATGCGAAAACAGTGGAAATCTTCAAGTTTTAAGAATATACACAAGCTAGAATACCAGGAGCCCCTGAGAATACTCCTTACCAATCCTACCACTTGAAGCACGCGGCCATTTCAGAAACGTTTTTGTGAAGCCTTTGGAAATCTTCATACTTTTAGCTATGTAACTTCCTAAAAGGCTCAGGAAGGAAAATTTTTGCATAAGTTTGCTTAAAAATTCAAATTTTTGGTTCATTTGACCTTTAAGGGACACTTTCCCGGCTGAAATATCGTGTTTTCATGATTATGGCCAGGAGCTTGCTTTAAGCTTGCTTTATTATCTTGAAATAAGAAGGAAAATTCACCAAAAGTGATAAAGACAGAATAAAGACTAAAAAACTCAAAATTCCACTTTTGAATTCAGCTAATTTGTAGGACTGTGGAAGTGATCTGATAAAATAAATTGGAATAATGTACAATAAACTGTCATTTGTAAAGTAACTAACATTCATAAGATTTTCAGGAAAATGTCAACAGTTTTGATTTGAAAAGACATGCTTTTGAGCATTTCTTCAATCATCATCAGTTGTAGATATTACAGTTAAATTCGACTTTAGTTTGTAATATACATGTAGCTGTACAGTGCAAATATTTATGTTAAGCTTGTGACAAAAACTAATTAAAACTAATTTTAAAGGAGAACAAAAAGGCATAACAAAAGTGACAAAATGCACATTCACAGACAAACAAAAATAGGAATTAAAGTCATTTATTGGAATATGGAGTTTGTTGACAACAGCCCAATTTATAATTGCCTGTTTAGTGCTTAGTGATCTGGCCTTTGAGTGGAAGTGAGGCTGAAGTTTACATTTGTATTGATACAAACCCATCAGCTTTATATATGCAAATCATGTTGCTTTTATACTAACTAGTTTTTGTGTAACAGTGGTTTACATATGAAAATGAGATAGGTTTGTATCACAACAAAGTCAACTCCAGCTTCACTTTCACTTTAAGGCCAGGTTACTAAGCACAACAGTAAAATGGTAACCTAGTCCCCAGGGCCTTCTCCACTTTGAAAATGGTGGACAGGGCATAGAACCCCTTGAACAAAGCTGCCAAAATACTCCAAAAATTGTTTTTACTTTCTTAGTTTCTTACTTGTGAATTTAGATTAGTTTGCTAATACCAGAAGGACCTTCAAACATTTTGTTCCATAAAACATGGAATGTCTTTGTTTTGTGTCAACAATGGTTTTAGGTTGCCAGAAAACTAACTTGGTGCCTTATTGCTGAAAGGAACCTTGTAAAACCCCATTTTATCGTTTGTTCATGTGACAAAATACTCCTGACCAAGATTTTTGGAGTATTTTTGGGCAGTCCAGCACTTGTTCAAACAATGTCTGTGATTCGCTAAGAAAACAATAGATTCACGGTGACCCCAGTAGATTATGGGCAGGAAATTCAAATTTTGAAATGTCATATCTTTTGATCGGATCAACATATTTGCGAGATTTTTTTTTAGTTTTGAGATGCTTGTAGCGAGTACTTTCAGAAATTGTCATCAGACATCCCATAATACTAAGTTATTTTTTTGGTGCCAACTTTATGACGTCATTTTCCCGTCAAAAATTGCAAAAAAATTAACGGAAAAAATTATTCAATTTTTGAACATGAGTTCTGTTCTGTTGTGAAATTTCACGTTAACAACATCAAAACAGAAAAAATTATTATTACCCTTGCCACTTTTTGAGCCTTCTGTGCCCACCGTGATATTTGTCCCACTGGGATAGGGATTAGGGATAGGGGCATTGTTCAAGTGATATATCAGTTGTATCGTTCGCCAATCACAGACATCGTTTGGACAGCTACGGGGTCGCCCGTATTTTTGTCAGCTTTGTCCAGGGGTTTCTGCATCCAGTCCGCCATTTTGAAAGTGGAGAATTCCCTGGGGGCGAGGTTGATAAAATGGTCTGTATTTCGTTTTACATGTTCCAGTGAATATGAAAACCTTCCTTTATCTTCACCAAATGTCTAGCCTGTTCCAGACGTTCAGAAAGTGGGGAAAGCGCGAATAGTTGGGGAAAGCGAAAAAAACCCGCATTTTTTTGCTCGCTTTTAATTTTCTTCGCGCCTTCCCCAACAATTCGCGCTTTCCCCACTATCTGAACGCCCGGAACAGGCTACCAAATGTCTGGTGGTGTTTAATAATATTATTGAAATAACCTCTGAAGATGACATTTTGTTATGTGCCATGTAAAAAAATAAAGAAAGCCCAGGCGACAAGGTTGCGCAGACCTCAGTTGGGCTCGTCACACATTCTTTACTATTTCGTGGGGGAGAAGCACGTGACAGGGCCAAAGGAGGCTATGTGCGACATTCCGCAGTCCGATCTTTCTTGTTGCTGGTAAAGGTGAGTACCCCTGCCCCTATTTAAATATTTGCATTTATGCGATGTTTGTAAAAAGACTGAATTACTTAACTAGTACCTTTGTTTCACTAACATAGCAAGTACTTAACAGCTTGCACAGCAAAACTTAAAAAAAAAAACATGGAAACAGAGCGTATCAGGCACAGGGTGTTTCATGCTGTGCGGATCTTACAAGAGGTATAAAAACTAAGTAACTTAATGTGAATATTGTAATAGCAATGTTAAGGGAGTTTATGTGTTCTGCTCTGTGCCACATTAGAGAAAAGCAGGAGCCAGTTGTGAATAACATGACTTATGTCCGTCTCCCCTGGTGGGGAATAGGACCGGGGTTGTGAATAACACTTGGGATGAATCTTAGAAAGCTCCCAAATTTTCTCCAAAATTGTATCTTAATATAATTTTAGTAGGTCTTCTTGTCATTTATTTTAACCACCAGAATCCCTCATTTTTTCATTCTGTCATACATGTACTGATCAGGCGTCAATCAATCAATCAATCAATCAATCAGGTGCTTATGTTAGCTCCTACTGGGACTTCAAAATTTAAAGGAGAAAAGGAAAAAGGTATAATAAGTGAAACGAAGTGAAATAACGAAATTGTGATATTGGCTGTTTTTATACTAGAGACGCATTATCCGTCTGGACGAACTTGGGCAAACATTTGTAGTTCGTCTGGTTATGCGTCTCTAGTATAAAGACGGGCACAAGACGCATTATCCGACTAGACGAACTATCTTTTGAAATGCGTCTTGAACGACGCACTACGAAAGATAGTTCATCTAGACGGATAATGCGTCTTCTGCCCGTCTTTATACTAGAGACACATAACCAAACGAACTACAAATGTTTGCCCAAGTTCGTCCAGACGGATAATGCGTCTCAAGTTTTTCGTCCCGTCTTTACACTAGACGCATAACATGACAGACGCATTATTCGTCTGGACGGATAATGCGTCTCTAGTATAAAAACTGCCAATATCTGTTAAAGCAAGCAATAACAAATGAAAGTTATGTTCTGTCGCGTAGTCTGTGGTCCCTAATGCATCCTTAACCTTTTACATCCTCAGTCGGCGCGATATATGGCGTGGAAGCAGGTGATAAAGGTAAAGGGGCCGTATCTCGAGGATTTCACCGTTTAGGGTTAAAAAAAGTGCTACAATACCTTTCCTTATTTACCGAATAATACTAAAACACTAAGAAAAATAAATTAATAACAAATTCTTAAAAGGGGAAAATCATGGTCTGTTCCAGCTCATTTTGGAAATAAAAATGTGGGAACTTGAAAAAAAGTTAACCTAACTTTTTTCATGTTGCAACTGATTAAAGTCATTTTACTTAACCCGTGAAATATGTTATGGAGTAACACTCTCCGCTACACCATAAATCTTTTATTATTTTTTGTCTATTTTGGTATAATAGTCACTGACTGTTCAACTTTGTTTCACAGTTTTAGTAAAATGACTCTAATTTAGACCCTATTCGTCTATGATCCTCATCGGACAGTCTCGGTACATTTTGGGTAATTTATCACAAAACGGGACCATTATTTTTCGTTTCTATCAATACAAAATTTTTGAATTTTTGAAATGACACCAAACGCCCACAACACTCTCATTTAATAATGAGGATGACGATGTTTTTTACAGCCGTATATAAACGTGCGGTGGGTACCCGCCATCATTCGTGTCGGTAAATGGGGTACGCTTCGTGTGATCCAGACACTCGAAGCAAGCAGTAGTCGCACCAGCTCAGTACTCAATAGCAGCGCATCCCGAACAAGCTTGCTTACATTGCGTCGATGTAATGGACCCGATCTGAATTTGTCTCCGAAGGCCAGAACACCAATAAGGCGTATAGTCCACCCACTGATCTGATCAAACACAAACAAACACAGAACACAGTTACTTTTATGGATGTAACGGAAATTTTGAGGTAATATACGTCGAACACAAGTAAACGTTTCTTACAAATTTTCTTAAACTTCTCATGGAATACAGACAAAGAATTAAAATCACTAAAATCTATGTTAATTAGCTTTTGAAAACACTTCTAACAAGAGAATTGAAATCCTCGGTTAAGTTTTTATCCTGGGGTCAATTCAATAAAACTTTTACAAGTGTAATTTACAAGTGTAGCTATTGTTTTCAACCTCTGAACCTCTGGACCCTGTGGATAATGCGTCCCGAGTTTAAACGAACAATTTCGGATCTTAGAGGCGTGGTCACAACAGTTAAGTTTAAATACAATGGATGTGTCTTTGAGTTGCAAAGTCTACAAATCCTTGATTGACTTTTGACTTTAGACATTCAGTGTCGCTTTTTATTGCCATGTTTTTAGCGCTTTAAACCTAAACGTATAAAGAAAAAAAATATAACTCTCTTTTTTCTTGATCACTATTATGGCGAACTGCGGTGGCTTCAGACACAAACCGTTAGCTAAATGTTAAAACATTATGCACTTATCAGCGGCCATCCCGGGGTGGGGGGGGGGGACCCCGGGGACATACGCGGGCACGGCGCGGGGTTTGTCAACTTTGTTCGCTAATTTTAAGCCCGGGATGGGGGGATTGGATTGCTTTTGCACTTTTCGTAGCAGGATCCCCGGGGAAAGACCCGCGGGATTTGTAGCGCCGCCGCCATTTTGCAGATAGAGCTGGAAACGAGTGCCGTTCCCGTCTGCGAAAGGACTGGGTATGTTGGTGAAAAATGGCTCATATTTCTCTTGTATTCTGTTCCTTTTAGCTGGCCATCCTTCGCTTACATAGCGACTATATTTTTCAAATTGTAAATTCTGTGTTGTAAACAAACACAGGAGCAGGAGAACAGAGCTTTCATTATTGTCTTTCCATTGTTGTGTTGCATGCCAAAAATACATGTATTGCCAAACTTTAAGCTTACTTGTTTCTGATTAGAGTGATTTTCGTAAGAACGTGAAACAGTTACTAAGTTAGTAGGCACTAGTAGACACTATTAGACACTAATTCCATTGTTTTCTTTTGTTTAGTTTTAGCTAATTTTGGCTAATTTTGATTAATTGCTAGATACTGTTTCACGGTCTTACGAAAATCACTCTATAATTCGGCCAATTATATAAAGCATTTCAAAGTATATTCAAGGATTCCTAGTTCTTTATTACCAGGAAACAAGAATATTAAATTCTCTCCTTTCTCATTCCATGACTTACAAGGTAAGCTGAACCTCATGTGTAGAAAACAAGTGGAATAGCTTTCTTTGCTTATTTCTAATTCTCTTGTGTGTATAATTATAGCAAATAGAAAATTAATTATGGCAAATAGAACTCTTTTGAAATATTGCACCTTTTGACTTGGCAGAGCACACTTCTTTGCCCCCAGTGGAGGGGCGTTAGTAGCTTTTTGCTAAACAATCTTGGTTTTGGGTAGGGGGGATTTGTAAACGTCGTTGCGCAAATGCCCGGGGGTTCCCCGGGGTCACCCCCTCCGGGATGGCCGCTGATAAGTGCATTATACGTGAACAGGAGCCTATAAAAAATAGCTGTGTTATTATCGTTATTACCATTTTTTAATTCAAAAGAGTTGATATTAAAACATAGCTTCAGTTTTAAGTTTTAATATGGAGTCAGCAATACAGATATCCTCAATAAAACACAAAAATCTGCAGTTAAAACGTTTAAACCGATTCTTATTGCCGAGCGATTGAAAAATAGGTCTTACTTGTTTGGCACTGAGCTCCAGCGTACCCATACTGACAAGTGCAAACATACCCATTAACCTGGTCAGTACATGTTCCTCCGTTTAAACAAGGATTACTGGAACATTCGTTGATATCTGAGTAAAAAAATATATGTGTATGTATATGTCTTTATACAAGTCGTTGTAGTTTACATGTTTACAATCGCGGCGTTTATTAATTTACTGTAGTATCATCGTGGCAATTGATTGTAGGGCACCGCCATCATTAAACCGCTAATAATATCTTTATTACTATTACTTATAATCACAATCTAACAAAGCGTTGAAAAAAGTTTTGTATCGCGATTATCTCTTAACATCAATCGTTTCTAGGCCTAGTGCAGTCCAAATTTTCTAACGGATTCTTAATGAAAAACGATGTAAACTCGTGCCTTTAATGTCGAGGTGTGCTTTAATTATAATTGTTTTTTATAAAATGCTCAAAGAAATGCGCGCGCTATGATTGGTCAGGAGGTACTCCCTATAATGGGCTATACGGGGATGCTCCGCCCGAAAGGGGTACCTTTTTTAGGCTGGAGATATATGAAAGGGTAGGGATTTCACAAGTTAAAGTATATGAAAGGGTACTAGGGATTTCACGAAGTATAGGAAAGGTTAGGGAAAACACGAGTTGAAGTATAAAAAGTGTAGAGAAAACTGCCATTTAAGTATTATAAAAAGGGCCTTCCAAAATTTATCAAACAGACGCACGTAAAAACTATATGAAAGGGGTACCATTTTCAATGAAAGGTATATGAAAGGGGTACCATTTTCAATGAAAAGTATATGAAAGTGGTACCTTTTCTGTCAAAAACAGTATATGAAAGGGTAAGGGTTTGGACCTTGGGGCGGAGCATCCCCGTACAAAACTTTGTTGAATACCCCCCCCCCCCCCCCCCCCCCCCCCCCCCCCCCCCCGGGTCAAACCGAGTTCATATGTTAATGCCATCTAACTACTGCTGTATTTATATATAACTATAATTATTTTATTTTATGTTTTATTTCAATTTGTATTTTTTTTCGTTTTACCTATTGTATTTTTAGTCCTTTTTATTTCACGAGAGCCCCAGCGTTTTAATGAGCTCTTCGTGTATAAACAAACTACGTCTAAACTATATGTCTATGTCATTATAACTCGATAAAGTACGCGCGAATTCTTTTCCCTTTGTGGTCGTTTTTATTTTATAAAAGAAATTAAAAAACTTGTTCCTCGTGCATTGTTGAGTTATATAATATATTAAGCACTTGGGAAGTTGTAAGAACACAAGAGAAGTGCGAGAATCACTCGCCTTCGGCTCGTGCTTCTCTGCACTTCTCTGATGTTCTTAAAATCCCCGCGTGCTTATATAACTCAACAATGCACCCGGCGCGTTTTTTATTTCTTTAACAACTTAATTAGGCTGATTAGGCTTGATCTTGCCGTTGGTTTGTTCATGCTGATAGATCTTTCCAGCATAAATGAAACTTTTGTAATCATTGTAATTATTGGCTATTGACTCCGCACAATCTAACAAATTTGAAAAGTGCTTTGTGGCTATCTCTTGGAACATTCTTAATATCACTCAGTCTATTCGTTGTCTATCAATGCAGATTCAATTTATTTTAAACTAATCCTTATATTCGAACTATGGAAGAAATAGTCCTTACTTGTTTGGCACCGAGCTCCTCCGTACCCAGGCTGACAGGTGCAAACATACCCATTAACCTGGTCAGTGCATGTTCCTCCGTTTAAACAAGGATTGCTGGAACATTCGTTGATATCTAAAAAAATACATTGAAATGAATTGTTTTGTTAAAACTGCGTAGTTTTATCAAAACTCCTACGCGAGCTAGCGGAGCTCCATACTTACAGATGGGTATTCATTAAATATCTATGTGTATGTTTAGTGTAGAAAAAAGTGGAAAAAAAAGCAATCTTTTAAAATCAAGCATCGGAGTCATCGACCATCCAGAGCAAAATACGGGCAAAGTTAATGCAAAGGTCCTCAGCGCTACAAGTATTTTGATTTCTTCGTTGCGCGAGCGGCGCTCAATACATGACATTGCAACATCATTTTAAGGTTACAGTGTACCTTCAGATCGAAAATTTATTGAATTTTTTTTTTTGGCGTCAAAATAAAGTTTACAGAATGAACTTTCATCCAAAAAAAGTTATCGAAAAATAGTGAAAATTGACGGCGAAATGACGGTATAACTTTTGAGGGCGGAGTTTGTTTATATAGCGATATGTTTTTCTAAGCGCTGTTTTCTCAAAGTTAATTTTTCACTTGTAGGGGACACTTTAAAGAGCTACAACTCAAAGGGAATTCGTTCGATTTTCCTCAAATTTGGACAGAAGCTAGGCTAACATATAATCAACAAAAACGTGTCGGCGAATTTCTTATTTCCGAAAAGTTTTTCGTCAAGAGCCATTTCCGTGCGATCACTCCAATTTTTTTTCTCCCCTTTTCGAAAATATTCTGTAACTTTTCAATGCAATTGAATATGGGAAATCGCCGACACGCTTTTTTAGCGCTTCGTGTCCGAAAACCCGAGAACAAATCAAATTAGCAAAATACAATAATCGCTTTGAGGTATAGCGTTTTAAAGCTGATTCGGACTTTCGAATTTAGACGTCGTAAAAAATTCGACAATTCATTTTATTACCAAATGGTTTCCATATTTAGATAGCCAGCTCTATAAGCTTTAATTTGATATCTGGGTTTAGGTATATTAAGTGTAATCTTAAGACGCTAGAGCTGTTATACTGGAGACACCCCCGAAGGTACACTGTAACCTTAAGTGTAACGAGTAAAGATGCGCAGAAAATGTTTTAGCGAAAACACCCTTAATTTTTTTCAAGTATGATGTTTTGAGCAAATTGTTAAAACTCACTCGTTTGGCACTGAGCTCCTGTATACCCAGGCTGACAGCTACAAACAAATCTATTAACCTGGTCAGTACATGTTCCTCCGTTTAAACAAGGATTGCTGGAACATTCGTTGATGTCTGAAAAATATATTTAAGAGAAATGTTTTGTTAAAACCGAAAAGTTTTATAAAAGCAACTACGCGAGCGTAGCACCATACTTACAGAATGGGTATTCATTGAATATTTATGTACAGTTCTTTAGAAAAATTGGTAAAAAAGTAGTTTATTAAAAACAAGCATTGGAGTCACCGACCATATATCCAGAGCGAAATACGAACAAAGTTACTACAAAGGTCACCAGCATTACATGTGTTGTGATTTCTTTGTGGCGCGAGCGCTCAATACATGACATTTTGACACCATGTTAAGTGTATAGTAAAGATGTGCAGAAACAATTAACGAAAACACCCATTATTATTCAACTATTATTTTATTTTGTGCAAATTGTCAAAACTTACTTGTTCCGCATCGAGCTCCTGTGTACCCAGGCTGACAGGTGCAAACATATCCATTAACCTGGTCAGCGCACGTTCCTCCGTTTGAACAAGGATTGCTGGAACATTCGTTGATATCTGAAAAAATATACTTAATTGAATTGCTATCTGAAAACTAAATAGTTTTATCAAAGCTCCTACGTGAACGGAGCTCCATACTTGCAGAATTGGTATTCACTATTTCTGGCTGCACGCATAAGCCACGAAACAAGCCGTCATATTTATTTTTTCCAAGCTTCGATGGAAAGACTGTGTGCAGAAAACCAGAATATAACATTTTGTTCTTTTCATTTTCTGCATTTTTTGAAGTCTCTTCACGCTCGAAGAACACGAAAATTCTAATCACGTTTTCCGATATTAAATTTACGACTGCTTCTTTAGTCTAACAGAGTCCTGTTTTTCTATTCCTTGGGAGCTCCAGTGCTAGGCTAGGCTACCCGTTTCTATTGCATAAGAAAGCGTGTTTTATTTGTTTTTCCAAAGCGATTCTGAATACAAAGTCAACATACTGCATGAGCACTATACATGTAGCTACCGTAGATGGCGGAATTGTTCGCGTGACTGCAGAACCATGGTTTGGCGTCGAAGCTGCGAATACGAGTGACGAACAACGATGTGTCCAATGAGTTAGTTAGTTGTGATTAGCTAGCGAGGAGTATGCGCAGTGTAACTTCTCCAGACCCACTCAAAAGCCAAGGGAAATAGGTGTCCTGGTCTGGCTACATAATTGGGTTGGTGTAATTCATCCAGCCATATTGACCGAACAAGCTTGGCCAATAAATGATTTATTATATGGCCAAAAGAAATTTGTTTTTGCGGGAACACAGCCAACAATCCCGAGCGGGTTTCATTTTGCCCGCTCAAAGCCTCGTAGCCAATCTGAGAGCAGGGTTGGTTTTATCTTGCCCGCTCGCAAGCAGAGCCAGCCATCATTGTAATTGAAATTACTGACAACTTACTTGTCTGGCACTGAGCTCCTGTGTATCCAGGCTGACAACTACAAACATATGTATTAACCTGGTCTGTACATGTTCCTCCGTTTGAACAAGGATTGCTGGAACATTCGTCAATATCTAATGAAAGATAAAGTAATTGTGAACAACTTAAAGAATAAGAAACCAAAGAGAAACTAGCTACCTAAGCTTTTAGAGCTTGCAACGAGTTATTAATGACAAGTCAAGACAAGAACACAGTTGAGTGATTTGTGAACAGAACCTAACATAAATGTCTTGGCCTTTCAACTTCCAGTTTTGAAACAGGTACGGCCAATTGCAAAATCCCACATTAGACCAACCTCGTCCTCTGTCCCAGGGCTAGTTTTTTCTGCGGTAAAAATGGCGATGGCAGGGTTTTCGAAAGAAAGAAGTGTCTTCCGGGTTTCAGATCGTAAGAAAACAAATACGGTTGCAAATAACTGAAATTAATTCCCGAAGACGTGCGAGATTTCTTCATGTGTCACTTGACAAAATTAAGAAATCCATACAACCTTACTGACCCTGGAAACGAGGTTTACATTGTAAACAACATTGTAAACAACATTGTAAACAACGTTGTAAACAACATTGTAAAAACGAGCGCCATTTTTACTTCTAAAGTTCACCTGTTTCGCAGTGACGTCCTTCATACCCCGGGGCACAGTCACAATGGTACTGATTATCGCTGTAACTTGGAACACACTTGCCATTGTTTTTACAAGGATAACTAGAGCATGTTGTCTGTAAACGGAATGTATTCTTGTTAGCTCTTATTTAACATGTTTTCTGGTAGAACTTAAAAACTTTCGAAATCTTGTTCGCGCGATGGTGTGACTATTTCAAGCGATATGTTTTACTTAATAAGTGCAAGCAATTTTCAGGAAGCTAGTAGTTTAATTTTTTATACATTGTCAAAGGACCATAAATTAATTATGTAATGTAAACTACTGAGAGTAGCTAATTCTTACATTTGGTGGTGAGCATGTAAATAAAGCTTCTTGTTGTTGGAACAAGCTAACGTAGCTTTAAGTTTTGAGTGTTTAGATAAAGTATGCCGTGCAAGTTGGTTCTAACTTCTGGATAAATGCCACAGACTCTACTGTGAATTCAAATAGAATGGCTATTGCCCAAAATCATATTGGGGCACCCAACGAAGAATTACATCAGGAAAACTCCACTTTTCTCCACTCCTATAAAATAAACTATATGAAAGCTAATTAAATACATTTCAATATTTTCTTTTAATTGAATATTTCACCGGCAGTAAGGGAAAGAAATCTTACCCTCCGAATTTGTTAGTAAGGGCCTGGTCGCACTACAGTCAAAAAGAAAAAATGAGCCCGTGCAAAATGACATAAAAACAAAAACATTCCACAAAAAGAGTGTCCCGCCAGAGCGTTTTTTTTTGTTTTCCTCGATTTTTGCACGGGCTAATTTTTGTTTTTGACTGTTGTGCCACCAGGCCCTAAGACTTTAGTTAATCCTTTTTTGTTTCCATTGTAATTTGTTTGTTATGTGTTTTTTTGTTTAATTTGTCGATTTTCAATAGCTATGGTCATGCAAATAAAACTTATTGTTGCTTTCTTCGGCCTTTTAAAAAATCCAAGCTGAAAAAAAACAAGATGGGTTGAATGAATGAGTTTACAAAAGTTTGAGGCGACACATTTCGATAATGTCACTAAAGAAAAGAAGTAAGACATTTCACTGAAGAAAAGTACAATGACTAAAGCTTTCGTTGGAAAGCTGTTCGAAAGGCCAGCTTAACTTAGTCATCTTAAAAGTTCGTAATGTTAAGATTAGATTCTGATAAACTAGAATTTTCTAAAGTATTATGTCGCCTCATACTTTTCGTAGGGCTAAAAAAATGCTGTTTTGGGAACGAAACTAAGGCCAGCTGGAATTTCGGAAAGGCGAAAGCAGTTAATGAATTCGGGGGATAAGATTTCCTGCCCTAAAATTTTCTGTTGCTGAAATATTCAGCTAATGAACTGAAAAGTTCAAACTGTAGTAGCTTTCACAGCTGAGTTTCCTTTTAAGACACTAAATGATATTTTATAGTGAAGTTTCCTTTAAAAAGGCTAAATAATTTGAAAAACAGTACAGCGCCATTAGTTTTTCAGTTTAGTATACCTCACCATTATTAACAGAAGACCAAGAGGTCTGCAATGCTTACCTTGATGCTAAAATGGTGATATTCCTGTGAGCTGATGAGTTGAGTAAGGCTATTGTACTTATCTTTGTTCAACAGCTCGCATCGGAATTTCCCATCTACATCAGGCGAAGATGCGACGTTTAAAGAAGCACATGGCGGAGTGTTAACACAGCTCATAGCGCATTCTCTGTAGTTCATCACAGTAGTCGATAAACCAACTGATACTTGAAGTTGATGAAACTTATCAGCTACAAAGTGTCCGTACGACACTTGAGCCGCTCCCTTTACAGAAACGGCTCGCTTTAATCCACTGTTTCCGTCAATATGATGTTGGCTCTGGAACGCCAATTTGAAATGTGTTACGACGAGAAGACAAAACAGACACAGAGACGAGTGGGACATTTTCCTCAAGCCGTTCTATCTTTTTTCTGCGCCTGTGAAAGGGAGTCTTCACTTACATGGTGTAAACCTCCAAACTCTATGATGAGAGTGACGTCTTTTCAAGCTGTTTTGTGTTTTCCCGTATTAACATGTATGTGACGCCAATAAAGCAGGTGAAATGAATAAATGAAATGAAATGAATAAAAATTAATTTTTATTCATATGCGTCCTTTTCAAGAATATAATTAGGACAACATGCAACAACATCTGTAAACAATGACATGGAATTCGAAACAAACATAGAGGACGATTTCGGTACGCAATTTGGTGCCAGCTAAGAAAAACACTTTTCTCCAAGCATTTTTCTACTGGCAGCACAAAAACACAGAGGGCAATTAAGGAAGTATTCCTTTTTATAAATCTCACCTAGCTTTTATCATCGAGTTATTAGCCGAAAACAAAACATAAAAAAAAACGTTTCTCGATGTCAACATTTTGCTGATAACTTAGCTTCCTGTAGTGAAAAAAAAAATATATTACAAAGACATATATATCGAGGTCTCATTATCGGGATACGGATTTTCTGGGAAAAATAACAGGGATGTGGAATATGGGGAATTAGAATAAATCTACTAGCGTTCTATCACGATCTGTTCTCGTATTGGCTACGCTACTCACTATCTATTTTGTTAAGAAAGTGAGTAGAGTGAGTAGTCTAATGGCGGCCGCTTCTACTAGTGTGAAGAGTATTTGTTAAGTTTTGAACGTCTAGTAGATTTATACTAAAACAATTAGATTATTCGCTCTTGATTTCTATCTCGTGATAGTTGATTTGGGCTTCGCCCGAATCAAATATCACGCGATGATATGATTGTTAATTAGAAAATCCGGGATATTGAGCAACAAATTTAGGATACAACATATAGCCGGTTACGCGCCGTTTGGACCCAGTTTTTAACTCGTGAAACGCGAAGCGTTGAACGAGTTATCATGCACAGTGGGAAAAAATATGCACATTTTCACTCCTTCTATCGGTCGATCGGCTGTAAATTTTGTTTGGTAATCCCGCTGACCAGTAAGGCCTTTTACCCGTTCCAAATACAAAAAATATACTAGAGTAGAGAATACTCGACCACCGAAAATTAGGTCATTATGAACGCGATGTACTGATGTTTCGCGTTTGGAGTCCTTTGATGGAAAATTAAAACCGATCTTCGGACTTAAATAATATATATATATATAGATAGGCCGAGCATAACAGCGTCGCTCTCTGAACAGAAATTAAAGCCGATGATAAGTTTAGCTTAGCTTAACTGAGGTAAAAGGTCGGAAGCACAAGAATTAAGATTGACGACTGGGCTAATTTTCAATTTTAGCAATTCTCAAAAACAGTATTACGCGACCATCTGCACAGTACATTTAGACCGTACAAAAGTTCACAAAACAACTTTTTCTCGGTCTAGAATAACTAGTACGACTAATTTCCAAATAAAATACAACTGTTGCTTATCAAAAATTGCCTGAGAAACTGACTTGGAAATCAAAATTGCAAAAAATACACAAACATATTTGCATAAGGCGACGCGAGTGAGTTTAGAACTATAAAATCCAAGTCTTGTTTTGTTTATATAAAATCGCTTTTCAACCTATGTAATGAATGAACAAACACATAAAAATGGACAACAAAATCTGCTTTTGAAAAATTTTATTCAAATATCTATTAGTTTATGTTTAAAAGCAAAACACGTACCATTTATAACGTATGAAGGCAGAGCTGTCCTCGATGAAATTCAAGATAACAACACGACTTAATTTGAGCACGTTTCATAAACATGTCTCCAAAATTAAAGAGAACACAAAGGAAAAGTCAATTAAGAATTGATATCAATATAAATTCCCATAAAAAAATGTGATTTATTTTACCTTTAAGTCACAGAAAACAGTAAACAGAAAACGGAAACAGTGGATGAAAGCGAGCCGTTTCTGTAAGCTAATTTGAAATGTGCCACAAGAAGACAGAAAAGATACCAAACAAATTGGGACATTTTCCGCAAGTCTAGCTTTTTTCTGTGAAGGGGAGTCTTCATTTACATGGTATTAACTTTGCACCGGACGCCATGATGAGAGTCAATCAAACAAACAAACAATCAATCAATCAATCAACCAATCAATCAATCACTCAATCAATCAGTCAATCAATAATCTTTATTTAAACACGATAAAGTTTAAGCGCTGCCGCTTGTGGGGTGGTGTATTTAACTATACTATAAATATAACTATCTAATCTTGTTTTAAAAAATTATATTGGTATTGATAATCAATAAAATGTTGTAAAATTTAAAATTACATTAATATATTATAAAATCAGACATGAAATTCGGAGAGTGACATCTTTCGAAGCTGTGTTGTGTATTCCCGTTTAAAAATGTATGTGGCACCGATGGTGCAGATAAAATTATTTATAATATAGAGGGCAAAATTACTGGATGCTGATTGGCTGACGAAGAGGGCATTTTTTCTTAATTGAGGGCAAAATTACTCGCTCCTGATTGGTCGAGCATCAAAATTTCTCACTCGTGATTGGTTGAGCGCGTCGTTCTCGTTGCATTCAGTTGGCTTGGCGGGATTTTGAAGAAAATTTACAAACGGAGCGCTCGCATGTTTCGCCGGAGATTTTGTTGTAAAAAAGGAATGAAATCGGAAGATACCTAAGAAAGGAATTCTACAGGTGAATTACAGCATTTTACGCCAAACAGGAAGCGATTATTTGTGTCAAATCTTGGATTAACTAGCGGCCTGCTGGCCAGTTTGCGACGTTGAAGACCTCCTAGAAATTCATTCATGGCGACAAAAGGACTTCATTGAAAAAATGGGGATTTCTGCGGACCTAAAGAAAAGAACTTTGACAGATTTTGCTGAAAGGGAAACATACGTTTAACAGGAGAAAGAATAAGGCTAGAAGAAGTGAAAGAAAGCAATTAAATCGCCAAACGTGCAAGCAAGTTTGAACTCGCCATTTGTTGTTATTGTCAAAGCGGCAAAAACTTCAAACACAGGTACGCTTAAGCTTAAATAAAATTTGCTTTGTGTTTGTCGTTAAGTGTCTTTTATCGATAAAAATTAGGCTATGTTCTCTAGATGTACATAACAGCCAAATGTATCTTTGACCGATTAGAAATTTATTTAACCACAGCGAGTTGAAAAGTTTTTCTTGTCAGTTTGCGAGAGAGTATTTTCACTTCGGGTAGTTTAAAGTCTGAGTGACTCTTAAAAAGTCTGAAAGCTTTCCCTATAATTTTGCCCGCTATATTATAAACAAGTAATCGCATGTTCCCTCGAAAAATTAAGGATTAATATCACTTGTGTTTTCAGAAGCTGTAGGGGGCAATTTCTACAGCTTCTGAAAACACGCGTGATATTAATCCTTAATTTTACTCGGGCCCATGCGATTACATATACTAATTTTTGTGTGTACTGCGCGTGCGCGTACTGGACACTATACTTAAACCAATAAAAATTGTAGCATTTTAGTGAAAGCTGTAACGTTAACGTTAAAGGCCCACTATCACCCAAAAGACGTTGCGGTCGTTTGCTTTTGTTTTGAAGTGCGCCTTTGTTCATAAGCGCGATCTGATTGGTTGCACGAATTCAAGCGTGAATTTCGTGTTACACGAAATTCAGCACAGAAAAAGATCAGGCATGCGTTTCTCGAAAGTCCCGAAAACTTTTCGGACCCGAAAAGCTGTGTTACTTGCAGAATGTTTACCAATAAAGATTCAGTTTTTGTTGATTTTGAAAGCTATTAGTAAGCAATAAAATCTTACGGTTACTACATAAATTTAGCTGATTTGTGGGCTAAAAACTTCAACGCCTTTCGTTAGAAACTACATTTTAAAAAATAGCTTTCGGCCCGAAAAATCTTCGGGAGTTTCGAGAAACGCGCGCCAGGGCACGCACGGCATTTTGGGTGAAGGTGGACCTTTAAAAAACACGTAGGACGATGAATAAATAAATAACGTAAAATTTTATTTAAACTTCAAAGGTATTTAGCTTTGATGAAACTAATTTGGGACACTGAAATAAAAAGCCGTGTACTAGCCTGAGTGAGTTAACCTGTTAAGCCCTAACATCAAAATTTAAATTCTCATTTCTTGTCCTATACATTTCCTATAGAAGTAGTGGGGAGAAATTGTTTGGATATCAAGAGAACTCATCTTGTGTGATCATGTCTTTAATTCTCATGACCTTTTTGATTGATAAGGCATTAATATTACAAGGAGAAATAAAGGGTTAAAGGCCCATTCACTCGAGCGATTTTTGCTGCGATTTTAGGTGCATTTTTTAAGACCGGCGAATTTACTGCGATTTTTGTGAAATAGACTTGCGTTTTTTTCAGCGATTTATAAAATATAATCAATTTTGACAGCGGTTTTAAGCAATACGCATGCGTAGTTGATCAACATTGTTGCAAATTTTGTTGTAACAATGTGAAAACGTGCAAATATTGAGTGTTTTTTTTTGTCATGAATACCGATGAATCCGACGCAGTAATAGTCTGTTTATGTACAACTATTGCTTTATCTGTTCGCTGGCAAAGAAAAAGAAAAAAACAACTGACCAATTTGGGTAAAACCATGGATCACAACAAGAGATGAAGCTAGACGAAGAATTTTATCAACTTTTAAGAGATTCTGTGAATGATCCATGGCATTACAAGAACTATTTACACATGGAACTTGCGACATTTGAGCTATTGTCGACAGAGGTTGAGCCACTGATAAGAAAACGATAGACGCCGGGTGATGAGAAATTCTATTTCTGCTGCTTGCGGTCTGTTCTCATAAAATCTTCGCAGTTTGTCCGGTAGAGACATTCATACTTTCCCATTCAGTTATTAGCATCTCTTCTTCTTCTTCAACTTTCCGTGTAGTTTTTTTTTGTTGACTTTCCGGTTCCCTTAATGTTTCCGGCCATTGTCAGTGGTATGACGAAAAAAACAAGTGCAGCTCGCTAATTGGCTAAAACTAGAGAAAGACCAACTAGTTGAACTCCTGAAAATAGCCAGAAAGGACCCACCGTTCCAGCTCAACTGTACGACATTAAATAAATTGACGGAGTAACCATGGGTTCCCCTCTGGGACATCTTCTAGCAAAAACATTCTTCTATGTATTTATGAGTGAATACAATAATAGTTCACCCTTACATTATTCTGGTCTATATTTTGTTATTCACCATGGGAGCGCGAAGCGCAAATTTTCATTATTGTGGGAACGGGTCATTAATATATTCACAACCTTAAACAGCAAGGGAAGCGCTAAAAGAGTACGGTGGCGAATATGGTCAACCATGACTTATTGATATCCGGTCACCGGTAAAGATCTCGACCGCTTACGTAAATCCTCGGAATTTACGACACTCTCCGATCACTGATTTATTTTCAATCTGAGACAGCGGACGCCTTTATTTACACTCAAAAATGTGGTTTCGGAATTTCATATTGTCTTTTTTGTCAAGCTTTCTGGTCGTACGGCGTCTGTCTTATATCAGACTGTCTAACGAGCGGCTGCACAGACTAAATATTGCCATCCATGTGTATTTATCATGCGACAAGAGAGTTGCCAAAGCTTCGAAAAAATAATAAATTGAACTACAGATTTATTACAATCAGGCTCTTTTATTGTTACACTCGTTCACTCATGGCAACTGATATCGATTGAAAACTACGTTAAATGCAGGCTTTCCCCCTCTTTTTTCCTGTTTCGTGGGCCAAGTTGATTACTTCCTGTCCTTGTTGTCGCCAAGCCTTTTCAGGCATTCTCCGAATCTCACAAAACAGCACAGCTTTTCCTCGCAGGTCTCGCTGCCCAACAAACAGCACGGGATGATAGGAAGACACTTTTTCTTTAATGAAACATAACAAAAACAACAAGTCAACAACAAACAACACAGTTTAGCAATGGAGGTCACACTTAACCCTCGGACGTATACGTACAACGGAGGGGGGAGGTGGGTGGTGGGTGGTGGGTGGTTGCCACCCCACTTACGGTTTTTCTCCCATTTTTCTAAAAGCATTTATTGTTAGCACATGCCGTCTTCAGTAGTTGTTTGTTTATCCTTGAGACACATTTTGGTGAAATCTGGCGACCATCAGTTGCTATGGTAACTAGATATGACGTTATAAATAGCATGATGACAAGCTTTTTTTGAATAAAAATGCGTGTTTCTCGCCTATTTTCGGTGAAAAAAGTATAAAACGCAACCAGTATTTAGAACTCTAGCAAAAATATTAATTTTGCAATTTACGCATTTTTCCGATAAAGTTGAATTTTTTGCTAAATCAAAGATGGCGGCCATTTTGGCAGCCATTTTGGATTATAAAACGGACCCCCAGCAGCGCCATAACCCATAACATTTACTTCATCTTGTAGAGTACGTAACAGGCTATTTATTTAAGGTAAGATATTTCCGATATATTTTAACACCGCAAAAACCATAGGGTGGGGTTGCAAACCCCCCACCCCCTTCCCCTTGTACCACGATCAGGGAGGTATAAGTTTGCGTGTACGTCCGAGGGTTAAGATGCCATCAACTTATTTGATATACTATTTATTGTTGAAATGGCTCTTGTTTGGGCTACCGAAGCTTCTAACACTCTGGCTGGCTTATTGTACACTTCTGCGAAGGTAAAAAGAAACCTGAGGTGTGAAGATGAAGTTGTGAAAACCATTAGTCAGCAACAGACCGAGTACTAGTGCTTTCAGAACTAACACTAACTCGGATGATCAAACTAGAAGAAACATCACGGGACTTCTTTATTTCATAGCACTTGTTATAACACAACTTTAAAATTAGTTACGAGAGAGATGAAAGTTTTATTAACACCCGCAGCTTTAATGTGTGAATTATGAATTTTGCACTAATATTGAAGGGAAAACAATATTGATATACTATACCTTGCCCATTGGTAAATTATTTGGCTAAATTCCTACAATTCGTAATCTCTCTTTCTTCTTCTAACTTAGTACAAACATTGAATTACAAACAAGTCTACTGCTGGGATCTACAAAGTCTTTCACTCAGAGTTAATGTTGCCCGAGTTAATAATAACAGTACTTACCATTGGTGGAGGCAAATGGTGAAGTCGTACGCCAGCTTTGTGAAGACATTTCCCTGTTTTCTTGATGCACTTCAAATGCGCACAAGCGTCTTCGTCGGCCTTTTTGTGACAAATCACTGCCCCCACAATGCAAAATTTCTATAGGAAAATATTCAACATGTATATGTTCAATACTCTTAAAAGTACTGCCATTTTATTTCTAGCAAATGAATACATGGGTAGCATAATACTATCTCAAAAATATAATACATTAATATTGAATCACTTCACTGGAGAATGTATTCCATTTCCATTCTGTCCATCTGCACCCCAAGACACTTATGTTTACTCTCAGAGGACTGGTAGAGTAATTTTAAACAAAACGGGACCATTATTGGTCATTATTGGTCATTATTGGACCATTATTGTTCATTATTTTTGGGTTTCCACTGATATAAATGTGTCTTTTGGGATTTTTCAAGTGACACTACAAATGGTGACATAGTTCCTTAAATGAACGCTCTTCAGCATCCCTTTCCGATATTGCTGTTTTCGTTTCAACATTTTACAAGGAAATATCATATTGGTAGTTTTCAAGGGTTTTATATTTGGATGTTCTTTGCAGTGAAAGTATTAAAGACGCCAATACTCACGATTGCCGGTGGCAGTCCAGTGGGGAAGCCGCTAGGCCGCATTCCTGTTGGGCGGAAGCTTGGTCGAAAACTGGGTTTGGGAAAGTCTTCATCTAGCTTGATGATGCTCCGAACCTTCTTCGCCATTTGGCGATCTTCCATCTCGAGGTAGTGCACGATCGCCTGGGGATGATATTCCATCTCCGCCTTTGCATAGACAGCCACTGCAGCGAAAAACATCAAAGCTATAATTGCCTTCATGTTGATAAGTACTTATCTGTGCTCTTGAAAACACAATGTGCTAACAGGAATCCGCGATTGATTTTATAGGCCACCGGACACTTTGTGGTCGTGTTGCGCATGTTTTGCTAAATTATGTTTGGACAAAAGAACTTAATGATTATTTAAACAGCGTTGAAACTTATTTACCAGCGTTGTGCCTATTTGTGAAAACACTAACATTTCAGAATAAAAACATTTCGTTAGTAAAATTACAAAGATAACATGTTGTTACGAAAATTTTGATCTTTTGTTTCATGGTAGAGCTGATTTCAATTCTTCGGCCACTTTCAAATTGCCTAGCTACTGATCTGCCTCCTGCCACTTGCGAATTCAATTCAAGAGTCTTCATGTTATTTTATTAATTGTTTTTAGGGTCCAGCGGTTAAAAATTTTTACTTAGTAATAAAAGTTACTTATCCTGTTTAATAATAAAAGAAAAATTGATTGACAAGGGAAGTAGTGCATTTCGGATTTTTTGTTATTTTTTCTCCCGCTATTGAAAAATGCAAATCGTAAGACGCCCAGTTTAAGATCATTCCCTTTTATTTTATAGGAATAGCGAGTCTTTCTTTAAAATATTTATTCCATCATCAATCACGCTGCTATCTTGTCAAAATTATGCTTTTATACATGTATCTTCATCATATATGTATAAATTGCTGCGGAAAAATGGAAGTTTCAAGTGTAAATCAAGTAAGCAGTATACAGCTGTTTCGAGAAAGGTTGTCGGAAAAGAGCGTAAAAGTGCACGCGACAATCCAGATAGGTATTGTGGGTAGTCATCCACGCTATACCCTAAAAACTTATTTATCCCAAAGGCTCGCCATCTAAGATAGTCCCTGTACGGACGAGGCATCGCGGGTTTCATGTCTTTATTTGACTTATTAAAATTCATGGATCATATCCCATATTTTTTTTCGGTATTGTCGCGTGCACTTCTGCGCTTTTTTCCGACAACCTTTCTCGAAACAGCTGTATACATCTAGAAACGACTCGAATCAGAAAAACTTATACTATTATTTATCGCAGCAGTAGGAGAAAATTAAACTAAGAACTTGAAGATTAAAATATAATAAAACTCTTGTTATACGTAAACTAAATTCATTTTTTCACCGAAGTATAGAAGTCATGACAAGACCTTCCGCACAATTGTTGCATTAATCATCTACTTATCTACAGGGAAACTCTCCTAGCGTGCAGGGTCATTTTTACTAAATCTTCAGTCTTGTTTGCGAGTCATCACATGTCTTTCTATATGAGCTTCTGTTTTATGCACAGTAGTAATATGACTGTATAATGGCATGTCTTGCGTTGCTGCGATCGATGCATTAGTCAGTTTATAGTGACTCTGTTAATAAACATGTATGACACTTTATTACCGCCCAATTTATACAGGACATCAAAGGGATGAAGCTCATAAGTGTCTGTCAACGTTTAGTATTACAAAGATAGGGCTTAAATCAATTTTGGTTTCTTCGAGGCCAAGTGAACTGCCGTAAGTATTAAAGTGATGTCTGTATTATAAAGCTTTCACCAGGAGAGGTTCGACTGTAACAGAACTTGCTTAAATCGCAAACATATTTTTTAATGAAAGAAAACTATATTATGTATGTGAGTAAACCAAACACAAAACTATGCATTTCCCATTGCGTAATTAAAATATGGCAGTGTTGGTCCAAAAAGCAAATTTTACGTTGAACAAACATCTAAAACCTGGTTAAATATTTAATTTTCCAGTTTTTGTGTTTCTTTCTTGCCTTTTCAAAACCTGGGGCCAATTTAATAAAACTTTTACACCTGTTGTTTACAAGTGTAGCTATTGTTTTCAACCTCTGAAACAATGGCTACACTTGTAAATTACACTTGTAAAAGTTTTATTAAATTGACCCCTGGGCAAAATGTTTTGCGAAAAACGAGTTGGCGACATTTTAGGTCCCCCTAGAAAAGGAATGACATGAAAGTTTTTGTATTGTTCTTTCCGGCCATATATTTTCTTTTGCCATGTAAATATGTATAGTTATACACCGAATGCGAATATGGCCGTCAGGCAGTTTTTTGTTTGGCCAAGTTTTTAGAAAAATTAATGATATCACGTAAACAAGTGCTGCAAAGTGTACCATCTTGCAAAGTTTGAGTGTTTTTGGTTAAACGGTTGCAAAGTTATGGCTCACTGAAATTATAAGCATTTGTATGAGAAAAGAAATTCTAGCCTCACTAGCCTCGCTTTCATGTTTTTCCCAAAATTTGATTGCCTATAACTTCTCCTTAAATGAGAATATGGCCTTGAAAATCCACACAATGACTTTTTTTGACCTGATCTTTATCATTATCCAATTGTTTTTCTTTTCTTGAGAACCTGTCCAAACAAAAAATTGTTGTGCGGCCATATTTGCATTCGGTGTATACTGCTGCCATTTAAATTAACTTAGCTTATATTAATATTCCTTGTTGCTTCGCACAAAGTTTAATTTGTAACTCAGTTTTGCGATTTTTCACGCAAAATGGCAAAGCATGGGTAATAAGTCAAAGTTGAAGAAAATTAGTCGTCTCATAAAAAAACTTACTGAAAACTGAAAACACACAAATACTGAAAGCGAATTCTAAAAGTTTTATTGAATTGGATAACTACTAAATTCTACTTGTATTTACGGGTGTAGCACTACAACACCTGTAGAAACAAGTCGGAGGCTTTTGTAACAATGTTTATTGAACTCGTTTTCGCTTGCACTTGTAAATACAAGGGTCCAGCTTGTAAATTACACGTTAAATTAAATGTTATCATTTTATTAAATAGACCCCAAGTTTGTCTTAAAATGAAATCCCTCTCCAGCCCTCACTAACCAAAATGTCTTTTAGGGGATAACGAATTGCAATATTTTTTTCAGTAAACAATTTTTGAAACTGATTCTTGGTAATTCTTTTCCTTTACGATGTCAGCGCAATGATTTGCCTGAATGGCCACTTTGGCAGCCAAACTTGTAAGTTCACATAACGGGAAATATTTTATTTCCCATGAAAATCTAAGTTTAATTATTTTCTCGTTTTTCGGAACATTTCAATACAGTTTCTGATGTTTAGGTCAGATATTTTTTGTGGAGAGTAAATATTAAATTAGTGTTGCAATTGAAAGAGAAAATCGTTCCGTGCGGCCAAATCCGCGGACCGATGGGATTTATTCTCGCATTGACGAGCGGAAGAACGCAGCCGGATTTTCAACTCTGCTGCTCATCAAATTTTACTTCGTCGGAGCTAGAAACCAATGTTCATGACCCATGGGGTCAATTTTATAAAACTTTTACAAGTGTAATTTACAAGTGTAGCTATTGTTTTCAAGCTCTGAAACAATGGCTACACTTGTAAATTACACTTGTAAAAGTTTTATTAAATTGACCCCAGGAAAAGAGTTTCATTTAGGGCGGCGTGGCATACTGACGCCTCTGGTCGGTAAAAATTTGAGCATTTGCTTTTGGCTTGTCAGTTAAAGAGGCTATATCATTATTTTTAGTGTCACTTTAGAGGCCCAAAAGACATATTTGTAACGGTGTAAACCTTAAAACAACGGTCCAGTTTTGTTTAAAATTATTCTACTAGCGTTCTAAGAGTAAAGATAAATGTATTGAGCTGCAGACAGCCAGGATGGAAATGGATTGCAACTTGAAAACTTTGGATCAATTATTTCAAGTTTATCACCTTGTGTCTTGGAAAACTAGTTAAAACTATGATAACGGCGTATTCCTTCTTCGAGAATTCACTTGATATCTTCTTCTTAGAGTTGTATAAGCATTTCATGTAGAAAAAAACACTTAGTTTTAATAACTGGGCCACTTACGACCGCAAAACGACAAAATCCCCATTACATACCTCTTTAAAATTTCGACTGTTTTAAATTTGTCGGCTGTAGTTCATATAAAGGTTTCTACAGAGGGACTTATAGTCTGTGAAATTATGTGACTGCTGTTTTTTTTTTTATTTTTATTTTTTTTATGTGACTGCTGTTAAAAGAGAACGGTCTGGTTCAACGCAACAAAACCCGAGAAAACAGTGTAAAACAATATTTTCGCTAATGAAATATGCTGTTGATGAGTTCAACTTTTACCTTTTTATCATACTAGAGAACAATATAAAGCTTGAAGATTTCGGCATTTTTTTTTTGTTAAAGTTTGCTTCAATGCAGTGGCAGATCCTATTTTTGCCACCTACCCCCTTGATGGTTTGCATTTTATTTGTACACATTAATTTGATATTCAGTTTAAAGATGTTGGTTAAAGATGATTGACTTGTACGAAAACAAAACAGAACAAAACGTTAACCAAATGTGTTTACATAGCTCTTCTCTGACGAGAGTTTGTTTTCCACTAAGCTTTTCAAACCGGCTCTTAAAATGACTTTAATGTCATTTCAAAGTTATGAGGACTCTACCTTTGGTATACAGTGCGTCACTCCCAGTGTTTTGTCTCCTTTTATATTACACCTGTAAAAATATCTTAAATCGATCTGTGCTATATTTGAGATCAGGCGTGCGTTTCTCGAATCTCCCGAAGACTTTTCGCGCCCGGAAGCTATTTTTTAAACGGAGTTTCTCACGAAAGACGCCGAAGTTTTTAGCCCACAAATCAGCTAAAGTTGTGTAGTAAACGTAAGATTTTAGTAGCTTTCAAAATCAACAAAAACCGAATCTTTATTGGTAAACATTCTGCACGTAACACAGCTTTACGGGTCCGAAACGTTTTCGAGACTTTCGACAAACGCATCCAGAAGCTCATAAGAGATTTAACAATTTGTTTTTAAGAGTGAAAATTAAACCAAACGAAGAGTGCATGAAACTGGCGCAAGAGAATTTAAGGCCCCTTGAAAACTAATGTGTTTTCGTGAAAAACGCATACTTTTTATAACGATCGATCGAGACTTTCAAAACTGAACTGTTTCAAAATGATAGAATAGACCTATAAAACGGACTAGGTTTTTAACAACTCTGGCGTATTTCCGATAATTTTAGTGTAAAGGGTATGCAAAAACGCATCAAATAGTTTGCATTTTTAAGAAAATAAAACATGTGAAAATTAGACGAAAATGCGAGTAAAAAATGTCGGCAAAACGAAAACGCTGAAGTGTCGTCGGGCTTGTCATATCTTTTCAAATTTAATTAAAACCTTTAGTTTAAAAAATTACATGTCACTCGGAAAGAAGAGGGTTGAGTGGGAGTTTTAATTGACACTATAATTTGTTGACCTTCTGTGCAAATATCATTAACCTGTGATCCTTTAACACTTATAATGCTAGTTTAAGCTAACGATAGTCAAGCAAAGCTGGCTAAACACAAAGTCGGTGTTTTTAGAAACTTTTGTTTTCCCCTAAATTAATTTGTATGTCACTGCGCAATCGCAAATCGACGTCAGCCATCTCGCTGTCTACATAAGGCGGTCTACTTGCTGTGAAACTACAGTGTTAATTGCACACATCTTGAAGACACCATGAAGACGTTCATAGCTGTTCTCCTGTTCTTCTGTGCGGCGTATGTGTCCGCTGAAGACATGGCTTTCCACAAAGCCGTTTTTCAGTTTTTGGACGAGCGCCACGATGAAAAAATGGCGCAGGTGCTGAGAGACCAGGGACTCCCCGATGACACTTTGGTTGCTAGCGATCACCCAGAACCACCACAGTTCCTCGTAAGTAAAAACAATTTTTACTTTTAAACAAATGGGTCGATCGAGACGTAAAATGCTAAGATTTATTATTAAAGGGGCTATATATGTCACCATTTTACTTTAAAACGACATATTTAGCAGTGAAAACCCACGAACAATTGTCCGGTTCTGTTTGAAATTACTCTACTAGTGCTTTAAGAGTACAGATAAGTGTCTTGGGCTGCAATTGAGTGTCGTAAAACCAAAACCAAAGTAATTACTGACTAATCACAGCAGTCGTAAACAATCCAATGAACCAATCAGAGCTCGAAGCAATTACATGTCGGCGGCGCCAAGCGCGGGAAAACGCGTGCGAGCAAGTAACGATTGGTTTTGGTTTTACTTCTGATTGGTCGAGAAAGTGGCGCGAGATATTTTAGCCAATCACAAAGCGTAGCAATGTTAAACCAAAGCAATTGTGTAATTACTTTCGATACTCAATTGAAAACTGCTCTATAATAATAATTAGGTTGACTACCGCAAAGCGGTGGTCTCTAGCGTTAGCGATTTTTCCTGCGGTGATTGCTTCATGGTTCTGAGGAAAAATAAAATATAAAAAGCACGACAAGCAACTTGCAACTACGACAACTCAATTACAATTGAAAATTTTGCTCTCCTAGTCTGCAATCACGGTTATGAAATAAAATATATATCTGAACATAGAGCTTTAAAATGATAAGGTGATAAAAGTTTGAAGAAACTGGAATATTTTCTTTGGCCCGAGCAAACTTCATCAGCCAGGAGATATGTTGAATATTTAACCCTATTTCAGCCTGGGTAAACATTAAAAACTTTTTTTGGAATATTAAAGCAAACAACACCAAACTTTTCTTCACACTGGGGATATTTAGCGCTTAAAACGCCCAGCTTTGCTTACTTTAAATGTATAGGCCACTTCGAAAAATACCATAATACTCTTTAAAATGCAGGTTTGGGTGGTGCTTGATGTAAGCCTGATTTTTCCAATTTCTTTTGTTTTCAGCACGAACTGCACGTGCTATGCTTCATATACTTGGCAATTTGCGTACGGTGCACATTTGTATACGAACACACAATGCTACGTCCTAGCGTTCCTACATGTACTCTGAATTCCATTGTGCCATTCTAACAAAGAGGCCTGAATAATTACACTCCAGTGAGGCTGAGCCTGCACATAAAAGATTATTATGGTATTTTTCCAAGTGGCCTATTTGGCATTTCGTTACCAAACTGGACAAGTGAATAGAAGACATGCGCCAAATCATATTTTTTTGTTACATTTAAACGGAACAATTTATCGTCGTAACGTTAATACTTTTATACTCCATTTTAGCGTTTCTTTATTGGTTTTGAATATTTTTGGGGTCAATTGAAACGGTTTTTGTGAAATCACGAGAAATCCAAGATGGCAGCTGTGCAGAACTGATGATGTAATTCCCACTTCATAGTTTTTGGATCTACAAAAAAACGGTTTTGGACGTTCTATGTATAAGTTTAATGTCATAGCTTTTATACACTTGAAGTTTCAAGGGAGAAGGGGGGCACCACCCAGGCTACGAATTAAAAAAAGTCTACCCTTTTTAATTTTAATTTTAATTATATTTTTGCAGAAACTTTGCATTTTTAATGGGAAAAAATGTTGGAAACGGTCTGGACACGACGCCTGCGAAAAGCTGGCTTGTATTGATGACTTCTTTCAGTGCGCCATTAAAAAACACCCCACACCGCTTCCTACACTTCCGCCGCTTCAGGTAAATAGAAAAAAACAGGTTAAGAAAAATGTCATGTTCAACATATCGTGAGCGGGAATCGAACCCATGACCTTATCCTGGGTACTTAACCCTATCCAGACTAGGCCTGTCCCGATTGTGCTCGTAAAATGCTGAAAAGTTGCTCACTAGAATGCCAAAAAGAGGCTAAAAAATTACCAAAAATCCAAAAAGTTGCTACCTAAATTTCGAAAGTTGCTACGCAAATTTCATGGTATTTTCTGCAAATGTTAATTAAAAATTCATTTTATGTTGTTCTCAATAATTGCTAATATCGGTTAAGAAAAATAGCCTAAAGCTTTAAGCTTTAAAGAATTCCTCGCAAATTAGGCGCATTTTAAGGATCGAAATTACGGAAAAACTATGGTTTATTTGACGTCTTATCAAGTGACAGGTTATTTGTTCAAAACGACCTTGATAAACATCAATAAATTCGCATAAATTGAAATTTTCTATTAAATTGTTCACTTTTTCATGCTTGATACATGCTGTAAACCTTTAATTTGCTCAAAAGTTGCATAGAAAGGCGAAATTTGCTCGGGGTTGCTAGAACTGCAAAAAGTTGCTTCAAATGCCAAAAGTTGCTCAAAATCGGGACAGGCCTAATCCAGACTTGGGGGGGGGGGGGGGGGGGGGGGGTTTGAGGTCCGCTCCAACTTTTCAGAACAGTTGAAGCAATGACCACCAAATTTGGAAACGTTTTCGCGTTAGCGTCACTCCTTTATTCACCAACATTGACGTTTCCAAAGCAACCGCTTTTTGACACCTATGTTTTACAACATTAGCATTTTTCGCTTTAATCAAGATTATTTCTAAGTTTTCTTATTGAATTATTATTTTCCATTAATTTAGCGATACTTTATCAAATTATGTATAATTATTTATTAATTAAGGTTAATTAACGGTAATTTGAGGAAAATGTGAATTTAAAATGTCAAAATCTAGGATGGCGGATCGAAGTTTTACCAAGGTCATTTCTCTCTGTAATTTCATTATTAGCTATTATTGGTACATTTTTTGGAATTGTAAAACATTTGCACACAATGGCGGATCCAAGATGGCGGACAATAAAATGGGAAATTTATTTCTAGTATATTATCTGTCTGTGTAATTCCATTACCTCTGAACATAAATTGTCAATTATTATGACGTTCTAATGACGTCCATTACGTCATAATGACATCAAAGTATCTGTAGTTACTAGAATGCATGACAACATTATCTTGTGTTATTGTTGGTCATAGCATAAGTGGTTTCAAAGTTACATGGAGGAAGGGGGAGGGGGGGGGGGGTCCCAGAAAGTCAAAAAAGCACAGTCTGGATAGGATTAATTCAACTTTCGTTCAACATCATGCGTATTCTCTAAGGGGTAGGAACATTCTTATTCTACCTGAGCCGTTTACAACTTCCTATGGCTTTCATTCTTTTTGGTATCTGGCAGCCAAGATCTGGAACTCCCTACCGGAAAAACTATAGAACACAAACTGAATACAATGTTTTTAGCCGTTTAAATAGGCAACGTAACTTTATGCATATAACTTTATGTTGGATCAGTAATGGCGCGGGCTTCCTTTGTAGTAATAAAGAAAGAAAGATGATAACCAAGACTATTTCCAGTCTTTCTTCTTGCGCGGTTTTGTAGCCCGCCGGAAGTGAAATTTCACGTTTTTAGACGGCTAAAACAAGGAAAAGAAAATCGATATCGAAAAAACAATTCGATTTTCTTATCAGAATGCCATGTAGATTCCATCAAGCAAATAAAAAAATATCTGTCATATACGCTTTAACAAAACATAGTAAAATACTGAAATACGAACAACACTACAGACAAGTCAGTAGCTCGATAGCCTTTAGTTGCGTGGTAACACCTACGATTTTTAATCGTATTATTTATTTTTTTGTTTACTCCAAACCTTTACAGATGTTAATAATTAAATTTGAATCACGTTATATTAGGAAGGAGAGGAGAAGGGCACGTCTAGATAAACTAATATTGTATTAATCGTATTATTAATCAAGTTTTAGAACCACAATGCATATCAGGCACGAAATGGCGATCGATTGCAAAAAAAGCCGAAGAGTTCGTGCACTTGATCGGAAAATACCAGTAAAACAAATAAAAAGGACTCTTGGTTTAAAAAGGAAAATGGTTAAAATAATTCATGTATAAAATAAATAATGTGTATTTTATTCTTTTTGCAGAAAGGCTGTGTGGCTCTGCTATATTTGTGCAGGAAGCACAGTCCTACCTGTGCTGGTGAATTGTGCTGTTTCGTTCGCATCAAAAGGTGCTTCGATATGAACAAAGGCCGTCCCGCCGACGAGTGAGACCCCGGAGAAATGTTACATTGTTACCATGGCAACAAATAGTAGATATCGTTTAAGATGATGTGCAATCAGGCTCGGCGGTTTTTTGTTAATTCAGTTGATATATTCGCTTATATTCATTTATGCAGGCACATAAGAGAATAAAATTATCAGGGCATCACATTTTGTGCGTTTGTATATGTTTCTTTTTTCAGTTATACAAAACATGGTTAATTTATAATGGTAATTGAACTGAGTGGAGTGCAATTTGGTCTAAAATCAGATACGCGAGTTCGATTTGAAATCAAAAGTATGATTTCAGACCAAAATTGCTTTCACGCCGCGTCAATAGTCAAAAGCTGTACATTATTAAAGTGCCCACAACACTTGAATACATATTTTCAGAATTAACTTTGCGTACATTGTATGGTCAAATAGTGAAATATTTCTTGTTTTGAACATCGCGTTTTTGAGTTATAGAGATTTGAATTTACAAAATGTTAATTAGATAACGTCAACCCAGTATTTATTTATTATACAACTACTTGTTTTCATCTCCAAGTAATATTTTTTACGAATCAATTGACTATTCACAGTTTATATTTAGTATTTCTCAAATTTATTATCCTTAAGCTGTAAACTGCGTATTGTAAATTGAAGTAGAAGAAATGCCAAAGTCCTGAATTGACGTCATCTATATTACCATTTTGTAAATTGAAATCTCCATAACTCACTAACGCGATGTTCAAACCAAGAAAAATTTCACCATTCAACTATTCAATGTACATAAAGTTGTTTCTGAAAATATGTAGTTAAGGGTTATGGGAACTTTAATACATTAGAAATGATATTTTTTTGGAGTGTTTCATCCGGTGGAGATCAAACTTTGCAGCAAGCATGGAAATTTCACTGCAAGCGAACGCAATATTTCGTGATGACGCAACACACAATGAAAGAACAACTACATATTATTTCGTCTTATGGTAAAAATAACAAATAAATGTGAAAGAAGTGAACATGCTGAAACAATTTAAATTGAAACAATGTGACGTCGATCATTTTCCTGCCAAAAACTATTAAAATCCCCAAAAAATATCATACGTAAGGAGTTTTTGGAACGCAAATGTCTTTCGTGACTCATTGTGGGCTTTATCGGATAAAAAGAAGGAACAAACAAAAAAAAACGAAAAGGGGTATTTCTAGCTGACAGCATTTTAGCTTTCTGCCTGTGTTAAAATATTCGAGCAGCAAGCTTGAACTTTGCAGTGGGCGCATGCGCAAGTAAGAGGAAAGCAGTGATCTTGATAATAGGCACACCAATGTGCTATCGATGTACATTTTTGAATTATTTAAAACAGTCGCTGCAAACACGGCGAAACGTGTCAGAACACACGACATATATTTTTGTTTGGCCCGCGAGTGCTAATGGTCTCAAAAGATTTTTTTAGGTAAATAAGTACACATATTTATCCTTTTCCGGACTTTTTCCACTTAAGGTGATTCCACGGTTTTGCATTGCGCATCACTTACTGCGCATAATTTCTTGCGTCATTAGCGCGTGCACGCGCGCACGCACATTTAGAACACAGAGTTTTTCCTTGAGACTAAGGGCCTCTTCATATGAGCCCGGTTGACCGGGCTGGCCCGGTTTCCGAGATCTCGCCTTACCTTTAAATCCTTTGTAAAATTTTGATGTGTTCATATGTGAGGGCGGGCTGGCTCGGTTACCGAGATCTCGGTTTTTCCAACCGGGATCTCGGTAAGCGGGCTGGAAAATTTTGCCATATGAACACTTCATCCCGGTTACCGGGACGAATTCTTCGCAACAGCGCATGCGTTACATGGTCGATGACGTAGCAGCGCGGTTGGTAAACATGGCGGGAAGTGAGGAATGTTCTTCTCTCTCGAATCCTAAGAAGTTCCGTTGGCAAACAGAGATGGTCAGCCAATTGATCGACTGTTTACTTAACTACAAGTCTAAAATGGCGTACAGAAGCCTTGATTTCGACGCGGACAAGCAAATTCAATACCAGGAATTGCGAGTGGAGATGGCGAAGCTTTATATCGACGAAGAGTTCATGTTCGGGCCTGTGGTTGCTTGCCATTTACCGGATGATTATGACACACTTTCAGAAGAAGAGAAAGCTAAAGCAAAGAGACATATACTTTGGCCTTTTCTCATCTCGGAAACCGGGCTGAATTTTCTCATATGAACCCAAGGCGAAATTCGTCCCGGTACGCGGGCCAGCCCGGTCAACCGGGCTCATATGAAGAGGCCCTAAGGGCCTGGTCGCACTACAGTCAAACAAAACAACAAAAATTAGCCCGTGCAAAATGACATAAAAACAAAAACATTCCACAAAAAGCGTGTCCCACCGGAGCGGCTTTTATTTTGTTTTCCTCGATTTTTGCACGGGCTAATTTTTGTTTTTGACTGTAGTGCGACCAGGCCCTAAGCTCGCAAAAAAAATAAGTGGCTGTTTTCTCGTAAACGAGCACGGGCACCCCACCTTTTTTTCGTCCTTTCTAATAAGCAACCAAAACCTTTGTATGAGAAAAGACTTATTAACTGCAGTTTTCCTGTTTTGCATTT